>CM018683.1:36353752-36953752 GCA_009363875.1 Mikania micrantha | reverse complement strand
TAGGGTTCTTCGTGTGAACGAATTGGGGATTTTTGTTTAAATGGTTTTAAGAATCAAATCAAATTATATGGGTAGTTTCAGAAGAGATCGACTAAGGTTAAACCTAAGTCAATTTTGATTGACATCATCGAATGCTACGAATTCAATAACTAGGGTTTTTATAGTAAAACGTTTTGGGAGTTTGTAATCGAACGAATTCGAAAATGAAATTAACCAGTACCTTTAGTTTCAGACGTGTTCGACTAAGCATAAGCACATGACAATTTCAATTTAGAGCATCAAAGTAATGGTGTTCGAGTTCTAGGGTTTTAACACAAATCGGTTTTGGGGGTTATGATTCAATTGTGTATGATATTCAAATTAATTAGTTCAGACAACTTCGAAAACGTTAGTTAAGTGAAAACACTATGAAGTTTGAGCAAAAGATGATTGAATTTGATGATTTCGTATTAAGGAATAATCGGTTAAGGTTCGAAACTAATTAGGATGTAAAATTCATATGTTTTTGTTGATCATGACCAATTGAGCACACCTATATGTTCGATTAGGACAGTAGAACAAAAGCCCTAAGAATTGGTATTCGATTAGATTCGAATTCATGACCAATTGAGGGGTTAAAGCTTCGGCTATAGGAAGACAAAGGGGAACCGACCAGTTAGGGTTTAAAAGAATTTATTTCTAAATCCTAATGCGATACCCTAGCGGGCGAGACTGGTAAGGTGTGTGTGTTGTGAGTGACAGGTCGCGGGTTCGAGCCTTAGGGCTGCCAGTTTTTGTATTTTCAAATCCTTTTTGATTTTTAGCCCATAACTCCTTCATTTCAAGTCCGATTCGACTCGTTCGAGTTGCGTTGGAAACGTAACGAGATTACGAATGTTTTAGAATAATAAAATTCATATTTTAAACCGAAAACGAAATCGCGTATAATTACGTTGGTTTAAATAAAATCATGATGTGATTTATTTAAACGATTTCAAAGACACGCGTATATACGTATGCAGATTCTTAACACTCTAACATACGTGTGTTGACACGTATGTGATTTCAAGCACAAAACGACTATCCGAATAACACTACGGTATTGTTTAAACAACAGATCCTTCGTAAGAGGATTATCTACACGAGCTCACGTATTTGATCATTCTGTAATAATCAAAGGTGCGTACACGGCCCCTTTCTTATTTTAACTGTTTTGGGGGAGAAAACATGTGCAACAAACACTTTTTAGATACATATCACTTGCATGAGTTAGCTGTTTACATTATGTGACAACATAGCATTTACAAGTCCTTACACACTTCGAACCGTTTAGTTTGCCGTAGCGCAAAGCGTGGTAGTTGGAAATAGATCTATTAGGTTTGACAAACCTCACCTGGTAGATGGGATCTACGCAGGTGTTTGACTGACCAAACACACATTACTATTGTTTGTGCTAGACAATAGTGGCAAGGCAAAAACATGCTATAGCATGGCAATCGTCAGCTTCGGTATCGACCAATTATGTAAATAGTATAAACGACTAGCTATCATGACTATGCATGTGTGATTATGTTATCTGCAAACTTGATATTCAAACTGTTGTTTTGAACATTGTGAATACTTAAACCTGTGTTATGCACCAACCTTTGTGTTGACTTGATTTACATGTTTTCTCAGGACGCTAAGGTGCACGAGAAAGCAGGCATGGACTAGGAGATAGAGTCGCATGCATGTTTTACATTTTAGTAATTAAATTTGAATATTTGAAACTTTGTATTGTAATTTACATTTTACAACTATTACTGGTTTTAAAACGCTTCCGCAAACTTTGAAAACTCTGATGTTATGTTTTTCGACCGAAGTATGTTTTGAAATTCATATAGAGGTCTTCGTTATGTCTAATGATCTGAGATCCTGGTTTGTCACGTTCCCAAACGGTATGATTCCGTTAGTTGAAAATTGGGGGTGTGACATCTGGCTTTTGCTGCCCACAAGAAATTTAAAGTATTTCAGTTGGATGTCAAATCTGCATTTCTTTATGGGTCTTTAAAAGAAACAATGTATGTTTGTCAGCCACCGAGCTTTGAGGATCCTATCCACCGGGATCAGGTTTACCTCCTTGACAAAGCACTGTATGGTCTACATCAGGCTCCACGTGCCTGGTATGAGACCTTATCGACTCACCTTATTGAACACGGGTTCAATAGGGGTCAGATTGACAAAACACTGTTTTATCGGGAAAAGGGCAAGGATATGATTCTTGTTCAGATCTATGTAGATGACATCATCTTTGGATCTACCGATGAACAACTGTGTTTGGAGTTTAAAGTGGTTATGATTGAGAAATTCGAAATGAGTGCCATGTCTGACATCAAATTCTTCTTGGGTTAACAAACTGATCAGACTGATGATGGAATCTTCATTCATCAGACAAAATACATTCAAGATGTGCTAAAACGGTTTAGCATGCTTGATTGTAAACCCATTTCCACGCCCATTCAGCCCAATCACGGAATTGAGCCTGATATTAAGGGGGAGCTAATTGATGCTACTTTGTATCGTGGAATGATTGGAAGTTTGATGTATTTGACTGCCTCAAGGCCAAATATTGTATTTGCTACAAGTATCTGCGCTCGCCATCAATCAAAACCTAAAGTGTCACATCTGATAACAGTCAAGAGAATTCTTCGTTATCTGAACGGTACACCAGACACCGGTCTGTGGTATCCTAATGATGATAACTTTTCCTTCAATGCCTACAGTGATTCTGACTATGGAGGATGTAAGACTGATGCGAAATCCACAACTGGATGTGCACAATTTTTAGAGGAGTGGTTAGTTTCTTGGCAGTGCAAAAAGTAGACATTTGTTGCTACTTCTACCTATGAGGCTGAGTATGTAGCGGCTGCCAGTTGTTGTTCACAAGATTTGTGGATACAACAACAGATGAGAGACTATGGTTTGAATTTTTTGACTACCCCGATTCATGTTGATAACGAGGCTGCTATTGCTATTACTAAGAATCCTGTGTATCATTCACGATCCACACACATTGATATTAGGTTTCATTTCATACGCGATTGCTATTAAAAGAAACTTATTGATGTGGTGAAGATATACATACCAATGATCAAAGAGCAGACCTTCTCACCAAGGCCTTTCACAAAAACCGTTTTGAGTATTTGCTCAAAGTAAATGGAATTCGGGTCATGGGTGAAGTAATTAAATATCAAATTCCTTCATAATCAATTTTTATTGAATTAACATCATATATTTTAATTCTTTGATATTTTATTTTTTAGTTTTTAGGGGGAGAAAATTTTAAAAAATACAAAAACATTTGAAAAACCAAAAACACAAAAACATTAAATATTTTTAAAATTATGAGAAATTGATTCGATCAAGTGAGAAATGATAGCACATTGTTTGCAATTGGAAATACATTTGTATCATAAAGAAATTAAACATAAAAGAGCAGTTACAATTACTAAGTATGATGTGTTAGTAGGTTTATAACTTAGTTAAGAGGAAATTAAACAAAAGTTTGATTATGCTTTATAAGAAACAGATGCTTAGAATACAGTACTTAGTTTTGTCCTGAATGAGTGGTAATTCTTCTTACAAAATGTTTCTTGAACAAAAGTTAAGTTGCTAGTTTGATCATGTGTTTAATTTTCAAAAGAAATTCTAATTGTGTTTTTCTTTTATTTTAGTTTAAAGCTGAAACATTCTTTGCGTTTACTTACGTATCGACCTGATTGTTATAGCTTTAAACCATTCAAATTTGTTTTCATGGTTTTGATTAAGGTTTGGACAATCTCTGCACATATGAAAATATCGATCTGATTGTAAAAAGCTTAATCTTAAATTATTGTTTCGTTCATTTTCTGGATCATCTGAGTATACGTAAGTATGAATATTGATTCCAAGATTTTGAAAAAATTCAAATTGTGCTATTTTATTATTTTCAAAAAGATATTCTGATTTGTTTTTACATGATCAAGGTAGTTAAAATTGAAATGTATTGTTTCAAGAACATTTGTGTTTGATTAGTTATTCACAAACTGGGGATGTGTTCAAGTTAATGGATATTATAAGGTATTTGATATTTTTGTTTTTAATTGAAATCTTAACTAAGTAATTAAATTTAAAGAGGATAAGTATACTGAAAATCATCTTTGAATTGTAATTTGCTAATAAATACATTCATTAATTCAATCAGATGATTGATAATTGTAATACAATATGATCTCATGTCTGGATCTTTCTTAAACAAAAAGATGTGATTGTTTTGTTATTTTAGTTAGATTTGTTACATTTGTAGTTTAGTTGTTCTAAAAATTTGAAAAATTACAAAAATATTTTTGTTTTTATCTGATGTTAAATCAATAATTTTTGATTATTTGTTTGATTTTGAAACATTAAAACATGGTTTTGTTTTTAAATGTTAAATAAAATTAAATTTTTCAAAAGGTTCGCCTGAAAAGGTTTGTGAAGAGGTTCGTTGGACAGGTTCGTCAAACAGGTTCGTCCAATAGGTTTGTTGGATAGGTTCGTTCAATTGGTTCATTGGAGAGGTTCGTCCAATTGGTTCGTTTGACAGGTTCGTCCAACAGGTTCGTTCAATATGTTTTTGGATAGGTTCGTCTGAGAGGGTTCGTGAAAAAGGTTCGCATATAAATGACAGGTTCGTGAAAACGTTCGTCACTTTCATCTGACTTTCACTTACCGAACCTGCAAGTTTGGAGTTTTTCGATTTTCGATTAAGGACCTCCGAAGCTTTTTGCTTGATATCATTAGAATCATAATCGAATTGTGATTATTTTTAGGTATAAATCTTGAAATTTGACCGGCTGAATTAGGTGATATGAGTGGTTTTAGGATTTTTAAAGTCGAATATGTTTTGCTGAGGTTAAACCTATTAAAATATACATTTTGAACAAAATGCTTTCATTAAAGTTGTTCATCGTTGAATTTCGAATCTTGGGATATAAATTTTATCATCTAATTCGAAGATTTGATAATTTGATTTTAAAATTGGTTTAGGTTCGTTGGAAGAACAAGGTTCGCTGGATGAACTAAGGTTTGCTGGATCTTGAAGGTTCGTTTGAACTGGATAGGTTCGTGACGAACCTCTGAATTTCATAAGAACCGAACCTTTGTTAATCAAGGTTTGTTTGACCAACAGGTTCGTTTGTTATGAAGGTTCGTTCAATGAAGGTTCGTTCATCGAAGGTTCGTTCATTCAAGGTTCGTTCATGTAAGGTTCGTTCATTGAAGGTTCGTTCATTCAAGGTTCGTTCTTTGAAGGTTCGTTCAGTTGAATAGGTTTGTCTAAACAACAGGTTCGTCTAGAATTAGGTTCGTCTCAGAGGAAGGTTCGCTGGGTTCAACACTTAGAAATTTTTTGTTTTTTTTGAATTTTTTTTTTAAATTTTGTTTTAATCTTGATTTTTTCTGATTGTAGAAATGGCGAATCTTACTTTCGGAGACAAGCACAACTTATGTGCTTATCTAGATCCTAATACCAGGAAATGGGAAAGATTTCAGACCGATGATCGAGTTTCTGAGACGGTCTAGGATATATCATGCTATCTCCAATTCGTGCCAGATTTACAGATCACATATACAGAGCTTCTGGGAGTCTGCAAGATTGATCAGTGTTGATGAAGAGTATGTGATAGAGGCGAATGTGCTTGGACAAGCAATTCGTATTACACAAGCTGACATCAGACGGGTGTTACAGTTTGGAGGAGAACCTGCTGGGATGACACTCATTCTAGAAAGGTGCATCAAAGGTTGTTTCCTTGCGGATTAGATACTTTGGAGTCTACAATGTGACTTCAATCAAGAAGGGAAAGCTTCCTCTGCAGTATAAACTGCTTTCTCATGTTTTACTGCATTGTCTAAGCATGAGGAAAGGGACTTTCGATGCGCTCATAGACTTGATGCGATCTGCTATGGTGGCATTGATTTTGAACAAACCGTTCAATTTTTCTGCTATGATATTCAGATATATGTCTGACAATATCACCAAAGCTAAGGATCGATTCTATATGTATCCTCGCTTTGTTCAAATGTTTATTGATGAGAGGTTGCCCAAGCAGATGTTGCCTAGAGATGCTTTTGATCTTCTCAAGCTCAAACATATGACTAACTCAAGTCTTGGTCAAGTCAAAGTATATCAGAAGAGCAGTGATGCTGTGTTGGAGAAAGAATTAGTTTGTCATTGTGCCAGGGCTAATTATGTAGCTCTTGAGGATGATGCATGGAGGCCTGCTGATTCTGGATCTGATAATGAAGTGTTTGATGATGATGATGATCAGCCACAACCACCACCTCCTCCTCCAAGACAACAAACTAGGAAAGCACCAGCTCAGTCTTCCCGTTCATAGCAAATTCAAGCTAAATCTCAAGGACCAAGTATAACTCCTACTACCTTGGTACCTCTTGATGTTATCTTTCCAGATCAAGGTGAACAAAGGCAACAAAAAGACACTTCTTCTGTTAATGTTGATGCTGAGGATGTAGAGATTGAAGATGAAGGTGAAGAGTCTCCTGATACAAAGTCTGAGTTAGAGACTATTGTGAAAAGGAGTACTATTATTAAAAGATTAAAGAAAAGATCTGCTCAACAACAGGCTGCAGAAGATAAGGAAGATGCTACTGATCCTAGCTATAATGATGAAGAGCCTGAGTCATCTAGGCCAAAGAAGAAGAAGATGATGGCAAAAGGTCCATCTAAGAAGAAGTCAAAAGCTCCTAGGATCATTGTATCCTCATCTATTGCTTTTACAGTTGCTTCTCCATCTGTTCCTATTGTTACATTTTCTCCACCTGCTACAGTTCATGCTTCTTTCCACATATTACTGTTTCAGTTATTGCTTCTACAGTTCCAGGAGGCTTTGTACAAGCTCCTGAGTATGTTAATGTGGCTTTTTTTGTTCCTTCTTTCATGGTGACTACTACAGTGACTACATCATTTCCAGAAACTTCATTTCATCAAGCTTCTACTTCCAGAGATGATTCCTTGTTTGGAAATTTAGATGATTAGGATCTAAATTTTACTATTGATTATGATGATTCTGAGCTTCGAAGAAGAATTTCTATGTTGTCAAAAGAGTTTGATCAATACAAGATGGAAACGGAGAAAGTCAAAGCTGATCAACCATCTTCGTCAGGAACAAGTGAGTTAAATGAGATTAAAAGCCAAATTGTTCAATTAATGAAACGGAGGGAAGAAGATGTAGCTGAGAAGAAAATGATGAATGAAAGAACTGCTTCGTTGGAGTCTATAATTGATATTCAGAATTTTGATATTGCTGAACTACAGAATGAGAATAGAGATTTAAGACAAAAGATTGATGAGCTGAGAGTTAAGGATTCTCAAGCTGAAGCTTCTGATGGTGATAGGGTGTTTGTAAATGTAGAGGATGAGGAAGAGGAAGAAGAAGATGAAAAGGTGGACTATGGTGATTCTGATGTTGATGAACATCCAGGCTTGAATGCTCATGATGATGATGATGAAGATGATGGTGATGTGGTAGGTTGATCAGGTGGAAATGGTGGTTTGACTTCACAGATTGGAGCTATTGTTGTTTATGATTCTTCAAAAATTAATTTGGATGCTACTCCTGTTTCTGCTGTGTCTTCTGATAGGACTATAGATTGTAATGATGATGATTTTGAAGATTTAACTGAAATGGAACCAAAGAAGATTATCGATTATTATCTGCCTACTTTTCTTGATTTGTTTAAACAGCATTCTGATATTGATTTGCAGAGAATAGTTGTTGAGATATCAGAAGAAAAAGAGTTGGAAGAAGGTGAGATAGCGATATTCGACAAAGGAATTCAATGATATGTTTGAGATTGATGTAGATCAAGTTTTTGACTTTGAGCAAGATGATGAAGGATGATCCAATGGATGAAGACTTGTACAATCTGAATACTTTAAAGAAGATTTTTGATCTTGGAGGTGTGTCAAGAATATCATTGGCTCAAGTTAAAGAAAAGACTAATATGGATCTATGGAAAGAGAATCAAGACGAAATGGAGTATATTGTTGATCATTTGTACATCTTCAAGCAGATGATTGAAGTAATAGACGATAAAGTTCAAAACAACCAAGCTAAACAATTCAAAATATTCAAGATTGGATCCAAGTCAAAGATGATTGGAAGAATTGTTAGTTATGGTTACTTTCACAACATTCCTGGAAGTCTTAATGATAAAGGATGTTATGTGGTAAAGCGAATTGATGGGTGTCAATACTTTGGAAAGGCTTTAGATTTGATGACTTTACCTTCATTCGAATGTATGGAGTTGTCTAGACTGAAGATGATCAAGCCTATTCAGACCAAACACAATGAAATTTTTAAGAAGTTATTGAAGAAGGAGGCTAGATCAGGATGGAGTTTGCTATCTCCTCAAGCAAAAGACAAAATTCATGGATATCCAAAGCCTATAGTGTACAAAAGACCAAGGTTGAGGAAGGTAGAACAGAATTGGAATCCATATTTCAAGTTCTGGTTCTATGATGAGAAAACAGCTGAAGCAGTGATTTTGTTAAAACAAGAAGATCAATGGAGAGTCATCAGAATGCTGGATCTAGTTTGGATTGTAAATTGCTCAAAGGATGATATTGATTTGCTTAACATGGCTGAGATTTTTGCAGTTGAAGGTTATCATGATGTGGGAATCAGTTACAAGGATATGGCAGTTCAGTTTCAGACCATTGCTCGAATGTGTTACAATCTGAGTATACATTCAGGTTGCAATTGGGAAGATGTGAACTATCTATATGTTGAGTTGATGTAGTTACAAAAGGAAATTGATGAAAGGGATTCTAAGTTAGAGGCTGAAAGATTAGCAAAGATTCCTCGATCGGTTGTGATACGAGCTGAAGATAATGTTTGTGAAGAAACTAGTGGGGTTAAAGACAAAGATGAAGACTGAAGATTTTTGATAGCAACTATTAAGGGGGAGTTTGTTAGTACATATTTGTAATAGGTTACTATTCAAACATGTAAATTATAGAAAGTTTATAAAGTTTTGCTTAGGTTCGTCTGGCCCACGAACCTTAGCAGGTTCGGCGAACCTATTACTTTGATAGGTTTGGCGAACCTATAACCTTGGAAAGGTTCGGCGAACCTATTAGGTTCGGCAACCTAGGTTCGCCCAGCGAACCTCAAGGTTCGGCTGGCGAACCTAAGGGTTCGGCTAAGTAATAGGTTCGGCTGGCAGCTGTGTATATATAGAAGGTTTGTCTGATTTACTTTAGAACTCTTGGAGAACTTCAGAAAACCTGTAGAGAGTGTGTGTTTTCTCTGTGTGAGAAATTCTCTGTGTGAGATCTGTAATCAATTGTTATTGATTAATCGAATGAAGATGTTTATGGAAATGCTTGTTCTTCTTTGTTTCTTATAGATTATACATAGATTCCACATGTGTTTAATTGTTCATAGAGCTTCTTGATACGATCCAGATCAAATTCACCAAACCAACATCGATTAATTTTATATACCATATTTTAATCTAAGTCGGTAGTTTGCGCGAATCAATTTTAAACTAACAAGATTAAAATATTATTATAAAATAAACACTTTTATTTTACAATATGTTTTATCGATTAAATAAAACAACTATTTCTTTAAATGCCTTTATAGTAATTATAAAACTCTTTATATATTTACTATTATTTTTCAAAATTGTGACAAATATTTTGTTTTTGTTGGTTTTATATTTCCTAAATATTGACAACCACAAACAACAAAATATATAACTATGATTTGAGTCATAATCTAATTTATTCGGTTTCGTTCGAGCCATCAAACGTAAACCGAATTAGGTCTAGGATTTACAAATCAACGTCTTGATTGTAATCTCCCACTTGATCCAATATCTCCATCTTCATGCTCCTTGAATGATTATATTTTGGTCTTCAATTCCTTTTGCTCGGTTACATAAATTGTCACACCCCTGCGCCGCGTGCGGAATCCACGGCGCGGTGACGTATGAACAGTTGAATCATGCACAAGTATTGAATAAGAACAACCACAATGGATTACTACATTTCATAATGTTTAGACAGTTGATTAGTTACAGACAATCTATCTACCAAAAGTAAGACAACTACAGACCCAAAATATAGTTTACAAAATAAGACTCCAAACAAGACAATTAAACATTTAGGATTTAGTGTGTTTCTAATCCATCCTAGCATGTTTCTTCATCTTGTTCTATCTTAGTATGGTCTCCTTAGTTGCCTCTGAGAATGTCTTAAACCTGATTACCTGAAACACGTGAAAAGTAACTGTCAACTACAGACGTAGTTGGTGAGAACAATAGGTTTAAGCATTTGTAAACATGAGTATATGATATAAGACATAGGTAAGTTAAAGCATCATAAGATTCACACGGATGAGCTGTAACCCAAACTAACATCAAGTAAGAAAATGAGTGTAAACAGTCCAATCACTGTTCGCACGACAGCCAATAATATCAAGTCCCAAACCACGTTTGGAGTTAGATAATACGTCAGCAGTTTTGATAACCATATGACACCAGACCTGCAGTTGGCTTTTAAAAGCAAATTTAAAAGCCAACTCCATCCTGGATAAGAAAACAATGACACCAGACCTGCAGTTAGCTTTTAAAACAAATTTAAAAGCTAACTCCATCCTGGATAAGAAACAATGTGTCCGCTTTCCCTTGTTGTGATCACCCAGTACTAACGCTAATGAATATGATACTTGATGGGTTTATAAGTTTGTTTACAACAATAGACACCATGTTTATGAATCTTACTTTAACCGGATGTGTTAATGTCTTATTGAAAACCTGGATTTAACTCCACGAGTTGAATCCTTTGTTTATGTAACATGAAAATGAATCCCTTGATTTGATTACCATGATGTGAACCATATGATTTGAATACCATGAAATGAACCATTTGATTTGAATACCACAAAATGAACCACTTGATTTGAATACCATGATATAGTGACCTTGTGTAACAACAAGGTTTTTAACAAAAGAAAGAGTTTATGAAATCATTTATTTAAAAATGTTTATCCTTTAAAAGAACATTTGAGTAAAACTGTTATAAAACATTTCAAGAAAACATTATAAAATCCTTTTTAGTAATAAGGGTTTAATAGTAAATAATTCCTTTAAAACAGTTGACAATTTCCTTAAACAGTTGAAGAATCATTTGGATTCATAGGATAAACCTGTAATGTTTATGAATGCACATAAACTGTGCAATGAAACAAGATTGAAATAGCGGTTTTGATCACGTGTTCCACCCCAAAACAGTTATAAAACAGTAAAAGAGGGGCTAAAGTTCTCACCTGTCTGCAGTAGACTCTGAACTAAACAGTTAGCAAGTAGCAAACAGGACTTCTAATTGTTTCCTATAACATTGTAATCATACATAAGATATAGGATTTATAATTGTATAACTTTGATTCATTGATTGACTTGTGATCTCTCGAACTTGATTAACACTTGAAAGTTATGTCTTGGATTAATTGATTGATCATGGGTGCAAGAAACTAATGTGAAATGTTCATTTATGCATAAATTATGCATAAATGATATTTGTTTGTGAAATTGAGAACCATTGTTTAACATGAGTTATGAAAGAATGTTCCAATTGCTTTAAGTCTTTATGATTGTGACTTGATCTTGTAATTAGGATAAGTTGCAACTTAAACCAATTATGATCAATTTCGCATGTACTTAGAGTTTGTGGGCCACACCATGGGCCTTAAGCCCATAAAACTATGATAGGCTTAATTATAGGTCCATGGGTCCCTTATGTTAACGAGGGCTAATTGATTATGATATTGGGCCAAGTGGGTGTGATTTGGCCCAAATACATTTCTATCGTCCTTAATACGTGTCAAGAACAATATCATACCGATCACAATATCAGTGAACCGAATGAAATTGAATTGAGCCCAAGGAATTTGAGTTGGGCCTAACAATGTATAGGTAGGCCATATAAAGTTTCAAGTGACATTGGGCCAAATTAAGTTCATAATGGGCCTATATGACTCAAGTGGGCTTGGTTTAAGTCCAATGGTCGTTCACTATTGAAATTGGGTCACGTAGAACCGCATTGGGCCAAGATGAGTTACGGTTTGCCACTTGGGCAGCGAACCCTCTTGATGCTAGCATAGGGTTCGTCGGTCATGACTCTACATCAAGGTTCGGTCACTTGTGTGCATGCAAGGGTTCGCCTAATACCATGGTTCGTCTGCATGGGTTCAGTCTAGAGGGTTCGTGAGAAGGCCGGCATGCAGGGTTCGTTCAACACTTGATGGGTTCGTGAATGGCTCCTTAGGGTTCGCTGTGCATGCCACGAACCATGCAAGGTTCGTGAAGGATCTTCATGTAGGGTTCGTGGGAGAGAGCTGGTTCGTCAAGGGTTCGACTAGAGGGGTTCGTGGGCAGCAGAGAAACTCCTCACAGGTTCGTGGAGACCCCAGGGTTCGGCTGATCACCCAGCGAACCAGGAAGGGTTCGCTATGTCCATGGGGGTTCGGCCAAGAGCTGGTTGGAAGGTTCGACCCCTAGACCTTCGACGAACCTGTAAGTTCCTTCATCATCATCATTTCTAAACCACGATCTAAGTCATTCTAATCTTGAGAAAGGTTACTACATGTGCGAAATACATAAAATGATGCAAGAGGGCCGGTTATGTGAGCTTTTAACAAACCAACACACCAAAAACCCTAATTCCCGAAGCTTCCTTGAATCATACCTCGTTTTTGGCTGGACAAAGCTGCGTAAATCTTGTACTTTCGTGTAGAGTTTGTCTAGAGCTTCGCGTGGACACCAAGAACGTCGAAATCCGTTGAGAAACGAGTGAGATACGCGCGATTGAAGTTCGTTTTCTAGAGAGAGAGAGGGTAGACGGGAATTGTAGAGAGAGAATGGGTTGTTGGGTGCATTTATGAGAAAATTAGCCTTGTTCAAGGCTTTTATAGTCCGGGTAGTATCCGGGTTCGTTTCGGTTGCTCGGTTCGCGTTTCCGAAACGTAACGCGTATTTTACGCGGTTTAAGAATAAAAGAGTTGTTAAACTCATTAAAATGATGAGTTTCAAAATTGTAAAAATATAAAATAATTAATATAATTATTTTTACTCTTCGTGTGTTGTCGGATCGTTAAACATTCGAAATTACGTGTATACCCGCAATCGCGTACGTTTTACGATCGTATTAATTATTTAAAGTCGTTTAATCGTAATTATAAGTTCAACATTCGTATTATTATGGATCGTCACCCATAACTATACTCAGTCTCGCTTACAGATTACGATCTTGGTTGAATTAATTAATTGTTATACTATTCGTCTCAACACTACGCACTAACACTAACCTGTTACACCGAACGCAGTATATGTATAGGGCTCACTCTCGCTGCCCACCACTGTTTCGATATAACAAGTTACTGTTCTTGTTTAGTGAAATCGACTGTAAATAAATAATACATACTTGTTTTCTGATTACTAAGATCCTGTAACACACAAGCACACATTTTGAACATACGAATCACATTGATGAACTGAACCATGAATAGACACTGTTCTAATACTGTTTACAACTACATGACTATATGCACAAATGTTACAGTCTCCCCTAGTTAAGGGAATTTCGTCCCGAAATTAACTAGCCGAAGATACTGTAAAAAGATGAGGGTACTTAAGCTTCATCTGGTCTTCACGTTCCCAGGTGAACTCAGCACCGCGTTTGCCCTCCCATCGCACTTTCACGATCGGGATACGGCTGCGTTTAAGTTTCTTGACCCCATGATCCATGATTTCAACTGGACGTTCTATGAATTGCATGTTATTCTGAATCTGAATGTCTTCCAGTGGAATCTGTACATCATGATCCGCCAAGCATTTCTTAAGATTTGATACGTGAAAAGTATCATGAACATTGCTTAGCTCCACTGGAAGTTTGAGTTTGTAGGCTACGGGACCAATCCGTTCCAGGATCTCAAAAGGTCCAACGTACCTTGGTGCAAGTTTCCCTTTCTTCCCGAATCGGACAACGCCTTTCCAGGGAGAAACTTTGAGTAAGACTCGGTCACCAACTTGGAACTCAAGCGGTTTCCGACGTCGATCAGCATAACTCTTCTGCCGATCTCGTGCAGCCTTAAGCCGTGACTGAATGATTGTGATCTTGTCTGATGTTTCCTGAATGAGTTCTGGTCCTACGACCTGTGAGTCACCAATCTCGGTCCAACAGACCGGTGATCGGCACTTTCTACCATATAGAGCTTCGAATGGTGCACATTGAATGCTCGTATGATAGCTATTGTTATATGAAAACTCAATGAGTGGGAGATGAGTGTCCCAACTTCCACCGAAGTCAATGACACAAGAACGGAGCATGTCCTCAAGTGTTTGGATAGTCCTCTCACTTTGGCCGTCGGTTTGGGGATGATACGCCGTGCTAAGATTAACACGCGTTCCCAAAGCCTTTTGCAATGATTGCCAAAAGCGAGAAGTGAAGCGACTATCACGATCAGATATGATTGATGTTGGAGTACCATGACGTGCAATGATTTCGTTGATGTACAATGTGGATAACTTCTCCATCTTGTAATCCTCTCGGATTGGGAGAAAATGAGCAGATTTGGTGAGTCGATCAACGATCACCCAAATCGAATCGAAACCTCGCGGAGTTCTCGGCAACTTTGTTATGAAATCCATGGAAATTTGCTCCCATTTCCATTGAGGAATTTCAGGTTGCTGTAGAAGTCCCGAAGGCTTTTGATGTTCTGCTTTGACTTTTGAACAGGTAAGACATTTTCCCACATACAGTGCTATGTCTTTCTTCATTCCCGGCCACCAGTAAGATGTCCTCAAGTCCTGATACATCTTGTCGGCTCCAGGATGAACTGAGTATCGCGACTTATGAGCCTCATCACAGATGAGTGTGCGCAATTCTTCAGACTTTGGAATCCAAATGCGGCCGTTGAGATATAACACCCCATCAGCTCGAGGTTCTAGTTTCTTCTCAATACCACAATCCAAGTCTGTCTTGAGTTGATTGTTTGTTACTACTTGTTGTTGTGCAATACGAATCAAGTCTTTCAAGTTTGGCTGTGTGTTGATCTCCATGGCTCTTACACGAATCGGTTTGACTGGTTCCTTGCGACTAAGAGCATCCGCCACCACATTGGCTTTACCCGGATGGTAACGAATCTCACAGTCGTAATCAGTTAGAAGCTCAACCCAACGTCGTTGTCTCATGTTGAGTTCTTTCTGATTGAGAATGTGTTGTAGGCTCTTGTGGTCTGTATAGATGACACATTTAGTACCATACAGGTAGTGTCTCCAAATCTTCAATGCAAAGACCACAGCCCCTAACTCAAGGTCATGAGTAGTGTAATTCTTCTCGTGAACCTTAAGTTGTCTTGAAGCATAAGCAATGACCTTGTCCCGTTGCATAAGTACACAACCGAGACCAAGGTTTGAAGCATCACAGTAGACAATGAAATCATCACTGCCTTCTGGAAGACTAAGGATAGGGGAATTGCATAACTTCTGTTTAAGAAGTTGAAATGCATCTTCTTGTTTCTGTCCCCATATAAAAGCTTGACTTTTCTGAGTCAATGTAGTGAGTGGCAAAGCTATCTTAGAGAAATTTGCAATGAATCTTCTATAATAACCTGCCAGACCCAGAAATGAACGAATCTCTGTTGGAGTAGATGGAGTAGTCCAGTTCTTAATCGCCTCAATCTTGCTGGATCTACATGTATTCCATCTTTGTTTATGACATGTCCTAAGAAGTGAACTTCCTTTAGCCAAAATTCACACTTTGAGAATTTAGCATAAAGTTGTTCCTCTCTTAGTAGTTCTAAGACTTTCCTCAAATGATCCTCATGTTCTTGTTCTGACTTGGAATAAATCAGTATATCATCAATAAAGACAATAACAAACTGATCTAAGTATGGCCTGCAGACTCGATTCATCAAGTCCATGAACACTGCAGGTGCATTGGTCAGCCCAAATGGCATAACCACAAACTCATAGTGTCCATATCGAGTCCTAAATGCCGTCTTTGGTATATCCTCATCATTTACTCTTAACTGATGATACCCAGATCGTAAGTCAATCTTAGAGAAGCAAGTTGCTCCCTGTAATTGATCAAACAGATCATCGATCCTGGGCAGAGGATATCTATTCTTGATTGTCAACTTGTTCAGCTCACGATAGTCTATGCACATACGAAATGAACCGTCTTTCTTTTTGACAAAGAGAACCGGAGCTCCCCATGGAGAGAAACTCGGTCTTATAAAACCTTTGTCTAAAAGTTCTTGAAGCTGACTAGACAGTTCTTGCATCTCAGACGGTGCTAACCGATACGGTGACTTCGCCACTGGGTTTGCTCCAGGGACGAGATCAATTCTAAACTCCACTTGTCGGACTGGTGGTAGTCCAGGCAAGTCTTCTGGAAATACGTCTGGATAGTCTTTGATAACCGGTACGTCTCCAACTGCTTTCTTGTCAGGTTTCTTTTCCACCACGTGAGCTAAGAATGCATAATATTTCTTCTTCAGATACTTCCTCGCCTTGATGCACGATACAATCTTCAATTCGCGGCAGGGTTTCTCACCGTAGACTATCATCGTTTCGCCGGACGGTAGGGGAATTCGAATAAGTTTCTCCGAGCATACGATTTCAGCATTATTCTTAGATAGCCAATCCATTCCTACTACAACTTCGAAGCTTCCGAGAGTCATAGGAATGAGATCGATAGAGAAAAGATGGTCATTTAATCTTAGCTCACAAGCATTAATGATGGAATCTACAACTATAGTCTTACCATTCGCTACTTCTACAGTATAGGGAGCAGTAAGTGTGGATAGTTGCATATTAAGCAAAGAAGCAGTATGAGCAGAGATAAAACTTTTATCGGCACCAGTATCAAATATGATAGGAACATAGTGATCATTGATAAGAAATGTACCCGTGATGACTGCCGGCTCTTCACGTGCTTCAGCAGTTCCAATAACGAAAGCACGAGCAGCAGCAGTATTGTTGTTGAGTTTTGGACACTGGTTTCTGAAGTGTCCCTCTGCCCCACAATTGTAACAGGCTCTTCCACCTGTAGTAGCAGTGGTGGTAGCAGTTGTGGCAGCAGCAAAATGAGCAGATCGGCATGTAGCTGCCAAGTGTCCCATACGCCCACACTTGAGACACTTTCTGCATGGATTGTGGGTAGATGATGGTACTGGCATTTGGTGCAGAGTGGCAATGGACCAGTATATGGCTTTCTGACTGTGGAAGATTGTGGCATAGCAGTAATGGGTGTGGCATGAGTGGAGTAACTGCAGTCAGGGCTGCAAAGTTCTTGATTGTCTTTTGCTTCTTCTTCTTTTGATGATGCTGTTCAGGCTTTTTGCCTTCATCAGTCTGTGCTCTTTTGAATCCCTTTCGGGTGAGCACCCCAGATTTCACATATTCTTCAGTGAGTGAAGCACCAAGTTGAATTGCTGCTTCCAAAGTAGTGGGGTTGTTCCCCATGACAGTTCCTCTGACAACCAAAGGCAAACCTTCAATGTATTTCTCTATCCTGCGGGATAGAGGAGTAACCAAATGTGGTACCAAAATGCACAACTCATGAAAACGAGTTGTATACTTGGCACTTTCGCCACTATCCTGCACCAGATTCCACATCTCCACTTCCAGTTTCTTTAGTTCGTGACGTGGACAAAACTTTTCCACCAGTAAGTTCTTGAATCCATCCCATGGTAAGGCTAGAGCGACTTCACGTCCCTGGTGTTCTTCTCAGAGTTCCACCAGGTAAGTGCGCCCTTATGAAATGCACTCGAGGCCATCTTGACCTTTAGATTTTCAGGGCATCCAGTGAAGTCTAGAATGTCTTCGATGCTTTCCAGCCATTGCAGTAGGCCGGTAGCTCCTTCGGTACCAGAGTACTTAGGAGGCTTAGCATCGTTGAACTGCTTGAAAGTAAAGTTAGCAGTTCCAGCGTTTGTGGCATTTGAGTTGTGTGCAGAATCACCGGTACTTCCCCGAAGATTCTGGGTAATATCAGTGACCATACCCGGGATCACATCCCTCATGTGAACAGCGATAGCTCGAGCAATCTTGTTAATTTCATCATCATTACCGCTTGTCGAACCCCCAGCATTTGGGTCTCGTCGAGGAGGCATTCTACGAATAGAAGCCACAAGCGGGTCAGTAATGAGAATGGATACAATTGAATTTTCATGATAAGGTCAGTAATATATCCATACTACTAGTATTATCATTCAATTGTAATATGATCCAGTACACGTATAAGTTATCAACTTATTTGTATACTTATCATGTGAATATGTACGATGTCTCATGATCTCTCCACCAAACCTACACACTGACACTTTCCCGATATACCGAAAATAGCTTATATATAGGGCTCACTCTCGCTGCCCACCACCGTTTCGGTATACCACGATCATGCCCTTGCTAGCATTTGGCAACACGTTTGTACTGATTTCCATGTGTTTTCCATTGATTAAGAATTCCATGATCTTTGATCAACTTGAACTATGATTGATTCCATGATTGAACTATGATTATGTTATGCGTGCACCTACTAACAGTTGTTAACATGTAGAACTAAATCATACGTGTGCTCTACACTTTCCTGTTAACTTATGCCAGTAAGTACTAATGATGTAATCACTTAAGAATTTCACTTAAGGTTTACATTTATGATATGTTCACAACTTGGTTGATTCACCATAATGTCTGGTTCATCCAAGTTTGAATTTCATTATGATTTGATTCACCAATGATTGTTTCCCAAATGATTGTATCCCATGTGTTTTGACTAATGTTCCATGTATCCAGTTGATCCCGAATCCTCACTCCAAATACAAACGCCGGATTCCCCCTAACATACTGAAATAAGCTTATATATAGGGTAAGCTCTCACCGACCCACCACTTACCTCAGCACATCAGCGTTAACCCGCCGTTTGCATTTGAAGCTAAGATTCCAACTCTTGATTGATTATGATTGATTCATGATTTCTCTTGTTCCTTGATTCTGTTTATGATTGTGTAAACCATGGTCCTTAATTTACTAGAAACTAAGACCTTAGGTTTATGTATATGTGTCCTAGGTTAATCAACCTAGTTTCCCAATACTTAAAGTACTGAGCATAATGATTTCCTGTGAGAACTTCAACTAAAGAATACTGTTACACAGATTCTAAGTTATAAAGTTCCTATGATAATGAATCCATGATAATGATAACAATGACAAGGATTTCAAATCCAAGTTCTAAATTAATAGACCTCAACCTTTGAATTCCTATAGTGATATGACAAGGATCTCAAATCCAAGTTCTAAGTTAATAGATCTTGATCTTTGAATCCTATAATGAATATGACAAGGATCTCAAATCCAAGTTCTAAATTAATAGATCTTGACCTTTGAATCCTATAATGAATATGACAAGGATCTTAGATCAAAGATACTAAATTAATAGATCTTTGCCTCTAAATCCCATAATGAATATGACAAGGACTTTAGATCAAAGATATCAATCTTTGCCTCTAACTCCTATACTGAATATGACAAGAAATTCATATCAAAAATACTGATAATACAGATCTTTGCCTCTGAATTTCTATAATGATCTCTGTGTGAGAATTTCAGATCAAGGATACTAAGAATACAGATCCTTGCCTCTGAAATCCTTAATGCATATGTGTGAGAATTTAATTCGGTTTCTAAAATTATAGAAGTCCGATTCAAATTCTTTGACTCGATGTCTAATCTTAGTAAAATGTCCTAAGATCTTTCAAGCTTAATGTAGACTTAATGCTTACTTAAGTTACTTAGATCCTAAGTATCCTCAAGCCTATAGCACTTAGTCCTATTGGGTAGCTTAGGTTATAGTCTAGGTCATTAAACATTGGTTTTTCCTAGTTCTCTACAACCTTGGCTCTGATACCAACCTGTCACACCCCTGCGCCGCGTGCGGAATCCACGGCGCGGTGACGTATGAACAGTTGAATCATGCACAAGTATTGAATAAGAACAACCACAATGGATTACTACATTTCATAATGTTTAGACAGTTGATTAGTTACAGACAATCTATCTACCAAAAGTAAGACAACTACAGACCCAAAATATAGTTTACAAAATAAGACTCCAAACAAGACAATTAAACATTTAGGATTTAGTGTGTTTCTAATCCATCCTAGCATGTTTCTTCATCTTGTTCTATCTTAGTATGGTCTCCTTAGTTGCCTCTGAGAATGTCTTAAACCTGATTACCTGAAACACGTGAAAAGTAACTGTCAACTACAGACGTAGTTGGTGAGAACAATAGGTTTAAGCATTTGTAAACATGAGTATATGATATAAGACATAGGTAAGTTAAAGCATCATAAGATTCACACGGATGAGCTGTAACCCAAACTAACATCAAGTAAGAAAATGAGTGTAAACAGTCCAATCACTGTTCGCACGACAGCCAATAATATCAAGTCCCAAACCACGTTTGGAGTTAGATAATACGTCAGCAGTTTTGATAACCATATGACACCAGACCTGCAGTTGGCTTTTAAAAGCAAATTTAAAAGCCAACTCCATCCTGGATAAGAAAACAATGACACCAGACCTGCAGTTAGCTTTTAAAACAAATTTAAAAGCTAACTCCATCCTGGATAAGAAACAATGTGTCCGCTTTCCCTTGTTGTGATCACCCAGTACTAACGCTAATGAATATGATACTTGATGGGTTTATAAGTTTGTTTACAACAATAGACACCATGTTTATGAATCTTACTTTAACCGGATGTGTTAATGTCTTATTGAAAACCTGGATTTAACTCCACGAGTTGAATCCTTTGTTTATGTAACATGAAAATGAATCCCTTGATTTGATTACCATGATGTGAACCATATGATTTGAATACCATGAAATGAACCATTTGATTTGAATACCACAAAATGAACCACTTGATTTGAATACCATGATATAGTGACCTTGTGTAACAACAAGGTTTTTAACAAAAGAAAGAGTTTATGAAATCATTTATTTAAAAATGTTTATCCTTTAAAAGAACATTTGAGTAAAACTGTTATAAAACATTTCAAGAAAACATTATAAAATCCTTTTTAGTAATAAGGGTTTAATAGTAAATAATTCCTTTAAAACAGTTGACAATTTCCTTAAACAGTTGAAGAATCATTTGGATTCATAGGATAAACCTGTAATGTTTATGAATGCACATAAACTGTGCAATGAAACAAGATTGAAATAGCGGTTTTGATCACGTGTTCCACCCCAAAACAGTTATAAAACAGTAAAAGAGGGGCTAAAGTTCTCACCTGTCTGCAGTAGACTCTGAACTAAACAGTTAGCAAGTAGCAAACAGGACTTCTAATTGTTTCCTATAACATTGTAATCATACATAAGATATAGGATTTATAATTGTATAACTTTGATTCATTGATTGACTTGTGATCTCTCGAACTTGATTAACACTTGAAAGTTATGTCTTGGATTAATTGATTGATCATGGGTGCAAGAAACTAATGTGAAATGTTCATTTATGCATAAATTATGCATAAATGATATTTGTTTGTGAAATTGAGAACCATTGTTTAACATGAGTTATGAAAGAATGTTCCAATTGCTTTAAGTCTTTATGATTGTGACTTGATCTTGTAATTAGGATAAGTTGCAACTTAAACCAATTATGATCAATTTCGCATGTACTTAGAGTTTGTGGGCCACACCATGGGCCTTAAGCCCATAAAACTATGATAGGCTTAATTATAGGTCCATGGGTCCCTTATGTTAACGAGGGCTAATTGATTATGATATTGGGCCAAGTGGGTGTGATTTGGCCCAAATACATTTCTATCGTCCTTAATACGTGTCAAGAACAATATCATACCGATCACAATATCAGTGAACCGAATGAAATTGAATTGAGCCCAAGGAATTTGAGTTAGGCCTAACAATGTATAGGTAGGCCATATAAAGTTTCAAGTGACATTGGGCCAAATTAAGTTCATAATGGGCCTATATGACTCAAGTGGGCTTGGTTTAAGTCCAATGGTCGTTCACTATTGAAATTGGGTCACGTAGAACCGCATTGGGCCAAGATGAGTTACGGTTTGCCACTTGGGCAGCGAACCCTCTTGATGCTAGCATAGGGTTCGTCGGTCATGACTCTACATCAAGGTTCGGTCACTTGTGTGCATGCAAGGGTTCGCCTAATACCATGGTTCGTCTGCATGGGTTCAGTCTAGAGGGTTCGTGAGAAGGCCGGCATGCAGGGTTCGTTCAACACTTGATGGGTTCGTGAATGGCTCCTTAGGGTTCGCTGTGCATGCCACGAACCATGCAAGGTTCGTGAAGGATCTTCATGTAGGGTTCGTGGGAGAGAGCTGGTTCGTCAAGGGTTCGACTAGAGGGGTTCGTGGGCAGCAGAGAAACTCCTCACAGGTTCGTGGAGACCCCAGGGTTCGGCTGATCACCCAGCGAACCAGGAAGGGTTCGCTATGTCCATGGGGGTTCGGCCAAGAGCTGGTTGGAAGGTTCGACCCCTAGACCTTCGACGAACCTGTAAGTTCCTTCATCATCATCATTTCTAAACCACGATCTAAGTCATTCTAATCTTGAGAAAGGTTACTACATGTGCGAAATACATAAAATGATGCAAGAGGGCCGGTTATGTGAGCTTTTAACAAACCAACACACCAAAAACCCTAATTCCCGAAGCTTCCTTGAATCATACCTCGTTTTTGGCTGGACAAAGCTGCGTAAATCTTGTACTTTCGTGTAGAGTTTGTCTAGAGCTTCGCGTGGACACCAAGAACGTCGAAATCCGTTGAGAAACGAGTGAGATACGCGCGATTGAAGTTCGTTTTCTAGAGAGAGAGAGGGTAGACGGGAATTGTAGAGAGAGAATGGGTTGTTGGGTGCATTTATGAGAAAATTAGCCTTGTTCAAGGCTTTTATAGTCCGGGTAGTATCCGGGTTCGTTTCGGTTGCTCGGTTCGCGTTTCCGAAACGTAACGCGTATTTTACGCGGTTTAAGAATAAAAGAGTTGTTAAACTCATTAAAATGATGAGTTTCAAAATTGTAAAAATATAAAATAATTAATATAATTATTTTTACTCTTCGTGTGTTGTCGGATCGTTAAACATTCGAAATTACGTGTATACCCGCAATCGCGTACGTTTTACGATCGTATTAATTATTTAAAGTCGTTTAATCGTAATTATAAGTTCAACATTCGTATTATTATGGATCGTCACCCATAACTATACTCAGTCTCGCTTACAGATTACGATCTTGGTTGAATTAATTAATTGTTATACTATTCGTCTCAACACTACGCACTAACACTAACCTGTTACACCGAACGCAGTATATGTATAGGGCTCACTCTCGCTGCCCACCACTGTTTCGATATAACAAGTTACTGTTCTTGCTTAGTGAAATCGACTGTAAATAAATAATACATACTTGTTTTCTGATTACTAAGATCCTGTAACACACAAGCACACATTTTGAACATACGAATCACATTGATGAACTGAACCATGAATAGACACTGTTCTAATACTGTTTACAACTACATGACTATATGCACAAATGTTACATAAATAAATTATATCTATTTTACAAAACTAGAAATCTAACCTATTACATCGGGTCCAAATACCCGTAAAAAATACATCCGATCAAAAATTGAAAAACCAAACATTACAACCATTCAAATGGGTTAAAACCTAGGGCTCGAATCATCATAGTCACAATCAAACACTCAAAGGCTCGATCTTTTGTCAAACAAAACATTTCTGACAAATAAAACACAAGATCGATTAAAACAACGTTTATTCGCGTGTAAAAGCGGCTCTGATGCCATTTTTGGGAATTGCAGTAACCATTTTAAACTTTTAATTAATCATATTTATTATAAAAACAGATTTTAGTAGAAGCATTTAGGTTACACATTTTGTTTCATAAACAAAGCTCCCAAAACCAGGAATCCAATTACATGTGAATAAATGAAAATCAACCATAGGAGGTTTTTAGCATTAACCTAAATGAAGAACTCCCAAAAACACACTTATTCGATAGTTATCTCGCTAGTTGACTTGAATCACGAACCACAATCTCTATCGTGAATCACCGCAACAACCCTGTACTATAAAACCACCTAGGGAGGTTCGGTTATGGTGGTGGCATGTGGTGGTGCTTTGGCCGAAAATCCAAGAGGAGAGGGGAGGGGTTTACGGCCACCAAGAGGGGAGAGAGGGAGAGTGGAAGATTTGTGTGAAATGTGGGAATTTGATTTAGATTTAATAGTCAAATTAGATCCACATTTTTAGGATTTAGGAATTACCAATTCAAAATTGGAATTCTCACCTTTTATTTCACATTTAATTTAAATTAAACTCTTTTAATTTGATTAAACTCTTTTAGTAACTAAACCATTTAATTACTACTCTCCATATTATTAACTAACAATTAGTTAGTAACATTTAATTAAAAGTTTAAAGTTTAACTAATTAAACTTTATCAATTTAATTACAATTAATTATCACAATAACTAATTTCTCCCATATTATTACTATTTCATAAATAATAATAATAATAATAATAATAACATCACATTATATAATTCGTGAAATTGAATATGTATAAAACAAATTTTAGACATAATCTTCCAAAGTGTAACTCTTTGGATCGTATCTCGATAGCAACATTGATATTATCGATGTCACATATCCAACACTTAATTCAACCCAAAAGATTGCATTCAATTCGAGAGTTAATGCTCTGTTTAAGATAATCAAAACCAATTAAAATGTGTTGTAGTATTTTTAATCTTATATTTACGTTAGAAAAGCGTTTGGTTCATGTGGATGTGAAAATCGGATTAAATGGTGCCTTAAAACCAAAGTTTGGGTGTTGACTGGCGCTTGGCCGCCTCCGGCGAGGGGTGGCCGGACTTGGGCCGGAAAAATGGGTATGTGAGGGGGGGGGGGGGTGGTTTGGCTTTGCAAGGTTGTCATTTTTGGTCCTTGTAGTTTATAACTTAGCATTATATGTTTGAATCTTTTGATAACTTTTTATAAACTTTGATTTTAAATATTATTATCATTCATTTTTGTAACACCCCCGTCGTCGGCGGAAACACGGGAGATGCGACAAAACTGTATATCGAGAACTCATTGGATATCAGAGAATGCTAAGCCTTTTGCTTAATTGTAAAGTCCATATCTCGCGTATAAATCACGTAACGAACCCATTCGTGTCACGCGTTTATATTCGTGATTATTATTTTGAGATCGGAATAAATTAGGTTTAATCGAAACCTTCTTGAATATTTAATTTGTCACGTAAAATCTATCCGCTAAAAAAACTCATTCAACCGGGTTAAATCGCGATTTTGATATATATAATTTAATTTGTGCATTTTTACGTAACAATTGTCCCCATAATTTTTCTATTGATAATTATATATGTAAACATGGATTTAATAAATATTGTTTTATTTATATAAATAATTTTTTTAACAACCAATCCCTGAATGTTAATCGGTTAGTCGCTTATTTCTTTTCGTAAGCACCAATAATTACATAATAGTTCGTTAAGAACATTCTGTAAGTTTAAACGAGCTTAGCTTTATAAATATTAATTGCAAATACATAACATACATACATACATACATACATACATACATACATACATACATACATACATACATACATACATACATACATACATACAAAGCAATGATCAAATAAAAAGTCTATTTTGCCTAAGAAGGCTAAAAATAATTTTTAAAATCTTTAAAATGAACCGAAACGAACTCCGATTGAACTCATTTCGATGGTACTGGAAGCGTCTCATTGAACCCGACAATATTTGCTTTTGGTTTTAGCTTTAAAAACTAGTTTTAGAGTTTGCATTTTAGGGCATGTTTTTTTAGCTTTTAGGTTTTATCTTTAGGTTTAGGGTTTGTT
Source organism: Mikania micrantha (assembly GCA_009363875.1). Taxonomy (NCBI): domain Eukaryota; kingdom Viridiplantae; phylum Streptophyta; class Magnoliopsida; order Asterales; family Asteraceae; genus Mikania; species Mikania micrantha. Next base: position 36,927,726 of record CM018683.1, on the reverse strand, counting down.
TTTATAATTTTGGTTTTATTATTAGGGTTTATTGTTTATGATTTAAGGTTTAGATTTTGGGGAATTACAAGTCGTTTTCAATGATGTTAAAATGAATTCAATCGAAATTTGTTTGGCTCAGTTTTTTATTTTTTTTAAAAATCCTTCTTAGCTTTCTTAGGCAAAAAATAATTTTTTTTTGGGAAACCTTCCCCTATATATATATAAATACATATATGTACGAATTGCGACAAGATAAACCGAAATGTTCCACGTAATTGTTTATTATCGTTCATGATGATTACAAATCAAATAAATTCATCGTCAGAGATATTGAGAAATCCCGGATATTACACCTTAATATTTGGGCCAATACCCGACCATAAAGTTTCGGTTTTCCTACCGGGTATGGTTTCTGCCAGCCCAAAGTGGGTCTCTAACGTGTTAATTATAATTAAACTTGTTTTACCAAACCTACGTTCGTAGATGTAGCAAGGATGAACCTTTTGAAGGGCCTGGGGTGGCCCCCACCCCCTTTTTTCCGGTCAGAATAGTCGATTTATTAATATTTCATCAGAAATTTTCCGTTTTTCCACTTATAAGGGTCGATTTAATAGTATTTAGTTGGAAAATAATAAAGGTATTGAGTCCGGCCTCCTACGTTTTATTCCTAAAATCCGTAAGCCCCCTCAAAAATTTTTCTTCAAGCTCCATAAATGATTCGTAGTTTTAAAACCAAAAAAATCATCAACCATGCCAAGAGAGGCTAAAAACGGCCGGTTCGCCCAAACCTAGGGGTGTTCACGAGCCAAACCGAACCGAGCCACGGGTAAGCTTGGACTCGGAGCGGATTTAAACTGAGCCTGGCTCTGACTCGGCTCGTTTTTAACCGAGCTGGCTCGGCTTGGCTCGTTTTTGGCTTGATTTTTACATCAAAATTTAATATTTGAATTGCATTTATATCAACTCGGCTCAGTTCGTTTTCGACTCGGTTTTTACATAAGAAATTTAATATTTGAATTGCATTCACCTTAACTTGGCTCGGTTCGTTTTTGACTCGGTTTTTACATAAGAGAAGAGAAATGAATATGTGAAACTAGGAATTAAGAATATGATTTAGAAACTAGGAATTAGTGGAGCATGTGAGAATTGAGATTTATTTCGTATTTACGACCTCTTTTATTTTATTTTTTGACATAATTACAAAATAACACCAAAATATATTTATTATTGAAAGTAACTTTATAATTTTATATTTTAGTATATATCATGTTCTACAAACGAGCCGAGCCACGAGCCTAGCAACGAGCCGAGCCAGCCCTGGCTTGGACTCGGCTCGGTTACAAAACGAGCTGACTTGGTTTGGCTTGTTACAAATGAGCTTTATCCGAGCCCAGCTTTTTCCGAACGAGCTACGAGCCGAATCCGGGTTTTGAGTTTTTTGGACAGTCTACCCAAAACGGCCCAGAACCCCCGAACTGGACTGGTTCACCCACAGTTTACCGGTTCGACCGGTCTGGTTTTCAAAACATTGCTTATAAGGTACTTTGATTGTACTTTTTATGTCAATTTCTTGCTTCTGTTATTAAAAAAATTATATGATTAACTAACAAATATTTGACTATTTTTTTATAATTTATAATAGTGATGGATATTGACGGTGATCATGATCGCTAGAAATCAGGGTTAAAAACTTGGTAACAAATTCTTTCAAGTTTCAATTTTCATTATTCACCCCACAACAAGCCAACAGACCCCCACCAAATAACTTCCGCAATCCCTTCACATTCTTCATCCCCTCACACCCACACTGAGATCAAATCTCTTTACCAAATACTCTTCATATTCGTCTCCATCTCTGTTTACAACCAGTTATTCACACAATACAATCGCTAAATTGGACTGTTGAATCCCTCACAAAACAGACTCGGAGAATTAGGGTTTCTTTGGTTTTCGTTTGATTCGACGGTTAAGGGTGGGATTAGTTTAATTTTGATTTGTTAGGGTTAATTTTGCGGATTTATAAATACCCTTTTCGTGATTGTTTTGTTACTATATCGAATCAACAAACCCTAGTTGTAATTGTTTTAGGGCTCTGTTTTGCAATGGGGTTGAAGCATTGCTCATGAAGTGATGTCATAGATTGTGTTTTGTTATCCTATAAGGCTGTTTTGGTTACTTGGAGGGTGTGGATTGAATTTGTTTATAAGATGAGGGTCTTGTAAGTTGGTTCAATCTTGGAAATTGGCTTCGTATTTATGTGTTCTTGATTGATGGTGGAGTTGAAGGGCTTGATCATAAACACTTCAATGCACATTGGTTCTTTTTGTACTAATTATGGAAAAAGCTGAGCCAACATTTGTGCCAGAATGGTTGAAGAACGGTGGAAGCTTAACTACTACGTCTCACCAACAATCTTCTTCATTGCAGTCTGGTAATCCCTATATTTCTAAACATTTAATGTTGATGTTATATTGTTATTTAGCTTGTGTTTTAGTTTAGTTTTTTTTTTTTTTTTAATATGGTAAATTGTTGCTATAGATGATCAAAATGCATCAGTACCTCAAAGAAGAAAGTTGTTAATTAGCAGTAATGACAACAATTTAGGACGTGCTACAACTTCTTCATACTTTCGTCGCACTTCTAGTAGCAACGGGTCATCTCGTGTAAGGTCGTATAGTAGTTTTGGGAGGAGGGATTGGGATAAAAACAAAGAAAAATATGAAAACAAGTACCGAGATTTTGATCCATTGGGTGGCATTTTGCCAAGGAGGTTTGAGAAAGATGGATTAAGGCGTTCACAGTTGAATCTTTCTGCAAAACGTGGTGAATCTTGGCCTAGGAAAGTGATTGGTGAAAAAACAAATCATAATAATGGAAAAATGTCATTTGAGAGGGATTTTCCATCTTTGGGGTTGGAAGAGAAACAAGTGGATTATGAGATTGGGAGGGTCCCATCTCCAGGTTTGAGTAGTGTGATTCAGAACTTACCGGTTGGTGGTTCAGGTGTTATTGGTGGTGATGCTTGGACCTCGGCTCTGGCTGAGGTGCCTGTGATGGTTGGGACCAATGGACCTACTTCAATATCTGTGACTACAAATGTGGCATGTGGAAGGAATATGGCTGAGACTCTGGCTCATGGTCCCCCTCGTGCACAGACCGCATCCCAGGTACTTCAAGAGGCATTGTTTAAGCGTTTTTAACGCTCGTATAAATTGATTCTGCTTTTTTTTTTTATAATTATTTAGAGGTCACATAGTTAGTTTTTAGTAACGTGTTTCACCTCTTCTGCAATAGAATTGATTATTGAAGGTAAATTAAATAAAATTGCTATTTTACTGTTTCTAAACCCTTACTTGAGAGACCTTTACTCGCGTTTTATAAGGTGTCTCTTTCTTAAAAATGTCTGTTTATTCATTTTAGTTATTATATCCTATTTTGTTTAATCATATTCATAGCTCTGATTATATGATTCTGATTATTTGAAATCACATAATCTTTTTTAAAATGCACATCCAAACACCTACAAAGTTTATATGCGTATGCATTACACATTTGAAACATAGTGTGCAGTCATGTTTTTATTTTTAGTCTTGATTTATTGCAGTTGTCTGGAACTCAAAGACTTGAAGAGCTTGCTGTGAAGCAATCTAGGCAGCTGATTCCCATGACTCCGTCTATGCCTAAAGCCCTGGTAAAATTTATTGACACAAGTTATACCATTACCATACATGATAATGAATTGTAGGTGGTTATTTCCTTTTTTGGTTACTTCATAGATGGATATAAGCTTTTAGGTTTTTTTTTGGCATTTTATAGAAATAATTTGATGCACATGAATTTGGCTTGAGAATTCAATTCTTTTTCATGATGTTGTATTTGTTTAAAAGGCGGCGTGCATGGGCGGATGTAGGTCAAGGGCAGTGGGTTCACAAGAACCCACCGTGCTTCGACTCGTTAGTAGGAAAAAATATTTTCGAAATAGTTAAACAATAGGGTGAACCCATTAATATTTTAGGGGTGAATCCTGAGATGAACCCATTAAGATTTTTAGAAGTGAATTCTTAATAATTTTCACAGCAATTTGTCAACTTGATTGAGTCAAGTGATCTTTGTTAGAGAAATCTTGATAATCAATGATTCAATTTCTATATGATCGTGTTAAAATCACTTTCCAGTCATATAAACTTAGCATGCAAAATGTTAGTTATTAGTACTTAAACCAAAGTCACATGGATCGCGTTTCGCTCCGATTCGGAAACGAGGAACGGGTTCGCTATTCGCTAGAGGTCACGAATTCGGTTCGCGAGGGGGTAGTTCATTCCGGTACGATCCGGTTCAACGTACCAATAATTTTGGTTTGTTTTACGTATATTTTGAATAAGGCGTGTTCCAAAAATCAAAATAACATAATTGTATATCTCAAATCATATAATCCAATTCAAATACATTTTTTCCCAAGAGACTCAAACAAGAAATTCCAATATAAATATAACTTTCATTTCACTAAAGCAATGTGAAATGAAAGATGGAAAATCAAATAAAGTCATGGTGTCTACTGTAGAACCATTTTCTCACGGTAAAATCGTTCAAAATTTCAATTTAATTAGCAGCTAGTTCAAAATCCCATATCCCTAGTCTCTTTCCGAAATTGTTCAATTAGTCAAATGAGATAGAATTGCACTCAAGACTTTCTCATAAAAAAACGCTCACAGATTGAATTTCTAACAGGATACGCGATTTAGGGTTTTAGGGATTTCCAGAAATCAGGAATCGTGGTTCCAATCGCGAATAACTGGAATCAATCACGAATTAGGGTTCTAATGGGTTCGAACTCAGCTAGAATCAGGTTCGATTCAACTGTCAGATTCCAATCGCGTTTCTAGCGGACTAGATCAGCGAACCAATAGCGACCCAGAACGTTGGCGATTTTGAATGGGGTCGAAACGATCCAGTTCGCAATTCATGGCAAGTATAACGAATTCTGTGACTATGGGTTAAACCCTCGGTTCAAGTTAATTTTGGTCATACAAACTTAGCATATTTCGTTTAGGTTTCGGGGCGTTGTACCGAACCCTACAACGGGCGTTGCCTCCTTGACCCTTGCCTATTGAATGCCCAGCATGACCGCCACCTTGGACCCCACAAGGGTTGCATGACCCCGGCCTTGACTCCCACTTGGTCTGGAGCTCAGAAATCTTAAACGAAAATGCACTCTGTACTTTCGAACTTTTTAATGACGGCGTTTTTTAATTTTAATCATTGACTTAATATCTCACACTGTTATTACGCGAAGAACATTACAAGACCCAAACCGTCAACCCGACCCGAAAATTTTTATGTCCGGTTTTATTTAATTAAAACGTCGGAAAAAGGTGGACCCATTGAAAAGAGTTCCTGGATCCGCCACTGCCGGCACGAGGCGCAGAGGTGCTTAGGAAAACGTATCAGGTGCTTGAGGTGATGCCACGTGTACGTCTGTGTCAATATTGGTCAAATTTAGGGTCTGTATGAAGCTTGTAAGTAAAAACAACCAAATGGATAAGTAAATTAGGAAAGACATACTTGGTAAAAAGGTTGATATGTTAAACAAAGATGACATACACAACTTCTGGCTATAAATAAAGCTTATTTTATGTGTACTTTGAATTTAAATTTTTTCTTATTATTATACTCTTTATAGGACTATAGCGTGTGATGTAAAAGTTGATATAGTATAGAAGACAAGTAATGTATGCAAAATTGCTGTGTGTTGATGAATTTGAAGCCCAGATGCCCTATTTTAGTCGAACAATATCAGCTATGGAAATCCATGAATTCAATTGAATACTGAATAAATTTTGGAACAATAAAAACAAAAATTTCTACCCCTATTTATAATAAAACTAAATATAACCATAAACTAAATGAAACTCAAAAAACTTAATTGAATCCCTATTTTCCAGCCACTAAAGCAAACAAAACAAAACCATACTCTAACTTAAACGCAATTAAATAAATCAACACAATTAAAAACTAAACTTTCTAGTTTTAACCCTCAATATATTTAATATTTACAAGATTAGTCCAACACTCACCCCCCTAAATCTTGTTATTCTTGATGTGGCTCTCTCTCTAAAACACCAAGTTCTTTTCGGCTCACCCAAAACCTTTTTTGATCACATAGAACACCTCCTACTGGCTCACTTAGAACCATGTTTGGTTCACAGAGAACCTGATCACACAAATCATCCTCTTTCTTTTCTCCACAAGCTGGTTTTGATCACTCACTGATCACACTCTCATATTGTTTGTTCCATGCTTGGTTTTAAAAAGCGAGAAGCGCACTGAGGTGACAAGGCACAATTATCAATAGCGGCTATAGCGACCGCTATAGCGCGCTATGCGGCGTATCGGCACTGACCCGCAATTAGGGTTTAGCGGGAAGAAAGCGAGAAGTAGCGGGTGTTTGTTTTCTTTTAAATAATCTGATTCGACCTTATACGTGTATATACTGCTGAAATAACACCCTAAATAGTCGACTAGAGGAGGAGGCGGTGCTAATTGCTCGCGAGGAAGCTTCAGTCGACGGGAGGATTACCTGGACGCCGCCGATGGGACGATTACCTGAACGCCGCTGACTGGAATTCGATTCTGATTTCAACGATTGAAGGGTAATCGACTGGAATTCGATTCTGATCTTGAAGATTGAAGGAAATCGGGTGGTCGCTACTTGCCAATTGAACCAGTTTGAACTTTGAAGGGTGTGTCGGTATGAATCTGGTCGACCGGCGTCAGAAACCAGAAGGAATCTGGACGATTCTGAATCAGCGACTGAATCGGAACGTTTTGGAGACTCAATTAGTCAATTGAACTAAAATTGACAGCACATTTGAAGTGCAGCTTTTAAGCCTTTAAGGCATTCTGTCTAGGTTTTTTTTCCCTTCTTTAGTAAATTGGTATTTATTTAAAGCTCAGAATGATTAAAGGAAGCAATTTTGGTGGTTTAAACTATGATGTTTATTTTGTTACTATTTTAGATGACTACAATTATTTATTGAGTTTTTATATTATTATATCGCTAAACACGAAATAGCGGTCGCTATTTACCGCTATTCGCTACGTAGCGTATAGGTAGTTTATCACTATTTACCGCTATTCGCTATCGATAACTATGTGACAAGGTCTAAAACCAAAGCGCTCCTCACTAGGAATTTTTTCAAAAAAATCGCGCTTTTTGTGCGCTTTTGGTACAACATGCGCCTTGAGTAACATAAGGTGAGGAGCCTTGCGCCTTAGGTCGCTTAGTGCCTAGGCGCGCCTCAGGCGCACTTTTTTTTAAACCAAGGTTCTATGCAGTACCAGGAACTGATCAATCTATCACAGATTGATAATTTTTCTCCACGGTAGCACCGCTCACCTCCTGAATTGCATAGGACATTATCACAGCTTGATCTTGAAATTTTCACAACACTTAGATCACCTCTTCTCTGCCCTCACAGCTGCTTGTATCGGACTATCACAGCCCTCCACCCTTGTTCAACCTATCACAGGTAAGAGATAACACAGTTGAAGCCTTCACAGCCTCTAGCTCCTGAATCACTCAGGATTGTGTTCAATTGTAGCTCTCACAGCTTTTGGTCAGCCTTATCCAGCCCTCACAGCCTTCAAAACTAGCTCGAAACTATCACAAGTTCTATCTTTCCCAACCTGAGTCACACAAGTTTTGACAGAATTTTTGATTACCTCACGCAAGCAGAGCTCTCTCAGCTTCTCAGATGGATCGAACCAGTCACAGGTTCATATTACTTCTTTCTTTGATTTCGCAGACTCCTTTGAACCACACAGGTTCTTTGTCAGCCTCTTGAATCACACAGATTGTTGCTGATCAGACCTGTTACCTCTTTGTCCCCTGCCCCGCAGCAGCAAGGCTATTGCATCGTGCATGAATCTTTTTCTGAAACCAAGGCTTGGTGCCCTTGTTGTCTACTTTTCTCCGGTGTCTACTAGCAACAACAGCAGCCAAAATCACTACCCTCAAACCGGCAGAGACTAGCTCTGATACCAATTGAAGCCCAACTGCCCTATTTTAGTCTAACAATATCAACTTTGGAAACCCACAAATTCAATTGATTCCTGAATAAATTTTGGTACAATCAAAACAAAAACTTCTACCCCTATTTATAATAAAACTAAACATAATCATAAACTAAATCAAACTCGAAAAACTTAATTTAATCCCTATTTTCCCGCCAACTAAAACAAACTAAAAAAACCCTCTAACTTAAACTCAATTAAATAAATCAACACAAGTAAAAACAAAACTTTCTAGTTTTAACCCTCTATCTATTTAACACTTAAAAGATTAGTCCAACAGAATTTGGGAATAAGCCTGATTACAATTAAAGACAGTATGAGTCCTAATACAACATGTTTTAATCATATAATTCATATTATATGGTAATTTATTAATAAGCTTTTAACATGATGATGAGAAGAAACGTCGATTAATTGGTAAATTGGTCAAAGCTTGTTTTTTTTTTATATATGATTAGCTTTTCTTTTATGTTACAATTTGTTTAATTTTTATAACCATCTTAGGCTATGAATGCGATTGACAAACCAAAGCTAAAGATGGGGCAGCTGCATCTTCAGACTTCTCATACTGTGAGCCACTTGCCCTCCACCCGACACATGTCTATGAATGCTGATGTCACCAAATTATCATCATCATCTTCAACTATTGGAAAACTTCATGTCCTTAAGCTGTCTCGTGAAAGGAATGCTTCTACTATTGCAAAAGAGAGCTCAAGCCCAACAGCTGGTGGTAGGTTACCAGATTGCCCTCTTGCTGAACGCAAACCCTGTGTATCTACTACTCTTGAGAAGAAACCGTCCCCTCAAGCCAAGAGCCGAAATGACTTTTTTAACCTTATGAGGAAGAAATCTATGGCAAACAACTCATCAAACCCGGTTCGTGTTGCATCCCATGAGTCAACCGAAGATAAGCCTAGTGAAAGCAAGACCAAGGGTGGTGCGCTCCAACCTCTGGGTGAGAATAAGGCGGAGTTGTGCAATGATAACGATGCTTGTATCACGCCCGAGAAATTTACAAAAAAAGGAAACAATCATTTGAGTAATGATGTTATTTTGTACTCAGAGGAAGAAGAGGCCAGATTCTTGCGGTCACTCGGTTGGGAGGAAACTACTGAAGAAGAAGGCCTTACAGAAGAAGAGATTAATTCTTTCTACAGGGACGTAAGTAATGTAAAAAGATTAAAATACCCTTGAAAAAAACAAAAAAAACAAAATACAACTTTTGGTGAGCTGTTTTGGTAGTAAATACTTTTTTATATATATGAAGTTGATCATAAAATTTTATGCTTTTTTTTTTTAATGCAGTATGTGAATTTGAAAACGGCTTCGAGTTTTTTCAAAGGAACACAGCTGAAGTCTTTGATGCCACTCAACTTACTGATGGGGAAAAATGGTGATTTTTCAGCTGACACTAAGGTTGACTCTTGATTTTCCTGCTGAAATTCTTTTGGATGAATAGATGATAGGAATTAGGGTTTTTTATGGGAAGTGCTGAGGAAATTGTTTTTTGGTTGTGCAAAGAAATCTGGGTTTTTGTTTCATTTTATATCTTGTTTTTCCTAGTTCAACAAAATAGCTTATGGTTTATTTAGTCATTTTAGGGGGAAAAAAAAGAAATTTGCTAATATCTTCATCCTGCCCTACATGTTATAGCTTATTGGTTTATCTTGTGAGCACTTTGTTTCGGAATATGAAGCTAACCTTAGGTGGTTAATGATTGAGCCTGTTGGGTAAGCGGTCAAAATGGGTCAGGTAATGCGGTAGTAACAGACTTGTTTTGATTTAAACTAGTTGGCAAATTGGCAACGTCAATCAAAATTGGTTCTTACTGCAACTTTTTTTAAGTATGGTTTTATAATGTATTTATTATTTTCTTAATAAAGAACAAATCACATACGTTATGTGCTCATATCACATTAAAATTTGAGACCAAACACGTTTGAGCACATCACGTTAAAACCAGGATCAGAGCTAAAGTATGTTTCTTGTTTTCAAATCACATTATCTTTTCCTCTAAAAAACCAAAAATGGTGAGATTACTTCATCAATAATGAATGATGTAATGGATGTTGATAACATCGACAGAATATGAAACCTGAACTCCTGAAGTAGGTATTCTTCGGCTAATGAAGATTAATTACTTGCTAGAAAGCGCAAGGATGCGCCTTTCTTGTTTGATGGCGTGGGTGTGTTGTCCTTTAATGCCAGAGGCGAATCGACTTTTAAAAAACCTAAACAACACCTCAACTTTGTGTTGATAGCAAACACAATTTAAAAGAAAGTTGTAAAAAAAATGTCACTATTCATAATTAAGTTTTTTATAGATAGTAATAGTGATTTGATTAAGGCTAGCCATTTTTAACAAATACATATTAACACGAAATGACATAAATTGTATATGAACTTATTCCAGTAGCATTTGCACTAGGGCTGTAAACGAACCGAATGTTCAGCGAACAGTTCGCGAACTGTTTGGTGGGAAGTTCGTTTAATAAATGAACGAACACGAACAAGAAATTCCGTTCGTTTGGTTAAATGAACAAACATGAACAGATGTCGTGTTCGTTCATTTGTGTTCGTGAATGTTCGGTAACATGTTCATTTACGTTCGGTTAAGTTTATTTATTTTATTTATTCATTAAATGAGTTGTATATTTTCAATTTTTTAATTTTAGTTTATTAACTTAATATTTAAGTTATTTTTAGTTCAGTACTATGATATTTTAATTTATATATTTATAAATGATTATCTCCAATGCTTGAGATTAAAAATGTTGATTTTTATTGTTTAGATAATATGTGTTCGTTAGCGTTCGTGAACAAGCTAAATTTATTAATGAACGAACATGAACAAGAATTTCCGTTCTCTTAGCGTTCGTGAACCGTTCGTGAACAAGTTAAAAGTTAAACAAACGAACACAAACAAGGCCTCGTTCGTGTTAATCCGGTTCGTTTACAGCCCTAATTGGAACCGTGTCATCAAATACTAAAAGTTAACCCAAACCAAAGGCAAATAGTAAAGCTAAACCTATACCATTAAATTTAATTTCTAACTTTTAAAGTTAAAATTCATGCTTGGTTAGAATGAGTTCAATTGAAAATCCTTAAAATTGTTACGGGTCATTTTCAAATCTTTTTAAGCAAAAAAACAATTTTTATTTGTACCTCTTCCCATGATATATATACGTCCCCCACATATAAATTGTATGGGTTGGGTTAATACTAAAAACAGATTTCACCTAAAAAACAATTGTAAGAAACAAATTTTGTTTTACATTTTAGACATGTTATTTCTTTTAGATCTATCTCCATCTTTATCAAAAAGAGAGAACGCCAACGACATCATGCCTAAAACATAAAATACCGTTTAATTCTTACGTTTTTGAGACAAATACATTTTAACCTAAGTTAACACTATAACATTTTATGATATATATGTATAAACATAGACAGACACACATGATACACACAATAAAACCATTGGTGATCATTTGTGACTCACCACAATAAAACCTATACACTTCACTATAAATCACCAGTAATCCGTACAAGAACATGATCCATTTTCAAAATGATGAAACCGTTTTCGGTCTCTCACAATAATTCTACGCCTGTAGATTCTTGAAATGAGTTTAATCGTCGAGTGGCAATCGTCGCATATTCGAAGATTCTTAACTACCTTAATCGTTGTTTCACGGGTCAAGCTGATCAAACCAAAAGCAACCGCGATCTTCTCACTGTGATGTTGTAAAGCAGATTCTTTATCCGGATCATCCATCCTAAGGAAAACCTGACTTGTATCAGGCTTGTACCCAACCAACCTTAACTTCTCCTTCATCTCATCCAACATCATATAGATAGCTTTTGATTTGATGTGCGATTCATCTGCAACAACAAACTCATGAATCGCGCCATCAATCTCAATCCAACTACACCCGGGGTCTTTCTTAACCTCGTTTTGTTTCATCATTAACCTCGTCTCTATAACCTTGTCCCAGTATGCCAAAGAGGCGTATATGTTAGACAGGGCTACATATGGGGCTCCGTCTTCTGGATCAGTTTCTAGAAGACGCTGGCCCACACGTTCACCTATCTCTAAGTTTCCATGCTTTTTACAAGCACCAAGTAAGGCTTTTAGAACAACGTCGTCTGGTTCTTCAGGCATGTTGAGTATGAGCTCCTCGGCCTCTTTCAGTAGGCCTGCCCTCCCAAGTAGATCAACCATACATCCATAATGTTCCATCCTTGGTGCCAGTCCCTTGATATGAACCATTTCGTTGAATAACAACCACCCTTTATCAACCAAACCAGCATGGCTACACGCAGTCAAGACACTAATGTAGGTTACATCATTTGGGTGAATTCCACTTTCTTGCATCTTTGTGAAATAACGAAGAGCTTCATTAGCTCGACCATGGATCGCGAGTCCATTGATTATTGAATTCCAAGTGATCGTGTTCTTTTGTGACAACATGTTGAACAGTTGAACCGCCACATCAATGCTTCCACACTTTGAATACATGTCAATCAGTGCAGAACCAAGAACCAGATCAATCTTTAAACCATTCTTAACCGCGTAAAAATGCACCCACTTCCCAATCTTAAGTGCGCCTAGTCTTGAAACCACGGGTAGCACACTGATCAAAGTAACATAATTAGGTTTCACAGCATCATCTTCCATTTGCATCTCCCTAAATAACTCCAATGCTTCCATATCGAACCCATTTTGCGCATACCCAGAAATCATAGAGTTCCAAGACACCACACTTCTTTCAGGCATTTCATCAAACAACCTCCGTGCCTTTCCGAGTTCACCAATTCTAACATACCCATCCGCCATAACATTCCATAAGACAACTTCACCCATTGCTGAATTCATCTTGTTTGATTCAAACAGCACAATTGCATCATTCATGAAACCACACCTGACATACATTCGAACCAGATTACTCAACACAAACCCATCGTTTTCTAATCCGTGCTTCAATAACACACAATGAGTCTGCTTCCCTTCTTCGATCCTACCAAGTTTCGCACAAGCTTTAAGCACAGACGGGAACGTAAACTTATTGGGTTTTATAAACTCGTCGCTGTTTTCGATCAATTGGGTAAACATGACGAACGATAGTAATGGATCGTCGCTGTCACAAAAGGCTCTGATTATTGTGTTCCAAGCAAAGCAGTTGGGTGGGTTCATTTGGTAGAACACTTGGAGGGCGTATCGGAGGTCGCGTTGAGGTGGGTCGGAAAGTGCGCAAAAGCGGATGAGCTCGGCGGAGGCGAGTGGGTCACGAATGCGTCCGGTTTTGATGAGTTTGGCGTGTATTTGAATCAAATCTTGCTTCGTTTTGCATTGTTTGAACTCCGGAAGAAGGTGGATGGGTGTGATGACTGCCCGGAGGAGGAACAGACGGCGGTGACGGTAGCGGTCGGTTGCATAACCGTAGAGTTCATGGTCTCGGTAAACAAGATCGAGAGGTAAAGAAGTCAAGTGATAGGACATGGCCCATGGGGTCATGGGATGTTAAGATTGGATTTCAATATGTGTGGGCCGAATGGGCTTTTAGCTAATAAAAGTTGGGTACCATGAGAATAGACGAATAGTTGCTTAACCTGTTTCAATCCGGCCCTACGTGAAATCGGTTCAATCCAGATAATACCCTCAGTTCCTACTTGGTTCCTATGATTTTTTAGCCAACTGAATCCTACCTGAACTGGAACATGTTTGGACCCGACCTAAAAAACCAGTTCATAATGTTTTACTAAAAAAAAAATCAGATTATAGCATATGGAACTCAAAAAATAGTCATTTTTTCTCTTCTTGTGCATTGTTTTTTCGAATTTTATAGACTATTTACCTCTCTAAGTTAGTACAAACATGTGTTGGCTGAATGGTTGATTACATCCCTTGAAAACGCAAACCTGAATGCATAAAAGGCAAAAAGATATTTCATTCTCTATTGTCATTCTTTCTTTACTCTCTTGTTATGGCTCATTAATAATCATTCGTTTTGGGCAAGAAAATTCCTCTACCTACCTTAACGTTGTCTAGGTGTTACCTCATAATAAGAACCCAGAAGTTCGATGCAATTGAGATTTATGTGGGGATAAGCAACGGGTCTTTGTTGGCTTGTTGCAAATTTTGTGGTGTTTTGTTGGCCAAAGAGTTTAACTCTACTATAAATACAACATATTGGTAAATTTTGCAAAGCCAAGAAAGCGAATCTGGAATCCAATCAAACACAAATCATCAAAGGAGCATTTATGTACGACATAAACATGGTTCGAGATAGAATGTCTAAGTTTATTATACAAGATGATTTGTCATTCAGCCACTTTCATGAGGCTAAACAATAGCTTCGTCGGTTCGGATGAACAATAACTAAACAAAATTTGATGAGGTAACGATGAATAATTTGTAAATATTATGTTTTTTTTAATGAATATTAGTATGTAAACTCCTTAAGATAAATAAAAAATAACTATTATTTGTACCCAAAACTGATTGTACCTGATTTGAAAAAAAAATTGTTTCAAAAACCAGAACCAATTCTTGAAAAACCCGAAACGTGCGACTCTAAATTGGGAATCTAGGATATGACAAGACGTCCTATTTTTTATTTTTACAAGTTATCATAAATATGGTTACTTTCTTGCTTTTTAAAAATTAATTAGATTTTTTATCGTGTGTGTTGCAATATAAACATTGTCAGATCCCCAATATTAAAACATAGTCACTAAAACTTGTCATAATAGTTGACATTCTAATGTAAAACCTTAAGGAATCAAGAAACTTGAAACAAGTAAGTGATTCGAAACCCATGAATCTCAAACAACAAGTAAGTGATTCTTATACAGATCGAATCGTTTGTCAATTTCCAATGATAGCCCCATGATTATCGAGGCTATCGGTGTGACAACCAGTATATGTAATTAGATTAGTTCTGAAATCCAAGGGTATAGACACCAATAGCAGAGATCACTATCGCACGTGAGATACAAAAACGATAACAAATACAGAGTTCAATAGGATAGATGCCCTATGACAAAATGGATATCTTAAGAATCACAATGAAGCAACAAAAATACAAACACCGGGTGAAAAAAAACAAGAAATTAAACTTGAATAGATAACATTCTTGGGATGTCAAACTAACATGGTATTCATAAGGGTGACGATCCATATGAACATGTTGTTAGACTTGATACTCCAAATGGTATCTCTACCTAAGAAAACAAAGTCATAAGATGACACGAACGTTGTATTTGTGTGCAGAATGTCCTAATGTCACACCCCGAGCCGGCGGGTTGGATCGACTTTTCCGTCGGGTGGAAGGTTCTCTGGGCGCGATATCGTGAGATAATCGGAATGATCAGATTGTATAATAGCATCAACATTTGAGAATCACTAAAGCACAATACTAATAAACTTGGATTACAAAGTTAAATTTCAATTGTCAATGTTCGATAATTTAACTAAGTAAACCTATCAAAAGAATCATAGGTTTACTATCTTGTAACCGCACAAGATATCAAAAAAGATTCATAAGAAACAAACAAAATATGTGCTTCCAAAAGATACTAGGTCCTCTATCTGGGCATCCTAGTATGCATCCTGAACCTTAACTTAATCATGTACGTCACCTGAGAAAAAATGTAAGAAAACAAAGTCAACACATGGTTGGTGAGTTCATCAAAGTTAATAATTGAAAATGAAATTTGACAAAACCTGACCGAATGACAACCTTAACCTCACCAACAACCACCTATATATAGGGTATACGTAGGGTCAAGCTTACCGCCAGCCCACCACATACCGAACTACACAGCATATTGTTCTTGATGATAAATAAACATTTCATTCCATACACTGAAGTTACAAATTTGAATAATTTGAAAATGAAAACCATTGAACCATCCGAAAATGACAACCTTAACCTCACTAACAACCACCTATGTTATCCAACCAAGTATTCTTATATATAGGGCATACATAGGGTCAAGCGTACCGCCAACCCAGCCGCCAGACCACCACATACCAGACAACATAATCATATTGTTGTCAATGATAATTAAGCATTTCACCAATTCCAACAACCTTTCAGAATGACAACCATAACCTCACCAACAACCACCTATGCCGTCCAGCAAAGTATGCTTATGTATAGAGCATACGTAGGGTCAAGCTTACCACTAGCCCACCACATACTGGACCACATAATCATATTGTTTTCAATGATAATTAAGTGTTTCACCCGCTACTAAATTCACCAGACAAACCTACCAGAGCGACAACCCTAACTTCACTAATGACACCTATCCTATCCGGCTAGATATGCTTATGTATAAGGCATACGTAGGGTCAACTTTACCGCCAGCCCACCACATATCGAGCCACATATGATATTGTTATTAGCGATAATTAAGCGTTTTACTCGCTACCAACACCTCTATCGTTAGAGATTGGAAAACAGTTTTCAGTTTGCATTTGAGGACAACTGAATGCACATGGCATTCAATATCAATCCACATAAGCAACTTGGGTGTAACGGTCTGCATCGGTGCGTAGTTAGAGGATATCAATTAGTAGACACAGGGTCTACTAATAGTATCATAATCATCCTAGCCACAGTTACAAAACATGGCTGGACAATGAGGAACACTGAATAGCAAGTACGAGTGGGCCAATTAGTCTTTCCTACAAGGTCCTGACAACGAAAAACACTGATTGGCAGGTATGAGAGCGCCAATCAGTCTATCTTACGAAGTCCTTATGCTTATTATTCAGACTTAAGATCTTCCGATACCATGTGCGCATGTACCTGTTTACCCACCAGAATCCCTTTGTTAACATGTTTAAGTTTTAGAGCTTATTGTGTACTGAGGTTAAGTATTGAATATGAACATCGAATGTGAGTACTGAATACTGAATAAAAGTATTTAACAATGAGTACAAGTATTTAGCATACCGTGTAAGTATTGAACATTGACTGAAAGTATTGAGTAATAGTTTTGAGTGTAAGTTTTGAATAATTGTTTTGAATGTAAGAAAGTATACATTTGATAAATTGTATAAGTATTTGTTTGAGAAAGTAAGCATTTGAGAAAGTATATAATCATGATAGTTTATAGATGAAATCACAAAGATTCAAGCATAAACATAACGAGCAAACAATTTAACAGTTAACAGTTTATAAACAAGTTATAAACAGAAAACAGTAAGCAATTTATAAAACATGACAACAATTATATAAAGCATTTATATAAAACATTTGACATGTTTCTCAGTCCCGCAGTAAAACAAAATAGTTTGAAAAAGGGACAGATGAACTCACTTGTGCTACAATGCAATTGAAACAAGTAGAAGTACGTGCGCTCTTTGGTTGTAGATTATGTAGCTTCAATATGTTGATTTATTGAGATTCGAATACTATAAGTATTTATTATTTGACGTATATAGGGTTTTGGTCTCAGTGTGTGTCACACCCCCGCTAAAGCGGAATCACGAGGGCGAGACGAAATCGGATTACAAATACATTGTTTATAAAGAAACTTACTAAATTGCATTCATAATCCAAATAACATACATAAGAGATTTACAAAGATTCAAATAACATATCGATAATAGTTTTACAAAATGATATGATTCAAAATGATACAACAATATAAGATTTCTCTATATAGTCTAATTTAAATTAAACAATATCTTCAAAATCTTCTTGTTGTAATATAATCCATGTAGCTAATTTCCTGAAATACATGCTCAAGTATCAACTAAAAATAGTTGGTGAGTCCATAGGTTTATGACTCGATAAAGCATGATTACAAAAAAAAAAAAAAAGAAGTTTATAGTAACATACATCCCATAATGTTTAACAATAAAGCATGCATTTTATGATTATGAGTTTAAACGATGTCAAACGTATACTTCACTCAAAATATTATTAATGTACATCATGAATATTAAAGAAGTTTAAACGATAGTAACACGTATACTCAAGTAATCACTAAAATGCCTATTTCATTTAAACACGTATGGATGTAAAGTTTTAGTATCTAGCATGTATTCCACCCCAAAATATTAAATAAAAAGAGGGGCTATGAAACTCACTAGTAGTAGGATGCTAGAAGATAGATAATATTAAGATCTTGCTCCTTGTCACGAACTTCAAACCCCTAAAATAAGGAAAGTATACATTTGTTGAGTTTTACGATGGATTTAATATTTAGTATATATATAAGAGATGCGTTAACCCGATTAATAGATTGGGGTTATTGCAAAGTAATGACTTTCCTTAAGTCATAAAAGAAATGATAATACGTTACTCGAACTTGTCATCTTCCAACTTAATAATGATACTAAGCCATAACACAGTTCGCTTTTTAATTTGGCATTTTAATCGACTCTTTATTTTGAGTCGTACCAAATTACGAATGAAACCACGGATGGTTTAATGATAATGACACCACGGATGGTTTAATAATAATAAAGTTTGTAATGCGTATAATCAAGTTTTAATAGTATTAGATATTTTAGGGTATTACTTTGAAGTAATATTAGTGAATGAGGGTTTTAAAGTAAATTTCAAAATATTTTAATATCATTCAATTATTATAATTGAATATAAACAAGTGCATGGTTTTGATTTATAGTTTCTACAAATATATGTATAAGTAGGCAAATGTTGAAAGTATGTTTTGTATAGTTGTTGATCTTTGATTAAAGACCCATAATTATACCAAACCTTTGTGTTATCAACATTCAAAATAATAAGGCAAATATTGAAGGTATGCTTGGATGTTTGGTAAAGAACAAACATACAAACCTTTTTGTTATCAATATTGCAAGAATCCATGACTTGAAAGTATGTTTGTGTATGGGTTGATCATAGGTTACTTGTCATAAGACAAGTTATTAGGAAACCTTACAACACACAAACCTTTGTGTTATCAAGCATGGTAACAACTTAAAATTTGGAGGATTAGAAGAAGAAGATGAAGAACATAAGTAATGTAAGAGCATTTAGTTTAAGTGTTTATTACCTTGGAGATCTTGAAAGATCCCAAGAGAGGTGGTTTAGGGAGATAGAATTAGAAATCCAAAGAAGAATGGATTTGGTGCAAGGGATTTAGGAAGGATGTAATGGGGTATTTATAGTTGAGGAAGGGAGAGGGGAGAGGGTGTGTGAGTGTGACAAAGATGTTGGGGGAGACAAGGATGTTGGGGTGTAGGTTAATAGGTTAAAAAGTTAAATGATTATGTTTAATTAGGAATTTTGATTAAATTTTAATTAGGGAAAGAGTTCTTTGAATTTTTATAAAAAAATGGGTAATAATATTTATAAAATAAAGAACTTTAAAAGAACTTAGTACTAAAATATTTCTAAAATTTATAAAATTTCTTGAAAATGTTTATTGATTCATATTTATTTAAAAGAACTTATTAAATATTTATTTTACATTATGAACAACTTTGAACTTGTTTGATAAATTTTATAATTATTTAAACATTGATCTAAATATTAAAATAGTTATGAATTTATATTTATTAATATACTCAAAATTTTCATAAAATTTATTCTAATATTTGGGATATTTATAAGTAGTTTATAATATAATTTGCGTTATTAAATATTTCCAAATTCTCATAGTTATTCCGTTAATCCTTGATTATTTTCATACGCATTACGATATCTGAAAACCCATGACTGATCATGTTTTTCTTAGTTGTTTAAATACCATCGACTCAACATACGTATTAACTTGGTTTTTGTCCGTTAATGACTAAATAATTAAGATCTTAATATGGATTTTACCTGGATTTTTCACGGATGTTACAGTCTCCCCCGGTTAAAAGAATTTCGTCCCGAAATTCAGTCTTTATTTACCAAGGTAGGGTCATTCGTGAATAACTGAGGATACTCTTTCTTCATATGATCCTCTCTTTCCCAGGTGAATTCAGGTCCTCGCTTAGAGTTCCATCTAACTTTAACAATTGGAATGCGGCTTCGCTTTAACGTCTTCATTTCTCGGTCCATGACCTCAATCGGTTCTTCGATGAAGTGGAGTTTGTCGTCGAGTCGGACCTCATTCAATGGAATTATCATTGTTTCGTCTGATAAACATTTCTTCAGATTCGATACATGGAACGTATCATGAACTCCACTAAGTTCTTGCGGTAGTTGGAGCTTGTAGGCTACGGGACCAATTCTATCGAGAATTTCAAAAGGTCCAACGTACCTTGGAGCTAGCTTGCCCTTCTTCCCGAACCGCACCACGCCCTTCCATGGTGATACCTTTAGCATTACCTTATCGCCAATTGCAAATTCCAATGGTTTTCTTCGGTTATCGGCGTAGCTTTTCTGACGATCCCTGGCGGCTTTGATTCGGTCTTTGATTTGTGCAATTTTATCCGTCGTTTCTTGAATGATCTCGGGGCCAGTTATTTGACTTTCCCCGATTTCTGCCCAACATACTGGAGATCGACATTTTCGTCCGTATAAGGCTTCAAATGGTGCACACTTGATGCTTGTGTGGTAACTGTTGTTATAAGAGAATTCAATTAGTGGGAGATGGTTATCCCAACTTCCACCAAAATCTACCACACAACACCTAAGCATATCTTCCAAGGTTTGGATTGTTCTTTCAGTCTGCCCATCGGTTTGTGGATGATACGCGGTGCTAAGGTCAAGACGAGTTCCGAGTGCCTTTTGCATGGATTGCCAGAATCGGGAGGTAAATCGGCTATCTCTGTCGGAGATGATTGACATGGGCACCCCGTGCCTAGTGATGATTTCGGTAATGTATACTTTAGCAAGCTTCTCCATCTTAAAATCCTCTCTAATGGGTAAGAAATGAGCAGATTTTGTCAATCGATCAACGATGACCCATATCGAATCATAACCACTAGAGGTACGTGGTAGTTTGGTAATGAAATCCATGGAAATTTGCTCCCATTTCCATTGTGGAATCTCGGGTTGTTGTAGCATACCCGATGGTTTTTGATGTTCGGCCTTAACCTTAGAACAGGTTAGGCACTTTCCGACATATAGAGCGATGTCTTTCTTCATTCCGGGCCACCAATAGTATTCCTTGAGATCTTTATACATTTTGTCGGCGCCCGGATGAACGGAGTATTTGGATTTGTGGGCTTCCTGAAAAATGAGCTCTCGGATGTTGTTCAGCTCGAGAACCCACATTCTTTCTTGGAAATACAACACATCATCTTCCTTTAGTTCTAGTCTCTTCTCCGCCCCGCATAGCAGTTCTTCTTTGAGTTCCTTTGCCTTTAGAGCTTCCTTTTGTGCTTCAAGAATTTGGGTTTTGAGAGAGGTTTGTATTGTCATACCCAAGGCGCGTACGCGAACGGGTTTGATCCTCTCTTTTCTACTTAGTGCATCAGCCACCACGTTTGCTTTACCGGGATGGTAGCGTATGTCACAATCATAGTCGTTGAGTAATTCAACCCATCTTCTTTGACGCATATTCAACATTTTTTGATCAAGGATGTGTTGGAGGCTTTTGTGATCGGTGTATATAATACACTTGGTACCGTAGAGGTGGTGTCTCCAGATTTTTAAAGCAAAGATAACGGCTCCTAACTCCAAGTCATGAGTGGTGTAGTTCTTTTCATGCACTTTGAGTTGTCGGGATGCATATGCAATAACTTTGTCTTTTTGCATCAACACGCAACCGAGACCTTGGTGCGATGCATCACAGTATACGACAAAGTTATCAGTGCCGTCGGGGAGTGATAGGATCGGGGCTTGGCATAATTTGTGTTTCAGTAATTGGAAAGCCTCTTCTTGTTCTCTTCCCCAATTGTACTTTTGCTCCTTTTGGGTGAGCATGGTTAATGGTTTGGCTATTTTTGAGAAGTTTTCAATGAATCTACGATAGTATCCGGCCAACCCTAAGAATTGTCGGATTTCTGTCGGGGTTGTCGGTGCTTCCCATTTCTCTACCGCCTCAATCTTGCTTGGGTCGACTTGAATACCCTTATCATTAACCACATGACCAAGGAAGTGAACCTCCTTTAACCAGAACTCGCATTTGGAAAACTTGGCATATAGTTTCTCCTTTGCCAAGAGTTGGAGTACTAGCTTTAGGTGTTGCTTATGATCCTCTTCGTTTTGTGAGTATATAAGGATATCGTCGATGAACACGATCACGAACTTATCGAGGTAAGGCTTGCATACACGGTTCATTAGGTCCATAAATACCGCAGGGGCATTGGTGAGTCCGAAAGGCATTACTAAGAATTCGTAGTGCCCGTATCTTGTTCTGAATGCGGTTTTTGGGATGTCGTCTTCGTGGATTCTTAATTGATGATAACCTGACCGAAGGTCTATCTTTGAGAAGTGCCTAGACCCTTGTAATTGGTCGAACAAGTCATCAATCCGAGGAAGGGGATAGCGATTTTTGATGGTTACTTTGTTGAGCTCCCTATAGTCGATGCACATTCGAAAAGATCCATCCTTCTTTTTGACAAATAGAATGGGTGCTCCCCATGGTGAGAAACTCGGTCGGATGAATCCTTGATCCAAGAGTTCTTGTAATTGGCTTGATAACTCTTGCATCTCGGATGGTGCGAGACGGTAGGGTGTCTTTGCTATCGGTGCCGCTCCTGGAATCAGGTCGATACGAAATTCCACTTGTCGAACGGGTGGTAATCCAGGTAGCTCATCGGGGAATACTTCGGGAAAGTCGCGGACTATTGGTATGTCTCCGATCTTCTTCTCTTCTTGGTCTTTGACTTTGATATGGGCAAGGAAGGCTTGACATTCCTTCTTCAGATACTTACGTGCCTTCATAGCAGAAATGAGGTGTAGTTTCCTACTTGCTATTTCTCCTTGAATTTCTAGTGCTCCGCCGTTTGGTAATGGAACCCGAACAATTTTGAGGTGACATTGGATTTCAGCTTGATGTTTGGACAACCAGTCCATTCCGATGACTACATCGAAGCTTCCAAGTTGGATGGGAATGAGGTCTAGATAGAATGAGTGGCCGTCATAAATAAGGACACAGCCCTTGAGGATTTTTCGTGCAGTTAATAGTTTTCCGTTGGCTAATTCTATGGTGTAGATTTCAGTTAAAGGGGTAGATTTTTGGTTTACTACATGCTCAAACTTAGTTGATATGAAACTTTTATCAGCACCCGTGTCAAATAGAATAGATGCAAAGTGATTGTTTACAAGAAACATACCAGTAACGACGTTGTTGTCTTCACGGGCTTCTTGAGCTCCCATGACGAAAGCTCTTCCCCGAGGTGGGTTGTTGACAGTTCCAGATCCTTGGGGTCTTTTGGGACAGACATTGAGCATGTGGTCGGGGCTTCCACATCCATAGCAAGCACGTGGAGTGGGGTTGCTTCGACAATTATTGGCTTGGTGCCCCGGTTTCCCACACTTGGAGCAGACAAGGCATGCTCCAAAATGGAAATAGTTGCATTTGGCACACTTAGGTGCATGTTGATTCCTCTTGTCTTGGTTAACTGCCCCATAGTTACGGGCAGTTGTGGGTTTCTTGTTGTTGTTGTTGTTGTTGTGTCTTTTGGAGTGGTTGGACTGGTTGGATTGGTTGGTGTGGTTGGAGGATGTGGGGTTATCAATCTTCCTCTTTTCTCCCGAGTTTTTGTTCTCGAAAGCATTGTTTCTAACCAGATGATCCCTAAGTTGACCAGCCAAGAGGATGGCACCTTTGAGCGTGGTTGGTTTAGAAGCGGTGACCATGCTTCCAATTTGGGGTGCAAGTCCCCAGATGTAACGCTCGATTTTTCGATCTTCCGAGTTCACCATGTGTGGTAGTAAGCTCGAGAGTTCGTGAAAGCGGTCGTTATAGGCCATCAGTTCAGCACCCTTCATGGTAAGGTGCCAGAATTCATTCTCCAGTTTTTGCAATTCGTTGATGGGGCAGTATTCTTCTAGTAATAGGGCCTTGAATTCTTCCCAGCCCATTGATTCTGCCTCTTCAAAACCCCGAGCCTGTATTTGGTTGTTCCACCAGTTCAAGGCCTTCCCTTGGAAGGAGTTTGCAGCATAACGAACCTTGTGGGTTTCAAGGCATTCAGAAATACGGAAAACTGCTTGGATCTTATCTATCCATTTTAGCAGTCCTATGGCTCCGTCGTTGCCATAGTAATCCTTCGGTTTACAGGACATGAAATGTTTGTATGTACAGCCCTTTCTTGCATTACTGGTTTCGGGGTCGGTGGTATTGCTATTATTGGTGTTGTGGTTGTTATTGTTGTTTCCTGAGTTCGAGTTTGCTCGAGCAAGTATGCCGGGTATGGCTGCGGCTATTCGAGCTTCCACTAGTTTTTCGATGTCGTTGGGTGTCATTGGAATAGTACTATCTGTATTGTCAACTGGTCCCTTATCCTTTGGTTTTCGCCCTCTTTTTGTTGGAGCCATTAGCTATGAAGTTAAAAGGAAATGGTTTAGTATTTCATTTAATGTAGTAATTTATTCAATATATACTTTATTTGAGTTTTCGTGTGTGCAAAAGTATGGACCCTACTTTTATCAAACGGGTTTATCCCGTTGGACATAACCAATGTTTTGAAACCTTGAGGTTAGGAACCCGTGTTATTTGTTAACTTAAAATAGAATTTGCCAAAACTCTCATGCATTTCAAATGGCGATTACGTGTGCACTCGTAATGGTAGTTTGACTTGCATGATTATTTTGGTTCTTGCTATTTTAGGTTGACATACGAATACGAGTATGAAAATAATCATCTTGGAAATTATATAAATCAATGAAGTTGGCTTCAAAGTGAAGCGGAATGGCAATCCAAAGGGATTGCCGTTGACTTATTAGAGCCGTATAGTTCGTACAACGTTTGGTATAACATGCTTTGGCCTATAGGTTAGAATACTCTCATCGGAAATCCCCAGGAAAGCTAGACTGGTCCCGCAGTATGTCGGGGATTTATGCGAATCGCTTTCCTAGACAGGAGTCCCAACTACCGGCATTCGCCCTTCCAGTTAATACATGTCCGTTTATACAAACTTAGCTCTAACGAGAACAGAATAAAAATTTTTGAGTGTGAGAGTGTCAAACATATTTTTGTCATACATACATACTATGTGTTTTAAATTTTTATATAATAGGAAAAGTAAAGGTCGTAGGATTTAACTAAGGTTTTTATAATCTAAGGCATTCTTAATGCAATACTTAAATTCTAAGGAAATCTTATTTCTATCAAACAAGCAAGTAAGCACGTATGGTGATAACAAGTAGTTCAAGTAAGGTAGCACATAAAGTCCATGTAAGTCCTAGGATGAGCTATAAGTTATAGTCTAGGTTTCATGCAACCTAATTCTCTATAACCAATGGCTCTGATACCAATCTGTCACACCCCCGCTAAAGCGGAATCACGAGGGCGAGACGAAATCGGATTACAAATACATTGTTTATAAAGAAACTTACTAACTTGCATTCATAATCCAAATAACATACATAAGAGATTTACAAAGATTCAAATAACATATCGATAATAGTTTTACAAAATGATATGATTCAAAATGATACAACAATATAAGATTTCTCTATATAGTCTAATTTAAATTAAACAATATCTTCAAAATCTTCTTGTTGTAATATAATCCATGTAGCTAATTTCCTGAAATACATGCTCAAGTATCAACTAAAAATAGTTGGTGAGTCCATAGGTTTATGACTCGATAAAGCATGATTAAAAAAAAAGAAGTTTATAGTAACATACATCCCATAATGTTTAACAATAAAGCATGCATTTTATGATTATGAGTTTAAACGATGTCAAACGTATACTTCACTCAAAATATTATTAATGTACATCATGAATATTAAAGAAGTTTAAACGATAGTAACACGTATACTCAAGTAATCACTAAAATGCCTATTTCATTTAAACACGTATGGATGTAAAGTTTTAGTATCTAGCATGTATTCCACCCCAAAATATTAAATAAAAAGAGGGGCTATGAAACTCACTAGTAGTAGGATGCTAGAAGATAGATAATATTAAGATCTTGCTCCTTGTCACGAACTTCAAACCCCTAAAATAAGGAAAGTATACATTTGTTGAGTTTTACGATGGATTTAATATTTAGTATATATATAAGAGATGCGTTAACCCGATTAATAGATTGGGGTTATTGCAAAGTAATGACTTTCCTTAAGTCATAAAAGAAATGATAATACGTTACTCGAACTTGTCATCTTCCAACTTAATAATGATACTAAGCCATAACACAGTTCGCTTTTTAATTTGGCATTTTAATCGACTCTTTATTTTGAGTCGTACCAAATTACGAATGAAACCACGGATGGTTTAATGATAATGACACCACGGATGGTTTAATAATAATAAAGTTTGTAATGCGTATAATCAAGTTTTAATAGTATTAGATATTTTAGGGTATTACTTTGAAGTAATATTAGTGAATGAGGGTTTTAAAGTAAATTTCAAAATATTTTAATATCATTCAATTATTATAATTGAATATAAACAAGTGCATGGTTTTGATTTATAGTTTCTACAAATATATGTATAAGTAGGCAAATGTTGAAAGTATGTTTTGTATAGTTGTTGATCTTTGATTAAAGACCCATAATTATACCAAACCTTTGTGTTATCAACATTCAAAATAATAAGGCAAATATTGAAGGTATGCTTGGATGTTTGGTAAAGAACAAACATACAAACCTTTTTGTTATCAATATTGCAAGAATCCATGACTTGAAAGTATGTTTGTGTATGGGTTGATCATAGGTTACTTGTCATAAGACAAGTTATTAGGAAACCTTACAACACACAAACCTTTGTGTTATCAAGCATGGTAACAACTTAAAATTTGGAGGATTAGAAGAAGAAGATGAAGAACATAAGTAATGTAAGAGCATTTAGTTTAAGTGTTTATTACCTTGGAGATCTTGAAAGATCCCAAGAGAGGTGGTTTAGGGAGATAGAATTAGAAATCCAAAGAAGAATGGATTTGGTGCAAGGGATTTAGGAAGGATGTAATGGGGTATTTATAGTTGAGGAAGGGAGAGGGGAGAGGGTGTGTGAGTGTGACAAAGATGTTGGGGGAGACAAGGATGTTGGGGTGTAGGTTAATAGGTTAAAAAGTTAAATGATTATGTTTAATTAGGAATTTTGATTAAATTTTAATTAGGGAAAGAGTTCTTTGAATTTTTATAAAAAAATGGGTAATAATATTTATAAAATAAAGAACTTTAAAAGAACTTAGTACTAAAATATTTCTAAAATTTATAAAATTTCTTGAAAATGTTTATTGATTCATATTTATTTAAAAGAACTTATTAAATATTTATTTTACATTATGAACAACTTTGAACTTGTTTGATAAATTTTATAATTATTTAAACATTGATCTAAATATTAAAATAGTTATGAATTTATATTTATTAATATACTCAAAATTTTCATAAAATTTATTCTAATATTTGGGATATTTATAAGTAGTTTATAATATAATTTGCGTTATTAAATATTTCCAAATTCTCATAGTTATTCCGTTAATCCTTGATTATTTTCATACGCATTACGATATCTGAAAACCCATGACTGATCATGTTTTTCTTAGTTGTTTAAATACCATCGACTCAACATACGTATTAACTTGGTTTTTGTCCGTTAATGACTAAATAATTAAGATCTTAATATGGATTTTACCTGGATTTTTCACGGATGTTACAGTGTGCAACTAAGTGTCCTATATACTTGCTAATGTGTTTTCTAGAATTCTTCTAATTATTCTAAATCATGTACCCTTATCCATTAGTTAACGACAACTAGACCTTATTTATATTAGGATTATTCCAGTAAATTACATGACCTTCTAATTAAAACATCATTCATATAACCCTTTTAGCTTATAAAATATTAAGTTTAATAATAACTTAAATTACTTTAAAAACATTTTAATAGAATCATTTATAAGTTATTATATTTTAGTAAAACATAAGTTATTTTTATGAAAAATGTACGTTAAATTGTGAGAACTTAAGTTAATATTACTAGATTAACTCTAAGTCCTTTGATAGTTCTTTGTTACCTCGTTGTTCTTTTTCCTTCTTGTGTATATAATTACTTTCTATTATTCAATTTGAACAATCTAAATTAGTTATACAATGCTTGAAATCTTACTAAGTGTTGGGAGTTGACGCATAAAATCAACATACTCATACCTAGTTATTTTCTTGAACGGAATTCCTATGTGTCCTTAGTGTCACACCCCGAGCCGGCGGGGTTGGATCGGAGTCCCCGTCGGGCGGAAAGTTCTCGGGGCGCGATATCGTAAGTGATAATCAGAAGTGATCAGATTGTTTACATTGCACATGATATAAATGAGAAATGCTAAATAGGATAGAATTACAAAGTTAAATTACATCCGAATCGTTCATAATTTCACGATGTAAATCTATCATAAACATCATAAAATAACTATCTTGTAACTACACAAGATGTACAAAATAATTGTGTAATGATGTTTCCCAAAAATATGCAGGTCCAAAAATACTAAGTCTTCTATCTGAAGTCCTAGTCCAAAAGCATAAGCTTCGTAGTTGACCTGTTCGTCACCTGAGAAGTCATGCAAAATAAAATCAACACATGGTTGGTGAGTTCATGTAGTTTTAGTAATTGAAAATGATTTGAAAACCTCCTTTGGTAAAGACCCTAACCTCCTTAACACCACATGTAATATCCATATCGGTATGCTTATATATAGGGCATATGTAAGGGACAAGCCCTAGCCAACATCCCACCACATACTAATATGCATATGACACTGCTGTTAATGATAATTAAGCATTTTTACCCTTAACACAATCCCATAAGTTCTTCTGTTTGTTGTCCCTGTAATTACAATCATTTGAAATCCATGTTGATTTCATAAGTTCATCACACAATATGATCAACCACAGTAATTGTATAAACAGTTATAAATGCTTAATTAAATAAATAAATAAACATTTAATAAAATATAAGTCCTAAAGATTGGGCCTTGGTCAACTCGAGTAGACTAGTATGTCAATCTAGGTACTTAGTAGTAGGGAATTCTGTAAATATCATCAAACATATGACCTACAAATCAAACGGTCTAGCTAGGACTTCTTGAAATGTAGGGTTTTTGTTTCGTTCTTGATTCGTTTTGGCATATGTTATCTTTGATATTTCCCAGATTTTCCCTTGAAAATGATTTATTGATTCGTTTGATATTGTGGCAAGATGTACTTGATTCGTTGATCCTGGAATACTAGATTCGTTGATCAAATGTACTCTTGATTCGTTGTTCATCAAACACTTGATTTGTTGAACATCGAATAATTAACTTTGCAAAGATTGTTTCGTTTGATTCGTTGAAATCCCACACTTGTTTCGTCAAAATAGTTTCGTTTGATTCGTTGAACTCACACACTTGATTTGTCAAAAATGTTTTGTTTGATTCGTTGAAATCACCCATTTGATTCGTCAAAATGTCTCGTTTGATTCGTTGAACTCACACACTTGATTTGTCAAAATGTTTTGTTTGGTTTCGTTGAACTCACACACTTGATTTGTCAAAATGTTTTGTTTGGTTTCGTTGAAATGTTTAGTTTAACCCAATTATCCACTTAAGTTATAAGTAGATGAATTTAGTAAAAACCTGCATAAAATTTACCTAGATATGATCTAGGTTATCATTTATATATGTAAAACATATAAATTTAAAAGCATTTAAGTAAACAATTTAAGTAAACAGTTTACGCATGCTTCTCAGCCCCGCGTTTTAAAACAAAAATGTTTAGAAAAGGGGCAATGAACTCACCTGTGTTGCTATGTAATTTGTCTATCACAAACGCGCGCTCTTGTTGTAGTCTAGGTATCTGCGGTTCCTGAGTTATTTTATAAGAGTTTGAATACGATAAGTACACGTAGTAGTCGTTGTGCCTAAGGATTGGTCTTGTCGTGTGTGCAACTAAGTGTCCTATTACTAGTGAATTTATATGATCTAATCTAACTTAGTTACCCTTTTTATGACCCCAAATCCCATGTTTAATTACAACACTTAAGATAAATTTTACAAAAGATTTGGGCAGAGTCTCCTTTGTATTTAGTTCAAATCCAGACAATTATATTGTCTATTTTACAGCAAAATCCCAATCAATGATATTACAAACAAACTTTTATAACTAAATAAACTTAAAAGAAACCAATGACATTTATAAATTACATTTCGAATTCCACAAGATTTTAGAAAATTATTAAATTTGATTTAAATAATTTCACAATGCCTTCATTTTTATCAAAATATCATTACTTGAGTTTAAGTAATCATTTAATGTATGATGGGCTTAATTAGGCCCCATTGGGCCCACTTAGGCCCAATGACAACCTTTTGATTCTTCCTTGATCATAATCAAAAATGTTTGAACCATATGACATGGATGTCCAAGTTATTCATGTTAACAACTCAATTTAAGTTGTTAATATGTGTTAATGACCTTAGTTATAGAAATTCTTCCCCACAAATGGGCTTCATTATTCATCATTATTTATAACTAACACTTGTATTAATCCCATGCACACACATCAATTAAATAAACCCATGCATGTTCATTATGGGATCAACTTCTCATACAACTTAGGTTTTATGGCCCACTAACTATTCCCTTAGATTCTTAACACTAGTTTTGTTGATCCTAGTCCCACATCAACCCAATTAAACAACTTTTAGGTTCGGCATCCCTCTAGGGCAGCGAATCTATTGGATGGTTCGGCTATCATGGATGAAGGGTTCGGTCAATACACCACCGAACCTTTAAGGTTCGGCTCCTAGAGTTCGCCATGCTATGGTTCAGCTGAGAAACAAATGGTTCGTCTGCAACTATGGTTCGCTGCACATCCAAGGTTCGGCAATAAGATTCGGTGATCTTAAGGTTCGTAGCTATCCAGATCTGCATGGCCAGGGTTCGGCCATGCAAGGTTCGCGTCCCTTTCCAATTAAATAGGTTCGGCTGGTTTGAATACTACAAGGTCCAGCTGGGTTTGAATACTAAGATGGATGCTGACAAGGTTCGGGACTAGGGTTAGGCTGGCAAAAGGTTCGGTGGTCAGTTGGAGCAGGGTTCGTTGCAGGTTTAGTCAGTTCAACAGGTTCGTGATGCAGGGTTCGGTCCAACAAAAGAAGGTTCGGCTGGGTTCGTTCTCACCATGAAGGTTCGGCCAAGAACTTAAGGGTTCGGTCGGCTTGGTGGTCCACGAACCTGCATCATCTCTTCCTTGTTTGTGGCTCCAATCTGTTAAAATCACATTCCTAACAATACCTAAACGTGTATACACCTTCATCTAAGTGTTTTAAGTGTTTAATATCGATTATACTAACAAAACCGCATGAACTCATGAAAACCTCTAAAACAGAGTTTAAAAGGGATCATTTACCTTAGATCTCGTGGATGGAAGCTCGAAATACTTGTACTTCTGTAATCTACAAGATGAGAGGATCGTCTTGGCACAAATTTTGCTTGAATCCGCCACGAAATGAGCTCGAATTCTTGGATAGAGATTGATTTTCTTGTGAGGAAACTAGAGAGAGAGTAAAACGAGATTGAGAGAGAGAGAGAGGAGGGAGTGGTGGTGGTTGTGACAATAAATGTCACATTAAATGTGGGAAAAATACCCGGTTGTTCGGTCTCGTTCGGTTTCGCGTAAAGTGCTGGTTTCGCGTAGTTTTTGCAACGAAACGACACGATTTATAAAATAGAATTCATTTAATTATTCTAGGTTGTGATTCCTAATAAATTAACTAATATCTTCTGTTTTTTTAAATTTAAAATATTTAATTAACTGTTTAAATTGAATCGTACGGTCGTCGCACGTATTCGTTCGAATCGTCACCCGTACGAACACGACGATAACTATACTTTTCAATATTGTTTTCTAATTATAGAATATCATTCAGAACGTTAAACTTTCAGATATATTTGTACAGATCGTCACCTATACGAATAACCCGTCAATTTAGCATTCACATAACGATATTCGTGTTGTTTTGTTCTTTAAAGCCTCACATACGTTTTTACATAATAAATCCTAACAAATAATCACATGATGGTTCTGTGTTGCCAGATAATTATCTGACTCAAGAACCATTGTTCTGAACTTTGTTTTCTGAATTGAATCTGAACTGTGCTTTGATAACATGAAATGAAAATGATATACAATTGATAACTGAAATATGTACCTGATTTACTGTTCATGTACTGTAGAGATCACTGTTTCGGTGACGGTTCCGGCACTGATGTTACAGTCTCCCCTTGTTAGAGAAATTTCGTCCCGAAATTTAAGAGTTGTTATCGGGTACAACTTCCTCTTCAGACAGTTGGGGATACCTTGAATTCATGTGATCCTCACGCTCCCAAGTAAACTCGGGTCCGCGTCTTCAATTCCATCTAACCTTTACAATCGGAATACGGCTTTGCCTCAGTTGTTTAACCTTGCGATCCATAATCTCCTAAGGTTCCTCAATGAAGTGTAATTCTTCATCCACTTGAATTTCTTTAATTGGAATGATGAGAGACTCGTCAGCAAGGCATTTCTTTAGGTTTGAGACTTGAAACACGTCATGCACACCACTGAGTTCATTCGGTAATCTCAGTCGATAAGCTACAGGACCAATACGTTCGATGATTTCGAACGGTCCCACGTATCGTGGTACTAATTTGCGTTTCTTTCCAAAGCGTACAACGCCCTTCCATGGGGATACCTTCAACATGACTCGGTCTCCCACTTGGAATTCCAACGGCTTACGCCGTTTGTCAGCGTAGCTCTTTTGTCTGCTCCTTGTAGCTTGTAGTCTTCTTTGAATCTGAGCAATCTTATCAGTGGTTTCCTAAATAAGTTCTGGCCCAGTTATTCGATTGTCTCCGACTTCAGTCCAACAGATCGGTGATCGACATTTCTGGCCATAAAGAGCCTCGAATGGTGCACATCCGATACTGCTGTGGTAACTGTTATTGTAGGAGAATTCGATCAGTGGCAAATGAGAGTCCCAATTCCCACCGAAATCCAAAATACAGGTTCTTAACATATCCTCTAGAGTTTGGATAGTACGTTCGCTTTGACCATCCGTTTGTGGGTGGTAAGCTGTACTCACATTTAACTGTGTCCCTAGAGATTTCTGTAGCGATTGCCAGAACCTTGATGTGAATCTGCTGTCTTGATCAGAAATAATAGACAATGGCACACCGTGGCGTACCACTATTTCGTTTATGTACAATCTTGCCAGTTTATCCATCGTGAAAGTCTGACGCATAGGCAAGAAGTGAGCCGATTTGGTTAAACGATCAATGATCACCGAAATTGTATCATGACCACTGGAAGTGCGGGGTAGCTTGGTAATGAAATCCATAGCTATTTGTTCCCACTTCCAGAGCGGAATCTCAGGCTGTTCCAGTAGACCAGACGGTCTCTGGTGTTCCGCCTTTACCTTCGCACACGTCAGACATTGACCAACATACTCGCCTATGTCTTTCTTCATTCCCGGCCACCAATAAAATCCACGCAAGTCTTGATACATCTTATCAGAGCCGGGATGAACAGAGTATTTAGTCTTGTGTGCTTCATCGAAGATAAGTCTTCTCAACTCGTCTACCACCGGGATCCATATACGATCCTGGTAGTAGATCATTCCATCAGGCTTAGTCTCAAAGAGTTTCTCTGCTCCACAGTCAAGTTCTTTCTTCAAGTTTCCTCGATCAACTGATTCCTGTTGTGCCTGAATGATATTGTCTCGTAAACTCGTCTGCATAGTCATTCCCATTGCTCTAACGCGCAAGGGTTTGACCCGTTCCTTCCGGCTTAAGGCATCAGCTACAACGTTCGCCTTTCCCGGATGGTACTTGATTACACAATCGTAATCATTCTGAAGTTCAAACCAACGGCGTTGTCGCATGTTGAGCTCCTTCTGATCAAAGATGTGCTGCAGACTTTTGTGATCAGTGAATATGGTACACTTGGTGCCATATAAGTAATGTCTCCAAATCTTCAAGGCGAAGATTACTGCTCCCAGTTCAAGATCATGAGTAGTGTAGTTCTTCTCATGAACTTTTAACTGTCTTGAAGCATAAGCAATAACTTTGTCACATTGCATTAGTACACAGCCTAGTCCCTGATGGGAGGCATCACAGTATACAACAAAGTCATCGCATCCTTCTGGGAGAGACATGATTGGAGCATTGCATAGTTTCTGTTTCAAGGTCTGAAAAGCATTCTCTTGTTTCTGCTCCCAGACAAACGGTTCACTTTTCTGGGTTAGTTTAGTGAGTGGCAAGGCTATCTTAGAAAAATTCGAGATAAACCTTCTGTAATAACATGCCAATCCCAGAAAAGACCGTATCTCCGTCGATGTCTTCGGAGTGTCCCAATTCTTTATTGCCTCGATCTTGGCTGGATCCATGTGTATTCCTTCGCTGTTGACTACATGCAATAGAAATTGAACTTCTCTTAACCAGAATTCACATTTAGAGAATTTGGCATAGAGTTTCTTTTCCTTCAACAGCTCCAAGATCTTTCTGAGGTGTTGTTCATGATCTGCTTTGCTCTTAGAATAAATCAGGATGTCATCAATAAAGACAATAACAAACTGATCTAGATATGGCTTGCACACTCGGTTCATGAGATCCATGAAAACCGCTGGTGCATTTGTCAATCCGAAAGGCATCACCATGAATTCGTAATGCCCGTATCTGGTTCGGAAGGCCGTTTTCGGTATGTCTTCGTCTTGAACTCTAAGCTGATGATATCCGGACCGTAGATCGATCTTTGAGAAATATTGAGCTCCTTGCAACTGATCAAACAAGTCATCAATTCTCGGCAATGGATACCGATTCTTGATAGTTAACTTGCTCAGCTCACGGTAGTCTATGCACATTCTGAACGATCCATCTTTCTTTTTCACAAATAAGAGCGGAGCTCCCCAAGGTGAGTAGCTCGGTCTGATGAAACCCTTGTCAAGTAGCTCCTGTAACTGAATAGACAATTCCTGCATACCTGAAGGTGCTAACCTGTAAGGAGATTTAGCAACAGGAGTTGCTCCAGGAATTAAGTCAATACGAAATTCTACCGGTCGCACAGGTGGCAAACCTGGTAGATCTTCAGGAAACACTTCAGGGCATTCTTTCACTACCGGTACATCTTGAATCTTTTTCTTCTCTTTCTCCTTTTCCACCACATGAGCCAAAAACGCCACACACTGCTTCTTTAGAGACTTACGCGCCTTTATGCAAGAGATGACTTTGATACTTCTTTTTGCTTGGTCCCCCTTTACTTCCAATACACGATCACTCGGCATTGGAATTCGAAGCAGCTTTTCAGAACAGATGACTTCCACTCGATTAGAAGAAAGCCAATCCATTCCCACGATAATGTCGAAACTACCCAACTCCATCGGTATCAAATCGATGGTAAATGTATAATCATTAAGTATTAATGGGCAGTTCCTATAAACTGTACTAACTGTGATCTGTTTCCCGTTAGCTACTTCTATAATGTAAGGGGAGTCTAACTGTTCCTCTATGAAATCTAGTCGGCATGCAAAATCGGTAGAGATAAAACTCTGATCCGCACAAGTATCAAATAGGACAGATGCATAAAAGTCATGTAAGAGAAACGTACCAGTGACCACATTTGGGTCCTGGCGTGCAGCTGGTGCTCCGATGGCAAAGGCTCGTCCACGGGGTGCTTGAACTGCTGGTTGTGCCTTCTTCGGGCAGTTCTTCGCAAAGTGGCCTTGTTCGCCACAGTTATAGCATCCACCGTTGTTCTGATTAGCTGGTGGAGGGAGAGCCAAAGCAGCGTTGTTGACTGCTTGGTTAGGTGTCATCTGGCAGTGTTGGACCCAATGGCCCTTTCTTCCACATCCCGTGCATTGCTTGCAGGGTGTGTTAGCAATGTGATGATACTAACACTTGGCACACAGAGGAAACGTGCCAGTGTAGGGCTTGCGGTTTGGGTTTTGTGGTGCTGCTGCTACTTGTTGGAGAGGTGTGGCCACCGTGTAGTTCTTGATGGTCTTCTGCTTCTTCTTCTGA
The DNA here is from genome assembly GCA_009363875.1 of Mikania micrantha. Classification (NCBI taxonomy): domain Eukaryota; kingdom Viridiplantae; phylum Streptophyta; class Magnoliopsida; order Asterales; family Asteraceae; genus Mikania; species Mikania micrantha. The sequence continues at coordinate 36,891,589 of CM018683.1, read as the reverse complement.
TGGTGGTGGGGTTTATTTGAAGACTCAGCTTTGATCTTGCTGGGTTCAGCCTCCTTCATTAGGACTCCAGATGCTACCATGAGGTCAGTGAGTTTCCCAGACAATCTCACTACAGACTCGACAGTGGTAGGGTTGGCTGAAACGACCATGCCCTGAATGCAGGCGGGGAGTCCACCTACATATCTGTCTATCCTTTTCTCTAAGGTTGGTACCATGTCTGGCACCAAAGCAACTAGCTCGTGGTAGCGAGTAGTATAGCCCATGTGATCAGCCCCTTCATCACATGGTTGGACAATTCAACCTCCAGTTTCTGCAGCTCATTCTTAGGACAGAATTCTGTTCTCAGCAACGTTTTGAAATCCTCCCATGGCATGGCCATAGCTTCCTCTCTTCCTCGGGCGTTGATCTGACCGTTCCACCAGGTCAGAGCCCGTTTGTTGAATGTTCCAGCCGAGTAACGGACCTTGTGATGTTCGGGGCAGCTGCAGAGATCCAAGGTTGCCTCAATCTTCTCAATCCATTGGATTAATCCAACGGCTCCTTCAGACCCACTGAAGCTGGGTGGTTTACATCCTACAAAGGACTTGTAGGAGTAATGAGATGATCCTCCAGTATTTCCACTGGCTTCTCCTGATGAGTTGCCAGTGTTATTGATCTCGTTGCGGAGACGAAGGAACATCTCCGGTATTGCCTCTTTCATCTGATTTGTCATCTGGCTACTCAGTAACATCACCAGAGAGATAGTAGCAGGATCCAGAGTCGGTGTTGTGCCCGAACCAGATGGTTGAGTAATCAAAGGAGGAGGGGGAGGAGGAGGTGGTGGTGAATCATTTGGTGACGGTGTGGAGGAGTGTGGAGCCAAGTCTTGTGGTGGTAGCTGTATCAAGGGAGGCTGTCTTCTTGGCGGCATTCTGATCATAACCAATAAAGTTATCGGTTAGTGCAATGATCAAATACGGAAGACAGTATGCAAGTAAATTCCTAAGTCCTGTCTTCTCTACATGCAGGGTCCCTAGGTTATAGTCTAGGCCAAACCATTTAAATAAGTGACCTATATTTCTCAATAACCATGGCTCTGATACCAATCTGTCACACCCCGAGTCGGCTAGGTTGGATCGGAGTCCCCGTCGGGCAGAAAGTTCTCGGGGCGCGATATCGTAAGTGATAATCAGAAGTGATCAGATTGTTTACATTGCACATGATATAAATGAGAAATGCTAAATAGGATAGAATTACAAAGTTAAATTACATCCGAATCGTTCATAATTTAACGATGTAAATCTATCATAAACATCATAAAATAACTATCTTGTAACTACACAAGATGTACAAAATAATTGTGTAATGATGTTTCCCAAAAATATGCAGGTCCAAAAATACTAAGTCTTCTATCTGAAGTCCTAGTCCAAAAGCATAAGCTTCCTAGTTAACCTGTTCGTCACCTGAGAAGTCATGCAAAATAAAATCAACATATGGTTGGTGAGTTCATGTAGTTTTAGTAATTGAAAATGATTTGAAAACCTCCTTTGGTAAAGACCCTAACCTCCTTAACACCACATGTAATATCCACATCGGTATGCTTATATATAGGGCATTTGTAAGGGACAAGCCCTAGCCAACATCCCACCACATACTAATATTCATATGACACTGCTGTTAATGATAATTAAGCATTTTTACCCTTAACACAATCCCATAAGTTCTTCTGTTTGTTGTCCCTGTAATTACAATCATTTGAAATCCATGTTGATTTCATAAGTTCATCACACAATATGATTAAACACAGTAATTGTATAACAGTTATAAATGCTTAATTAAATAAATAAATAAACATTTAATAAAATCTAAGTCCTAAAGATTGGGCCTTGGTCAACTCGAGTAGACTAGTATGTCAATCTAGGTACTTAGTAGTAGGGAATTCTGTAAATATCATCAAACGTATGACCTACAAATCAAACGGTCTAGCTAGGACTTCTTGAAATGTAGGGTTTTTTTTTTCGTTCTTGATTCGTTTTGGCATATGTTATCTTTGATATTTCCCAGATTTTCCCTTGAAAATGATTTATTAATTGTTTTATATTGTGGCAAGATGTACTTGATTCGTTGATCCTGGAATACTAGATTCGTTGATCAAATGTACTCTTGATTCGTTGTTCATCAAACACTTGATTTGTTGAACATCGAATAATTAACTTTGCAAAGATTGTTTCGTTTGATTCGTTGAACTCACACACTTGATTTGTCAAAAATGTTTTGTTTGATTCGTTGAAATCACCCATTTGATTCGTCAAAATGTCTCGTTTGATTCGTTGAACTCACACACTTGATTTGTCAAAATGTTTTGTTTGGTTTCGTTGAACTCACACACTTGATTTGTCAAAATGTTTTGTTTGGTTTCGTTGAAATGTTTAGTTTAACCCAATTATCCACTTAAGTTATAAGTAGATGAATTTAGTAAAAACCTGCATAAAATTTACCTAGATATGATCTAGGTTATCATTTATATATGTAAAACATATAAATTTAAAAGCATTTAAGTAAACAATTTAAGTAAACAGTTTACGCATGCTTCTCAGCCCCGCGTTTTAAAACAAAAATGTTTAGAAAAGGGGCAATGAACTCACCTGTGTTGCTATGTAATTTGTCTATCACAAACGCGCGCTCTTGTTGTAGTCTAGGTATCTGCGGTTCCTGAGTTATTTTATAAGAGTTTGAATACGATAAGTACACGTAGTAGTCGTTGTGCCTAAGGATTGGTCTTGTCGTGTGTGCAACTAAGTGTCCTATTACTAGTGAATTTCTATGACCTAATCTAACTTAGTTACCCTTCTTATGACCCCAAATCCCATGTTTAATTACAACACTTAAGATAAATTTTACAAAAGATTTGGGCAGAGTCTCCTTTGTATTTAGTTCAAATCCAGACAATTATATTGTCTATTTTACAGCAAAATCCCAATCAATGATATTACAAACAAACTTTTATAACTAAATAAACTTAAAAGAAACCAATGACATTTATAAATTACATTTCAAATTCCACAAGATTTTAGAAAATTATTAAATTTGATTTAAATAATTTCACCATGCCTTCATTTTTATCAAAATATCATTACTTGAGTTTAAGTAATCATTTAATGTATGATGGGCTTAATTAGGCCCCATTGGGCCCACTTAGGCCCAATGACAACCTTTTGATTCTTCCTTGATCATAATCAAAAATGTTTGAACCATATGACATGGATGTCCAAGTTATTCATGTTAACAACTCAATTTAAGTTGTTAATATGTGTTAATGACCTTAGTTATAGAAATTCTTCCCCACAAATGGGCTTCATTATTCATCATTATTTATAACTAACACTTGTATTAATCCCATGCACACACATCAATTAAATAAACCCATGCATGTTCATTATGGGATCAACTTCTCATACAACTTAGGTTTTATGGCCCACTAACCATTCCCTTAGATTCTTAACACTAGTTTTGTTGATCCTAGTCCCACATCAACCCAATTAAACAACTTTTAGGTTCGGCATCCCTCTAGGGCAGCGAATCTATTGGATGGTTCGGCTATCATGGATGTAGGGTTCGGTCAATACACCACCGAACCTTTAAGGTTCGGCTCCTAGAGTTCGCCATGCTATGGTTCAGCTGAGAAACAAATGGTTCGTCTGCAACTATGGTTCGCTGCACATCCAAGGTTCGGCAATAAGGTTCGGTGATCTTAAGGTTCGTAGCTATCCAGATCTGCATGGCCAGGGTTCGGCCATGCAAGGTTCGCGTCCCTTTCCAATTAAATAGGTTCGGCTGGTTTGAATACTACAAGGTCCAGCTGGGTTTGAATACTAAGATGGATGCTGACAAGGTTCGGGACTAGGGTTAGGCTGGCAAAAGCTTCGGTGGTCAGTTGGAGCAGGGTTCGTTGCAGGTTTAGTCAGTTCAACAGGTTCATGATGCAGGGTTCGGCCCAACAAGAGAGAGGAAGGAGTGGTGGTGGTTGTGACAATAAATGTCACATTATATGTGGGAAAAATACCCGGTCGTTCGGTCTCGTTCGGTTTCGTGTAAAGTGCATGTTTCGCGTAGTTTTCGCAACGAAACGGCACGATTTATAAAATAGAATTCATTTAATTATTCTAGGTTGTGATTCCTAATAAATTAACTAATATCTTCTGTTTTTTTAAATTTAAAATATTTAATTAACTGTTTAAATTGAATCGTACGGTCGTCGCGCGTATTCGTTCGAATCGTCACCCGTACGAACACGACGATAACTATACTTTTCAATATTGTTTTCTAATTATAGAATATCATTCAGAACGTTAAACTTTCAGATATATTTGTACAGATCGTCACCTATACGAATAACCCGTCAATTTAGCATTCACATAACGATATTCGTGTTGTTTTGTTCTTTAAAGCCTCACATACGTTTTTACATAATAAATCCTAACAAATAATCACATGATGGTTCTGTGTTGCCAGATAATTATCTGACTCAAGAACCATTGTTCTGAACTTTGTTTTCTGAATTGAATCTGAACTGTGCTTTGATAACATGAAATGAAAATGATATACAATTGATAACTGAAATATGTACCTGATTTACTGTTCATGTACTGTAGAGATCATTGTTCCGGTGAGGGTTCTGGCACTGATGTTACGCTTAGTTCTTTGTAACTCGTAATCAGTTGACACACTCAATGTACTTAGCTTATTTGTTTTCACAAAATCTTTGTATTTGATTTGCATCCATTCGGCTAGCATACTAAATTTTATCTAGTTAACCACCCCTAATCCTTAATCGTTTTTATTATACCAAAAACTTATGGGTGATAATCCCATTTGATTTATAACATGTATTTAGATGTTTATAAGACTTTGAGGTTAAAATCTTAAGTTCAATGGTTTAAAAAACTGATTACACAACAAAGGATTTTTATGACCCATTTCCGGTTTTATCCACTTCCTTTATGCTTTCATTAACCAAACACAGGTATTTTAACCCAAGTGATTACTCAAAACATTTGTTTAAATGTTAAATAAGTTTAGAAAGGATCTTAGGTGATAAACCCTTAATATCGATGCACCTTAATCGGATTTATCATCTTGAAAACCCTAAGAACCACACTTGACTAACCCATGTTTAAACCTTTCTCATGAACTCATTACTTAAGGGTTTAAACTGATTCCAGGTTCTGATTACTTGGATTAGATTTAGGTAATAATCTCAACAGGATATGAGTAGTTTCGGTAGTCACCAAGATCTGATATCGATGACCATTCGGTAAGTAATATCGATGAAACACCCATCTGTTCTTGTCGAGATTGTATGTTCGATATCCTGGTTTTCACAGCCTTCTAACCATCGACATTAACAGTGTCGATGGATCCTTGACTTGGAAGTTTTGGAGGATGTCAATACTAACAATTTCGAAGCAAGACCATCGATTCTAGCTGGTCGAATCTAGTAGTATCGAAATAAGAAGATGCTGTTGAACATCATCCATCGACCTTCGAATTTGCAGCTTGTTCTCGCGTCGATATTAACATAGCCAGCTTCAAATCAAAATCCAACTAACCCAAAACTCAATCTACTGCTATCCTTAACTTCCTATACTGATTTAGTGTAAGTCCTAGGGTTGAAGCTCCAATTTCGACTAAAATGAGCTTGTGTTCGAGAGAAACTCACCCCAACAGTAACAGCCAAAGAACAGCTCGTTTGAGCTTGTTTTTGCCCCTTTTTCAATGATCCAAATCTTGATTTCTTCCTCTTAACACGATATACATGTTTCTACGGTCGTTTTGGTACCAAATTTGCTTGATTTGGTTGAGAATTGAGTGAGATATTAGTGTTTTTCTAGAGAGAGGAAAGGTAGAGAGAGAGAGAGAAACGAGAGTAGAGAGAGAAAGTGGGTTGTTGGAAGAATTGAATGGCATTTAATGCCATTTCATGTCTTTTAACGTTCTGACACGTTTGGGTTCGTTCGGTTCCGCTCGGTTTCACGTAGCAACGTCGGTTTCGGTTATTTTCATAACGAAACGATACAATTTTAAGAATAGAGTTTAACAGTCTATTTAAGGTTGTATGTGACACCCGGCAATTTCAGGTAAATTGCGACTCTTACATTCTTTACATTTCACATTCGTACTTGATTTCACTTCATTAAATTATGTTTAGTTAGATGAGTCAAACACAAACAACTGCGAAACGATAGTTCGAGGAACTATCGAATCGTACATTGCACATTGGTTTTGAAAACCAAATGTGGCAAACACAAGCACGAACACACAACAACGATTCGGGGAATTGTTGAATTGTGCAATACTTGTTGATTATGGTTAATCAAGCATGCAAACGGTTCGTAGCGACGAACACAAACGAATAAAGATAATTCGAGGAATTATTGAAACTCACACACGAGTCTCACGAATGTTGGTGATCAAACAACTTATGTGCTCTTTTATGATTATGTGCTAAAACGCGCTAGATGTTTACCATAAACGTTGGGAATCAAGCACGAGCGAAATCGAATCGACGAAATCGAAAAACTGGAAAATGGATCCATCGCGGTACGCCAAGGACCCTTGGCAAGGGCTTGGCGGTACGCGACGAGCATTTTGATCAGCCTCGTCAGAACGCGAATGCCATGCAGATTAAAAAAAATTATAAAATCAACCCCATTCACTTTCTATCCGGTTTCTATCCATTTTCTTCGAACAACCTCGCCTATTCTCGACCAAAACTCACTGAAACTAAGCCCCAACCCCCTAGAAACTCTCTTGAAGCCATCTCCTTCATTGTTGGTGAGCTTGGAGACCTTAGAGCTTGGAGAAGAAGCTAAAAGGTTGGAAAAAACGATCAACACACTAAATCACTACCTCCAGAAGCCGTTACTACTAAATCTCAGTGGATCTTAGTTGTTAAGGTAGTTTTACATGTTTATTAGTTGTTAGATCGTACATGCATGATGTAAAAACACACATGTGTACACGAGTTTGTTGGTGATTTGATGTGTATTTGATTTTGATCTACTGATTTTATAGTCTAGGAATGTTAGATTTGAGTTTTGATGAATTATTGTTGATTTGATGATGATTTAGGTAAACTTGCCATAAAAGGAAACTTTTATGTTGCATGTCTTAGATTTGTGATGATCTAGACATGTTAGACATGTCTAGATGTTGTCAAATGCATATTGGAGTGTTTTGAAACACATTTGGATATTTGATTTTGTCAAAAACATGGTTTTGCAAAAACTTACTAAATAAGGAAACTTTTGTAAATTAAAAGAGGGCTTTTGATGTTTACGAACGTTTTGATGAACTTTGATTGCTGAAATATGTTTAGAAATGGTTTTTAACATATTTGGAAACTTCGATTTGTGAAAACGAGCTTTTAAACAAGAACTTACTATTTTAGGAAACTTTATTTGGGCAAAGCGGCATAAACGGCGATTTATGTGCAAACGATGTGTTTAAGTATTTTAACCTGTTTTTAATAACATACTAAAGTTATTAGTTTTATGAAACGGGATTTCATAACCATACTTTCCAAAAGTAGAAACTTTCCAAATATGGAAACTTTTTCCGAAACGGAAGCACTACGATTTTCGAAACATAATTTATGTGAAAAACATCATGATTAGAATCATAGTATGCATGTTGGTGTCTTAAGACACCTAAAACACAACAAACGTGTCACTAACGATTCATCGAGTCTCACTAGTCAACATACACACACATTTGGTTGAGCACACCGACACTTGGAGTTGTATGGGATACAAGACACTACAAAACACATACTCACACCTATATGGTTATAGGTGCTTACTAGCAGGTTCTAGCATTCGCCGACGCGAACACTTACGCACCAGAACTGCTTTAACAGGTGAGTTCACGGCCCCTTTTTACTTTTCTTACCTTTGGGGGAGAAAACACTGCATTACAACTGTTTTTGAACAACAACTCATTTTATATACGTATGGACATGCTTTATCACTATATGTATATGTGTGGACCACATCATAACTAAAAGTCCTCACGATACTCCACGGACTGTTAGTAGCGCGTAGCGCGTAGCGTGGTAATCTTGAATAGTACTATTTGGGCCTGACAAGCCCCACCCATTGTGCCTGGGAGGGCAACCCGACTGGAGGTCGGAATGGGTGCAATATTGACCAATACTTTGCCATTGTCTTGTGATGGACATGGCGGGAGACACAACTGTCAGCTTCGGTACGAACCCGCATATAATATAACTGTATTCACTAGCTATCAATCGATACTGCATTGTAATGATATGTAAATCACAACTCTTACTTTAAACATTGGATGTTTACTACTTATGAAAAACCTGTGCTCTCACCAACCATTGTGTTCACCCTTTTACTCGCATGTTTTCTCAGGTAGCTAAGGCACACGCATAAGGATTAGGATGCTAGGATGGAGTCCCATGCATCTGCTATAGTGCTTTATGATTTTGAGAACATTTATTATTTTGATATGTCATGTATTGTTAAACACCTTTTAACGCTTCCGCAAACTGTAATCTTATGATATTTTGAAAATTGTTTAACGAACGCTTCCGGAAATTATGAACTCTAATCTGTTTTGGTAACTTATACTTTACTTCCGCAACTTTGATTTTACTAAACTATTTTATCCAAGTTGTTGGATGTACGTATGCAACCAGACATGTAGGTCTCGAAACTGTGTGACCGGAGACTGCGATCCTGACTGGTTCGTCGCTCGCGTTATTGCGAATTAGGTTTGCTGTAACATCGGTGCATTTAGTCATGGTAGTCATAAACAGTGATAGAACAATGTGTACTTATAGTCAATCAGTCAATGTGATTCATGTGTTAATGTTTGTGTGTTCTAGGATCTTATCTAATTAGGAACAAGTATGTATTATTTATTTACAGTCGATTTCGCTAGACAAGAACATTATCGTATTATATCGAAACAGTGGTGGGCTGGCGTAGATAAGGCAGCTAGCTGGACTCTGGGCTTGCCCTATATATATACTGCGTTCGGTATAATGGGATAGTGTTAGTGTGTAGTGTTATGACGAATAGTATGACAAAAGAATTAATTAAACAAAAATCGTAATACTTAAGCGAGACTGAGTATAATTATGGGTGACGATCCATAATGATACGAATGTTGAACTTATAATTACGAGTAAACGACCATAAATAAATAATACGACTGAAAAACGTATGCAATTATGGGTATACACGTAATTATATTCGTTTAACGGTCAGATTTCGAACGAACAATTAAAAATAAGTAAAATAATTTATTTTACATTTTACAATTTTGAAACTCATCAAAAACAATGCAAAATATTAATTTCGTAATCGTATCGATACGCGCGTAAAAACACGTGAAACCGACACCGAGTGAGACCGAACACGCGGGGAAACACCCGAGGCATAAAAGCCCTAAATCCCCCTCATTTTCTGCATTCAATGCAGCCCCACCTCTCTCTAAAACCCAAATTCGCGAACCCTTTCTCTCACTAGAACTCCAACCTTCCAAGCCTCATAACTCGCTCGTTTCTCAACGGATTTGGGTGTTCTTGGTGTCCACGCGTAGCTCTTGACGTCCTCTACAATAAGATACCACGGATCTGAAGTTTTCACCGGCCAAAATCGAGGTATGCTTTGAGAAAGATCACGAAAAATAGGGTTTTGTGTGTGTTTGTTCAATCCCAAGTTTTAGTCGGTTCTAGATCACCTTCGTGACACTTGCGTGCTCGAAAACATCCCACATCTACTGATGAGCTGCGAAAGCTAGAGCTAACAACCTTAAAAAAATCGATGATGATGATGGTAAAGTTACAGGTTTGGGCGAACCTGTGTGAAACGGACACCCATGGCCGAACCTTTTTGGCCGACAACCATCACCGACGAACCTAGAATCTACCAGACGAACCTCCATCATCATCACTGAACCCTACGAACAGCGAACCGTAGCCGAAGCTTCCATGTAGCCAAACCTGATCTTGCTCGGCGAACCTCCGAGCATCCCACGAACCTTGCATGAGACGAGCCTCCAGGTTGCAGGCGAACCTACCCCGTCACGCGAACCTGTGATGCAGCCAGCCGAACCTATGACTAACGAACCATCACCGAACCATCATCCATGCAACGAACCTTTCTAGTAGCAGCGAACCTCCTTCAAACGAACCTTTGAGCTAGTGAATGACCTAGCCGAACCTTCTGGTCATTGTGGATCCTTGGCCGGACTTCCACCCACGAACCTTGTGCCACAACCTGAGGGATGCCGAACCTACTTCAAACTAACATGGCCGAACCTAGCCGAGAGGTTCGCTGGATTGAAATTCCGGTCAAAAGCAATGGCAGCCCAACTCCATCCCTCAAATCCAATTTTATGATATGGTGGCCCAATTCACTTTTACTCGGCCCATTGTGGTATTTCGGCCCTTTGTCCGGCCTTTGGGCTGTTCGACATAGGCCTGGCCCACAACCATTTGGCCCGCAAACCACCAAACCGTTTTTCATTAATTGGGCCACGCATCCTAAACTTAGCCCATTTACATGTTGAATTGGCCCATGAGGTTTCTTCTGGCCCACAAACCTCATCCATGAGCCCAATAAATTATTGATTCGGCCAATTGATTAATTAACCTTGGCCCAAACGACACTCATGTGGCCCATGAGAACATGTTGGGCCCATGACTAACATTTCGGCCCAATTACAGTGGCTCATATGGGATAGTTGGCCCAACATAAGGCCCACTAGTTTAAATTTCAATAAACGTGTGTTCATTACAAAAGATGTCAACATTTTGATAACACATAAATCTAACACTCAAGAACTATCTTCATAAGGATTCAAATTGGTTAAAACAAGTTATTCAAGAGTTAATCAAGATCATGATAACACAAGTCAATCAATAAATCAAAGTCTATACAATCTTAAATTTTATATTCTATGTATGATTACAATGATATAGGAACCAGTTTGAAGTCTTGTTTGCTACTTGCTACTGGTTATAGCTCAGAGTCTACTGCTGTCAGGTGAGAACATTAGCCCCTCTTTTACTGATTTTCAACTGTTTTGGGGTGGAACACGTGATCAAACACTCTTTATACAAATCATATTTCATATACAGGATTTATGCTACTGTTCAACTGTTACAGGTTCACTCTAGAAATCCAATGGATTTCTCAACTATTTTCAAAGAATTTATTAACGGTTTATAAGGGTTTTATTAACTGTTAAACAACTTCTACTAAAATGATTTATACAAGGTTCACTAAATTGTTTTACATCTATTTTACATAAATGGTTTTATACATGTTGAATACTTTTAAAGAATAATTTTTATAAACTCTTTTACTAAAATCTTGTGTTTTCGATAAAAGGATATTTTATAAACCTTGTTATTACACAAGGACTCTATTCTCAGTATTCAATCAATAGTTTTCATGATGGTATTCAATCAAAGGTTTTCAATTCATGGTATTCAAGCAAGGTTTTCAAATCATGGTAATCAAATAAGGCATTCAAACAACGGTTTCAAATCATAGTATTCAAAAACATGGTGTTCATCGTTGTGAACAAACTTATACATACATCAAGACACATATTCTTATTCATATAGCGTTAGTACTGGGTGATCACAACAAGGGAAAGCGGACACATTTGGACATACCAAAGCTGGAGTTAGCTTTTAAATTTGTTTTAAAAGCTAACTGCAGAAGTGGTTTCATTACGGTAATATGAAATTGCTGCTAATTTAGTTTACCAGCATACGTCATATGGACCGGGTTACGTCAACACGGAGTTGTCTTCCGAGTAAACTCGTTAGTACAGCTCGTGTTGAATGCATTTGCTGACAAATATTCTGACTCCAAACGAAGTTTGGGACTTGATTATATGTTGGTTTTCTAGTGAACAGTCTGTTGACTGTTTGCACACGTTATTCTTACTTGATGTTAGTTTGGTTTGCAACCATCCATGTATTTTCATTCATTGCTTTATACATATGCCTTACAATGCAGATTCATAAAACCTATTGTTCTCACCAACTATTTTTGTAGTTGACAGTTACTTTTCCCGTGTTTCAGGTAATCAGGTTTAAGACATTCTAAGGACAACTAAGGAGACCATTCTAAGATAGAACAAGATGAAGAAACAAGCTAGGATGGATTTAGAAACACACTTAATCCTGATTGTTTAATTGTCTTGTTTGAGTCTTATTTTGTAAACAATATTTTTGGGTCTGTAGTTGTCATTCTTTTGGTAGATAGATATAATGTCTATAAAACAATCGTCTAAACTTTATGAAACTTAGTAATGCATTGTGGTTGTTCTTATTCAATACTTGTGCATGATTCAACCATCGATCGTCACCGCGCCGTGGATTCCGCACGCGGCGCAGGGGGTGTGACAGGTTGGTATCAGAGCCAAGGTTGTAGAGAACTAGGAAAAACCCAATAATTAATGACCTAGACTATAACCTAAGCTACCCAACAGGACTAAGTGCTATAGGCTTGAGGATACTTAGGATCTAAGTAAACTTAAGAAAGCATAAAGTCTGCAATAAGCTTGAAAGATCTTAGGGATACTTTTCTGAGACTAGATGTCGAGTCAAGAAATTTGGATCGGAATTCTATAATCTTAGAAACCGAACTAAATTTCTCAATACATATTCATTAAAGGATTTTAGAGGCAAAGATCTGTATTCTTAGTATCTTTGATCTTAAATTCTCATCATGTTATCATTATCATGTATTCATCATCACTAGGACTTCATAACTTAGAATCTGTGTAACAGTATTCTTTAGTTGAAGTTCACACAAGGAGAATCATTATACTCAATACTGTAAGTATTGGGAACCTAGGTTAATTAACCTAGGACATATATACTAAAACCTAAGGTCATGATTTTGAGTAAATCAAGAACCTCGGTTTAGACAATCATAATCATATTCATAGTTCAAGAGACAATCATGAATCAATCATAATCAATCAAGAGTTGGGATCCTAGCTTCAAATACAGATGGCGGCCAAGCTCTGGCATACTAAAGTGGTGGTGGGATGTCGGCTGGGCAGGCAGTTTGCTTGACCCTACGTAAGCCCTATATATAAGCTATCTTAAGTATGGCAGGGGGAATTCGGCATTCGTATTTGAAGTAAAGATCCGGGAGCAACTGGAATCATTGAACATTAGTCAAACAAATGAGATACAACCATTATGTTATTCAATCATAGATGAGTCAATCATTGTGTGTGAATCAATCAGGTGAACAATCATATTATGTATTCTTAAGTGATTACATGCTTAGTACTTACTAACATAGGTTAACGAAAAAGATGTAGATCACACATATGATTTAGTTCTACATGTTAACAAATGTTAGTAGGTGCACACATAATTCAATCATAAATCAGCCATAGATTCAATCATAGTTCAGTGATCAAAGGTCATGGAATTCTTAATAAATGGAACATACTCGAAAAATCAGTACAACCGTATTGCCAAATGCTAGCAAGGGCATGATCGTAGTATATCGAAGCGGTAGTGGGCTGGCAACTGGGCTGGCAGGTTGCTTGACCCTTTCGTATGCCCTATATATAAGCTATCTTCGATATACTGGGAAAGTGTCAGTGTGTAGGTTTGGTGGAGTGAAATCATGAGACATCGTATGCCCTAGATATAAGCTATCTTCGATATATCTCGGTTCGGTTTTTTCAGTTAAGAACACGGTCCGGCTTTTGGTTTTAAACGGTTTTCGGTTTTAAACAGTTTTTGGTTTTTTGGAACACCCTAGATGATATATTTTCAACGTTTAGTACATTAATGTAAATATGGAAATCTGGAAAAAAATAAAAAATATATTCAAAACTAGAATGGAATTAAAGAGGAAAAATAATACTTGTATAATGATGCATTTTTATAAAATAATAATATAGCATAAAAAAGTTATAAATGTATAAAAAATAAGAGAGTAAACTTTAAGTAAAAAATTAGATTGATAAAAACATATTAGTCGGTGACACATGTCACCCATATATTTAAAAATCTAGCATTTTCATATAATGCAAAATGTTTTAAATGCCCTTTTATATTAAAAAATAAATATGAACACGTGACACGATCTTATACACTCGACTTTTAAATTAACCATTTGATTATAGTTATTGGGTTATTCTTTTATCCAAGGGTTTTTATATGTTCACAATCCTATATATATAGGGCATGGTTCCTTTGTTAACCCATTTTTATTGCGTTAACCAAATATTACATCTTATTACTTTGAGGCTCACATTAAAGTAATTCAAAGTACTAGGTTTTTCTTCTTTTTTTATTAATGTAAGTGGGCCCTATATTAATTACATTGATTAAAAATAAATAAAAACCTACATCTTTATATTTACTTTAATGTGGGCCCAAAAGTAATAAAATGTACTTATTAGGTTAACGCAATAAAAAGAGTTAATTTTTTATCATCTCCCTATAAATAATTTTAAAACCCCCTCTCGTTGAGAAAACCGTGAAAATCAATTTTTGTGTTCCATAGTTTGCCACATCATCATCCCCATTTAAAAAGTCAGAATGGTATATATATATTTTTCACGTATGTGCTTTTATCCATATTTTTTAAATAAACTACCATCAGCTGCACGTGTGATAGCATCCCACCCATTGGTGTCACACCCCGAGCTAGCGGGTTGGATCGACTTTCCCGTCGGGGAAAGGTTCTCGGGGCGCAATATCGTGTGATAATCGGAATGATCAGATTGTATTCATAGCATCAACATTTGAGAATAACGAAAACACAATAATGTTAAACTAGGATTACTAAGTTAAATTACAATCGTCCTGTTTGATAATTTAACTAAGTAAACCTATCAAAAGAATCATAAGTTCACTATCTTATAACTGTACAAGATATCAAAATGATTCGCAAGTAATTAACAAAATATGTGCTTCCAAAAGCAACTAGGTCCTCTATCTGGGCATCCTAGTATGCATCATGAACCTTATCTTAATCTTGTACGTCACCTGAGAAAACATGTAAGAAAACAAAGTCAACACATGTTTGGTGAGTTCATAGTGTTTTTTAATTAAAAATGAGTTTACAAATCTTTTAGAGTAACAACCTTAACCTCAATAACAACATCTATTATATCCAGCCAAGCTTATTGCCAGCCCAGGCGCCAACCCACCACATACCGGACCACATATAATATTGTTGTTAATGATGATTAAGCATTTAAGCGTTTTACCCAGTTTAACAATCTTTCAGAATGACAACCATAACCTCACCAACAACACCTATCGTATCCAGCCAAGTATGCTTATATATAGCACATACATAGGGTCAAGCTTACCGCCAGCCCACCAGATACTAGACCACATATAATATTGTTGTTAATGATAATTAAGTGTTTCACTCCTTACCAATTCCAACAACATCCTTACCCGAGTGACAACCTTAACCTCACCAATGACACCTATCATATCCAACCAGGTATGCTTATGTATAGGGCATACATAGGGTCAAGCTTACCGCCAGCCCAGCCGCCAACCCACCATATACCGGGCCACATAAGATACTGTTATTGACAATAACTAAGTGTTTCACTCTCTACCAACACCACATTCATTAGAGTTTGAAAACAAGTTTTGAGTTCACATATGTTGACAACTGAATACTAGGATGGTGCGTCATCAAGGGACACACGCGATGGCATTCAATATCAATCCACAGAAGCAACTAGGGTGTAACAGTCTGCATCGGAGTATAGTTAGAGGATATCCATTAGTAGACACAAGGTCTACTAATGGTATCATAATCATCCTAGCCACCGTTACAAAACATGGATGGACAAAGAAGAACAATGAATGAATATTAGGTATTGACACTGTAGGTCAACACGTGTTGGCCAATCAGTCTGTCTTTCAAGGTCCAGACATCGAACAACACTGAATGACTAGTAGGGGTTGACACAATAGGTCAACACACGTTGGCCAATCAGTCTGTCTTACGATGTCCTTATGCTCATTATTCAGACTTGAGACTTACCGATACCATGTGCACATGTACCTGTTTACCAACCAGATCCCGTTCAACCACTTGAGTATGTTTGAGTTTGAGTACGAGTATGAGTATGAGTATGAGTATGAGTATGAGTATAAGTATGAGTATGAGCATGTATGAAAATATTTAAGTTTCGTATGTATGAGAAAAGTATGATTTTGAATTCGTATGAGAAAGTATGAGTTTGTATGAGTATGAGGAAGTATGAGTTTGCATAAGAAAGTATGAGTTTGTATACATATGAAAAGGTATGAGTTTGTATGAGTATGAGAAAGTATGAGTTTGTAAAAGAGAGTATATGTTTGAGATAGTATATATGTTCAAAATTAGTTTATAAATGAAATCATAATTTTCAAGCATAAGCATAGCAAGAATACGATTCAACTGTAAACAATTTATAAACAATTTATAAACAGTGATAGTTTAACAAACATTTATATGAAACAGTTATATAAAATATTTAGCATGCTTCTTAGCCCCGCAATAAAACCAAAGAGTTTGAAAAGGGACAAATGAACTCACCTGTGCTGCAGTGTTTGTGAATCAACCAAGAAATATGCGCTCTCTTTTGTTGTATATTATGTAGATTCAACACATGAGTTGATTTATTGTGGTTTTGATGCTATAAGTATTTATAGTTATAGGATATAGGGATTTGGTCTCGGTGTGTTATTAAGTGTCTTATATCTTTACTAATGTGTTTCTACGACCTTATCTATGTGTTCTAAATAATCACACTCTTTTATACACTTACCCATTGTTAATTTAAGATTTGAAAACATGGTTATTTAATAAATCACCTTTTACATTATTTATATTGAATTATAAAAGTTAAGTTTATTTTACAAAAATCTACTAAGCTACTTTAATAATATAAATTATGGTGATCTTTTAAACTAACGTTATATGCTAGTAAATATTATAAAATAAAATCTAAGTGACATTATGAAAACATTAATTTCAACATGTTAGAACTTGGATTAACCTAATTAGATTAATCACCAAGTCCTTTAATAGTTCTTTGTTAACAATCTTGTTCACACTTGAGTTGGTTACTAACTAAGTTATCCATTCGAATACTAAATCGAACACCCATGTGATGAAAATTCTAAATGTTGAGTGTTGACATATTAATGTCAACATCCCACACTTAGTTGTTTTCTTGAATTCTATCTATCTCATCATAGTTCTTTTGTAATCCATTAGATATTTGATCAACCTTTAATCTTAGTATGTAACCCTAATTGAACTTAGTTTATTTACTTAAAAAGGTTCCCAAGTTAGTATCCATGAATCCTAGGGTTTTCGGTTAACATTTAGCTAACCCCTTACACTCCCATTGATATTAACATCTTAAGGTATGGTTTTATTTAACAAAATCTAAGTGTCTTAATTCTACTTGATGGTTAAAACATATGCTTACATGTTAAAAGAGTTTTGAAAAATCTTTTATGTGAAAATCCTTAGTATCGAGAAAGGTTAGAACCAGTTAAGAGATTGAAAACCCTAATAGCTTCTTACGCAACACATCCTTGTTCAAACAGTCCCGTGAACTCATTTTCTATTGTTTTTAGATGATTCCAAGCTTAAAATATGTGGACAACACCAAGGCACTAGTATCCACAGAATTCTGGTCAATATCGATGGCCATGGTCTGATTAGTATCGATGGAACCCAGCTGCCCATCATCGATATTACAGGTTTGACCACACAAGTTCGACAGGTCTTCTACCTTGTGCTGGACTTTAGAGACCATTGACCTTATAAGTGTCGACCCCAGCCCATCGATATTAGCCTATCAAAACTACCAATCTCGACACAAGAACATTGATAAAGGTGCAGTTCATCGATACTAAAAAGGGCAGCTTGTTCTTGGGTCGATATTGAACTGACCCAAATTTTATTTGATTCCAGCAATCCCAAACCTCAATCCAAAGTTTTCCCCAAGATCCTAAAGTATTTTTGTGCAATTCCTAAGGTTTTTAATGGGTCAAAACCGACTGAGAAAGTACAGTGCGCCAGAATAGTGCAACCTCACAAAAACAGGTAGTTTAATCTCGTTTTTACCTCAATTTTGATGATTCAAAGCTTCGATTCTTCGTACTTTCATGACCTACGCGTTGTGCTGGTCGTTTTGACACTAAAATCACCCGATTTGGTCAAGTATTGAGTATTGTGGGTTTGAATGTAGAGAGAGAAAGTGAAGAGAGAGAGACGGGATTTCTAGTGAGAGAGTGGGTTGGTGAGTGTGGTAATGGGTATTTAATTCCATTTTAAAGTTTTAACGTTCGGGTGTGTTCGGGTTCGTTCGTTTCGCTTGGTTTCGTTTATACGCATCGTTTTTGGTTCTCTCGGAACGAAACGTTACGATCTTTTAAAATAGAAATTCCTAAATTATCTTAGGTGGTAATTCCTAAGAAATTAACTAATATCTTATATTTATTTTTAAAATTTTGAAAACGTTTAATTTAACTGTTTCATCGAATCGTTCGGTTTCCGCGCATATTTGTACAAATCGTCACCCGTACAAACACGACGTCAACTGTACTTTTTCGATTTGATTTTCTAAGTATTGGACATCATTCAGAATGATAAACCCCCAGATATATTCGTGCGAATCGTCACCCACACGAATACACTGTCAGTTTAGTATTCACATAACGACGTCCGTTGTTGTTTGATTTATACATTCTCACATACATTTATACATAATAAAGTCCTATCGAACATTCACACATAGTATCCTGTCACAGTTTAACATGTTTAAGTATATCAGTATTGTGTCGTGTTGTATGTCATTATTGAGTTCCTACACTGTTTGCAAGCAGTTTCATATAGAATTTACACAAAATAGTGTATAGATAATTTCCGTACACTTATCTACAATAAAACCCTACTGTTCTGATCGACTGTTCAGGCAATAATGTTACAATTGGGTAATTCAAATATCCCTACAATTTTGTTACATATGTTTTACATTATTCTTAGATTTTTTTTTCTTCTTTTTTTATAACATATCGGATTTTTATATATTGAAAGGCCACTCGTTTGTGTTGTTTCGTTATTCTTACACATAAAACGTGCGTTTGTTATTCTAATTAACTTAGTTTTACGCTCTTTTAACATCTAGGGTCACATTTTTTTCATTTTTTTTGTCACAGATGCAAAACCAAACAATTGGGATGGAATCTGCTGTAACTTATAATTTACCTTGTAGTTCACATTATTTTTCTTGTTAGAATAGCAATTTAAGAAAAAAAATTTCGTTAGTTTCAAAACAATTTTTTGTTCCTTTATTCTTTATATATTTTATTTAAATGTCTTTGTCATTTGTTTTCTCTTGAAAAATGCAGAGACTTTTTGTACTATGGTGGCATGTTTGTCTACACACATCATGTCTTTCATTAATGAAAAGTTTTTTTTGTAAGTAGGCATCACATCAATTGTCCTTTTTATTTGATTATACTTCATAGTTACCAACAATCATTCCACGTCCCATGGTAAATCATTTTCTTCCTTTTTTGAACTTCACAAAACATCTCTCCCATTGAATGAATTGCTCTCACTAGATTTATTGTATGCATGAATGGATTCCATCCTTGAAATTAACACGTTTGATTCTTTGATTGCAATGTAACATCACTGTTTTTCAGGTATTGTCTTTACAATATAAACTTGTATTGATAGAACCTGCTATGTTGATTATTGAAATTGATTAATGATAATATTGAGGGTATACATTGATGAGAACATATAACAATTAAGCATAAACCATGGGGAAGTTAGTTTGAAATACAACTAGACTGAACCACAGTGTTTATTGCGGTAGAACACTTATGATATGATCTGGATTTGTTTGGAATGGTTACCGGATGAGGATTGGTCACTAAATATAGTCAAGGGCACATGGCCATGGTTTATCGAAATGGCGGTGGGACGGCGGCTGGATACGTTGCGACCGACTCCACCGTATGCCCTATACATAAACTTATTTCGGTCAATCATGGATGTGTCAGTGATATGATTTTAGTGGGGTTGAGGATTGGGAAATGGATAATCGATAAATATATTTTAATTACAATGATGAAAAGGATATTGGAAGATAACTACACGATGGTGAGGTCATGAATATAAATCAAATGTGAATCTTATTTCAGACATATTAGTCTAATAGTGCATCCGCGTGGGTGAAGATTCATACGAATACAATTATTAGGAATAATATACTGAAACGATATTCCATAAATCGTAATCGAATCGAAATACGATACGAAAGTTGAATTCGAAAAGGTGACGATCTTTACGAATTTGTACGTAAGTAACGTGCTTCAATGAGATAACCGAAATAATATTTACGATAGTTAAATTACAAAAAGAATTTGAAAACGTTTATTAGGAATTACGACCTTAAACGAAATTAAATAAAAACATTTTCATTAAACAAAATCATATTATTTAACGTTTCGTATATGAAAATATAAATTTACGTGAAAAACCGAGCAACTAAAATTTAGTAACGCAAAGATAAACATAACCGAGCACGTGGGAATGCCACGGGGTATAAAAAGAATTACCTTTCCCTTCTTCTTCACTTTCCCCACCATTTTCTCTCACTAAAAACACGTTCCTGTCATATCTCTCTCTCTGTAATCCAAAAAGTAAACTTCTTCAATACTTCACCATTTGGATTTAAATTGGTAGCAAATCGTTTCTCCACTCGCGTAGAACACGAAAGTACAAGCCGTTCGAGCTAAAGATCAAGATTTGAGGTAAAAATATGAATTTATTTGAGTTTTATTATGGTTTTTGGGTTAAACAAGAATCATGAGTTTATTTACATTTAAAAAGAGTTTTCTGAATGATTTGGGTATAAACAACTTGAAATATAAGGTTTGGAGAACCATTATAGTAGAAAATGGAGTTTTTATGGAAAACCTGCAAGTTACTTAGAGTTGGGAACGAAGAAGGTTGAAGATGAACAATTCGAGAAGCCTTAAAGGAACTCGAGAATCCTTTTTCTTGAATAACTCGAGAAACCCTTTAGCTACTCGAGAACCACCATTTGTTAGGCCATAAATTTGAGAAACTTTGTTTGGAGATCCTCAAAACTCGAGAACCCCAAAAGGAGTTCGAAAACCCATATTTTTTTATGGCCAAGTTTGAGAAACCCTCCCCCTAGGACTTCAACAATTCGAGAACCAAGAGGATTAGAGAACCTTGTGTGTTTTTAACATGGAATTCGAGAACCATGTTACTTCCTCCAAAACAATTCGAGAACTAACTTGAGAACATTAAATTGGAAGCCAAAGGTTGAGAACCATTATTTTGGGTATACAATGGAATTAGAGAACCCCTCTCATGGGACTCCAAAATTTGAGAATGGCCTTAAGAAAAACTAGAGAATATTTAATCTAGTGTAATATAGAAACCATATGGGGTTTGGGTGTTGTTGGGTATTGACGTTCTAACGTAAGTTTCTTAAACAATTGCTAAAAAGCATAGATAAACTTTAAAACAAGTGTTTTAAATTATACTTAGTTTTAAAACATATCAAAGGTTTATAACACCTTCATGATTAATCAAAATAATAAAAGATGATACTTATAAATAAACTACTCAACTTTATTTTAAAGTTGATGAAATATCTTAAGTTAACGAAATATCATTTAAACATTTGGGTGAAACGTTAAAGGTTATGTTTTTATAACATAATACTTAATTAAAAGCACTCAAGTGATAATAACAATTTTTAAGTCCATTAACGGATCATATTCTAAGTATAAAACATATAAACAAGGAATATGATGACATAACAATATACTAATGTTTAACCTATATCGGTTAAGTGTTAGTGTATTACATCACAATTGTGTTAGATTAAATTAAATAACGAAGAGTTATAAAAGTTAACTAACTTTAGAGTTAACATACGAAATCATAACTCATACTTATAAGTTGCAAATAATATTGAATATACCACAGGTTGTTGAATGATTGATTCTACAATAGTGAGCGCGCATTCTACAAATCTGAAACTTAAACATCACTGTGAGTTCTCATAACCACTTTTTTAAAATCTTTTGCTTTTAAACTCGGGGTTGAAACATGTATACCAAAATAAACTGATTTTGATATAACAAGTGTGGAACCGGGATTTTTATTGAGATATGATGAATTGAGAATATGGGATGATATACTTTGAGTGAGTCATTGTTGATTGAGTTGACTTCGGTCCTCCGTCATGATTGAATTGCTGTTGATTGAGTTGACTCCAGTCCTCTGCGGTGATTCCATTGTTGACTGAGTCAACTTGGATCCTTCGTTGTGCACAACGTTGATAATTATGAATATTAGGAATATCGTTGATTGAGTTGACTGCGGTCCTCCGCGATGATTCCGCCGTTGATTGAGTTGACTAAGGTCCTCCGCGGTATCTTATATTGAGAATATTGTGATGAATGATGTTTGATGATTTGGTATGATTGATTAAGATTGATTGAATGAAATTCATTGATTACTTGTGATTATTTGGATTATTTGAATTGTTTGACTTGGTGTGTTTGTGATAATTGTACAGATTGGTGTTATTGAACAAGTTCACACGAGTTATTCTTTAAACTTTTATAAGCGTTTTGAAGAATATAAAACTTATGATTACTCACCAACTACTCCGTAGTTGACACTTGATTTTCTACATGTTTCAGGGAATGAAGAGAAGTAGGTAGAGCAGGGTAGCTCTACATCTTTTGGACTCATCACATAGGGCCTTGGACTTAGCTAATTTAACTGGATCGATGAAGATTAGGATTTAGTTAATTTAGCTACATCTTTTGAGTAATCATTGAAATCGAATCATGACGAACATGATTTTTGTGTAAATAATTTATTTGCTTTGATTGTTATGTGATGATACTTTAGATGCCCATGAGCTTGTGAACAATCTACACATCCCTCGTGGCATCCCAACATTTCCGCCATCGGTCGGGGTGTTACATGCAAGATACGATGACGAGTTGTTTATTACATCAGAGTTAGAAGGTGATAATTTTTCTTTCTTTTAATATTGTATTTTTTTGTATAATCTGCTATTTTTTTTTTCATTTTTGTATTTTCCAAAATTCTAGTACATCCCATAAACGATGCTCCAAGTGTTTCTGTTGATGAAGAGGAGGGTAACGTTCCAATTTTGCCTTTGATCTACGAAAAATGTAGCGAAACCTTATCAAATGGTGGTAAATTTTAATGTTTTTACATGTTTTAAAGCTTTTCATGTTACCCTAATAATACTAGGTTTTTTTATGCTGAACCCCATTAGATGTTGTTGGTGATGTTGATGATTATGTGGTGTTTCCCCTTTCAAAAGAAGTGTCAACAGCTGATGAACTCCAGCAACGCACGAAAGTAGCTGGTAACAATATTGTTCATTATTTTTACTTGTGTGTTACATATTTTTTATGTTTGTCTTTTAAACGAACTGAATTTTTCGTTTGTCCTATTAAAAAAAAGGAGAAGATTTTGAAGGATGTTACACATTTCTAACACCTAATGGCACTAAGGTTTGGTGTCCAAATCAAGGCTACGATATCAAACCAACTGTGGGGGCAACCTATGGTTGTTGGTGTGATGTTCTTAGCATGTACCAGAATTATGCTGAATGTTCGGGTTTTTCTGTTCGTGTTGGGCAAACAAAGAAAAATAAAACAACCAAAGTAGTTTTACGTGTTTTACATTTAGTATCACTTTTTTTACACCTAAAATGGCTTTTTGCATGCCTGTTTTTTTTCATGGTTGGGCATATGCAATACTTAAAAAATAGATGGAAGGTCTTGTAACATGTATTATATATTGTAGTTCACATTATTATAATAGATAAAATAGCATTTTCACATATTAATTGCTTGAAACAACTTTGTTACATATTGAGTACGTATAAAATACAATTATTACACATTGTGTTGCATTTGTTTTACTTATATTTCAATGTTTGCCGATGTTAATAATGTTTTTTCAGGTTGTTACATACCAATTATTGTCACTTCACATGGCTTTACATAAGTGATACATATAACTTACATGTTGTTATAGATGTAGGTTGGAGAGATCCTCCTATGTGCCCAAGATTCATTGATATTATCCCTGGTCTTCTTAGAAAGAACAAGATGCATGAGGTAGATGCAAAGAGAATGATTCGTCAAAATCTCTTGTTGAAAAATTTTCTACTTACTAGTTGGTTGTGTTTTACTTGTGTGCGGAGTTTGTCTTGAGAAATGAAAGAGGTTCATGTACGAGTTACACAATTGTTACGTCTTTGTTCCTTTTTATTAGAAACCTCAAATTGCCTGTATATTTAATATAACTACTCGTGAACGAGGTTTTACATTCCATTTTCAAAGATCTCACCAGTACTTTTTGTGCTTTTTTTGGAATATTGTTGTATTTTTTGTAATGATGTTTGATATGGCTATTATACACTAGTATGTACTTTTCTACTACTCTAATTAAAGGATTTGACCTATTAAAATATTTAAAAAAAATAAAAAAAATACTATTTATGTCAGTAATCTTTTAAATTGTATATCATATTTTATGGATATTAAGATATTGCTAGATCTCAAGTTGTACTTGTTGTACTACACCTTTAAAAATTTGATTAACAACAAAAAGTTTCATGTATTTTATAATATTTTTTAGTCTTTGAGCCATGTTGATCCCTCCAAGAAGCGTAACATCTAAAAATAAAATTGAAGTAAAATTTAAATTAAAACCAAAAGAAAACCACGACCAATGTATCATCTAAAAAGTTGAAGTATGGGTACCAACATTGTATTCAGAGTATATTATCCATTACAACTACCAAAGAAATCAATGGCCAGGTTAAAACAGTAGTTACCCCATAGTTACATAATGGTTACATTTTGCGTTACAATGACGTAATAAACACAATGGCGTAATAAATCATAAAACATAACCTATTACGAAGATGGTACCCGTTGAAACCCGTTACGGTGGTGTCGCACCCTGGCCTTCCCGGCCTGAACGAAAGGGCGCGACTGGACTGATCTTGCAGGATCGCAGTCTCCGGTCACACAGTTTCGAGACCTACATGTCTGGTTGCATACGTACATCCAATAACTTGGACAAAATAGTTTTGTAAAATCAGAGTTGCAGAAGCTTAATAAGATCAAACAGATATAATTCATAAACTACGGAAGCGTTGTTAAAATAGTTTCAAAATGATAAGTAATAATAGTTGCGGAAGCGATTAAAGTAGTTTTCAATACATAACAATCAAATGTTTAAATATTATCAAATGGCCTAAGACACTACAGTATATGCATGGACTCCATCCTAGCATCCTAGTCCTTGTGCGCGTGCCTTAGCTACCTGAGAAAACATGCGAGAAAAAGGTCAACACAAAGGTTGGTGAGAGCACATGTTTTATATCAGCAGTAAACATCAAAATGTTTAAATTAAATGTTTGCAGGTCTACTTTTCAATAAAATGCAATATCCATTGATAGCTAGTCAATATGAGTTATACCATATGCGGGTTCGCAACCGAAGCTAACATGCTGCCTCCCACCATATCCATCCAAGATATGGCAATGTTGTTTGGTCAATTACGCACTGTTCCGACCTCCAGTCGGGGTGGCTATACGGCGCACAACAGTGGGGCTTGTCAGGCCCAAATAGTACTATTCAGAATTACCACGCTAAGCGCAACGCGCTATTAACGGTTCAAGGTGTGTTTAATGAGGACTTATCAGTTTTGTGGATGAATGCCACACATATGCATATACGATATTAGCATGTACAAATATAACCACAAAGTGTGTATGTTGTTCAAAAACAGTTGTATGCAATGTTTTCTCCCCCAAAGGTAGAAAATG
Organism: Mikania micrantha; assembly: GCA_009363875.1. Classification (NCBI taxonomy): domain Eukaryota; kingdom Viridiplantae; phylum Streptophyta; class Magnoliopsida; order Asterales; family Asteraceae; genus Mikania; species Mikania micrantha. The sequence goes on along the minus strand of CM018683.1, from coordinate 36,865,609 downwards.
TAAAAAGGGGCCGTGAACTCACCTGATTAGCAGTTCCGGTATGTATGTGTTCGCGTCTTGCGAAAGCTAGCACCAGCTAGTATGCACCTATAACCATATAGGTGTGAGTATGTGTTTTGTGGTGTGTTGTATTCCATACAACTCCAAGTGTCGGTGTGCTCAACCGAGTGTGTGCGTGTTGACTTGTGTTGACTCGACGAATCGCTGGTGACACGTTTGTTGTGTTTATATGTCTTAATGCAAATAAGACACCAAAATGCATCCTATGACTCAACTCATATTGCTTGCACGAAAGCAAGTTTTGAAAATCATAATGTTCTCGTTTCGGGAAACTTTCTATATTTAGAAAGATTCTATTTTTGGAAAGTATAGTAATGAAATCCCATTTCATAAAACAAATCACTCTAGTATGTTTGTAAAAACATATGTAAACACTTGAAATAAGTCGTTTGTGCATAAAGTACCATTTATGCCATTTTATTCAAACAAAGTTTCCTAAAATAGCAAGTTCTCGTTTAAAAGCTTGTTTTCATAAATCCAAGTTTCCAATATGCTTAGAAATCATTTTTAAACATATTTCAATGATCACAATCATCAAATCATTCAAAAACATCAAAAGCCCTCTTTCGATTTACAAAAGTTTCCATAAATGGTAAGTTTATACAAAATCATGTTTTTGACAAAATCAAATATCCAAAAGTGTTTCTAAACACCTCAATATGCATTTGACAACATCTAGACATGTCTAACATGTCTAGATCATCACAAATCTATAACTTGCAACATAAAATCTAATATAACATTTCTAAACTATAAAATCAGTAGATCTACAACAATATCACACAAAATCATCAACAAATTCGTGCTCGATGGTCACATGGAGTTGCATGTGTGTGGATGTTCATGCATGTGGGTTTTCACCCATTGCATGTTCGATCTAACCAAAGATTAACATAGGAAACTACCTTATAAGCTAAGATCCACTGAGATTGGGTAGCAACAACCTCTGATGATGAAGATTTAGTGATTGGTGATTGCTTCAAGCTTCTAGGTTCCTTCCTCAAGCTCCAAGACTTCCAAGAACTCCAAGAATGTAAAGGATTTGGCTTAGGGGATGTTTGGGGTTGGTTTCTGGTGTGTTTTGTCGAGAATGTGTGTAAGAACTCTGGTAGATTGCAAAGAAACCGAGTGAAAATGAGTTGGGGTTGATTTTATAATTTTTTTGATCTGCATGGCTTTCTAGTACCGCGAAGGCCGATCAAAAGCTTATCGCATACCGCTGAGGATTTCGGGAGTCCCGACTCCCGGTTTGCTTCGCGTACCGCGAAGCCTTTCGCCATGGGGTCTTCGCATACCGCGATGAGTCCATTTTCATGTTTTTCGATTTCGCTCGTACTCGATTCCCAACGTTTATCCTAAACATCTAATGCATGTTTAGCACATAATACAATAATAACACACAGTTTGATCACCAACGTTCGTGAGACTCGTGTGTGTGTTTCGATAATTGCTCGATTTATCGGTGATCGTTTGTGTTCGTCGCTACGAACTGTTTGCATGCTTGATTAACCATAATCAACATGTATTGCACAATTCAACAATTCTCCGAATTATTGTTTTGTGTTTGTGTTTTGTTTTGTTTGCCACACTTGGTTTCCAAAACCAATGTGCAATGTACAATTCGATAGTTCCTCAAACTATCGTTTCGCAGTTGTGTGTGTTTGACTCATCTAATTAAACATAATTAAATGAAATGTAACAAGTATGAATATGAAATGTAAAGAATGTAAGAGTCGCAATTTACCTGAAATTGCCGGGTGTCACATCATGCCCTTGTTGAAAGAAATTTCGTCCCGAAATTTGGTTGTTGTTGATGGTGTTTGAGAAGCAAAAGTGTTTGAGAAACAAAAATTTTCTGGTTGTCACATCATCCCCTTGTTGAAAGGAATTTCGTCACGAAATTTCTTCGTTGTCGGCATTCAACGTTGTCTGTTTGAAGAGATGGGGATATTTGCGCATCATCTAATCTTCTCGCTCCCACGTGAATTCAGGTCCGCGTTTCGAGTTCCATCGGACTCTGACGATCGGAATCCGACTCTGCTTGAGTTGTTTGACCTCGCGGTCCATGATCTCTACCGGTTCTTCAACGAACCTTAGTTGTTCATCCACCTGGATCTCATCCAGTGGAACTACAACTGTCTTATCTGATAAACATTTCTTCAGGTACGAGACATGAAATACGTTGTGAACTCCATCGAGTTCGGCTGGTAAGTTGAGTCGGTATGCCACCGGACCAATCCTTTTCAGGATCTCGAAAGGTCTAATATACCGTGGGTTCAGTTTGCCTCGTTTACCAAAACGAATGACGCCTTTCCATGGCGAAAATTTCAAAAGGACTTTATCTCCTACTTGAAATTCCAAAGGCTTTCGACGTTTGTCGGCATAGCTCTTTTGACGATCGCGAGCTGCTGCCATACGGTTTCTGATTTGTACAATTTTCTCTGTCGTTTCGTGTACCAGTTCCGAGCCAGTGAGCTGACTGTCGCTCACTTCCTCTCAACAGATGGGTGATCGGCATTTCCTACCATAGAGTGCCTCAAAAGGCCCTACTTTGATGCTGGTGTGGTAGTTGTTGTTGTAGGAAAATTCTACCAACGGTAAGTGAGTTTCCCAACTGTTGCCGAAGTCTACTATGCACGCTCGTAGCATGTCTTCAAGTGTTTGTATGGTGCGTTTGCTTTGGCCATCAGTTTGTGGGTGGTATGCAGTACTCATATCCAACCTCGTGCCAAGCGATTTTTGCAATGATTTCCAAAAGTTAGAAGTGAATCTGGCGTCTCGATCTGAAATGATGGAGATTGACACTCCGTGTCTCGAGACCACTTCCTTGACATAGATTCTAGCTAGTTTTTCCATCTTTTCGTTTCCTTGATTGAAAGGAAATGTACTGACTTAGTTAGTCGGTCCACAATTACCCAAATAGTGTCACATCCACTAGGAGTACGGGGTAATTTGGTAATGAAGTCCATGGATATTTGTTCCCATTTCCACATGGGGATCTCAGGTTGTGTGAGTAATCCAGAGGCTTTCTGGTACTCAACCTTGACTTTGGCACAGGTCAAGCATTTGCTCACATAGGTAGCGATGTCGGCTTTCATGTGTGGCCACCAGTAGAGTATCTTCAAATCATGATACATCTTTTCAGATCCAGGGTGAATGGAATACAGGGATTTGTGAGCCTCATCCATCACAAGGTCTCGTAGGTTTCCGTGTTGTGGAACCTAGACGCGTTCCATGAAATAATGTAAGCCATCGGCTTTTACCTCAAGTTGTTGCTCCATTCCCCTTAGTGATTCAGCCGCTAGGTTTTCTGCTTTAAGTGCCTCTACTTGGGCAATATGTGTCACACCCCGACACGGGGGCGCGAGGATAAACAAATTGCATACCAAACTTAAACTTAAATACGCATATCATTACTTAAATGACAAGGCCCAACACCTTGCATCAATAAAATTAAGTTGTCTTGGCATACAACCATAATAGGTCACAGTGTCTATATTGTCTACACTGTGCCATTACACTACATTACACAGTCTTTAAGATAACATAAAATTCAAATAACATGCGGAAGCTAATAATGTGACCCCTCGGCTATGCTCCATTCTTAAGTGCTTTCTTCCATTCATTACTTTCCTGAAATACATGCTTAAAAATATTTTATCAGCAAAAGCTGGTGAGAACTCGCGAGTTTTTAAGACATTAAACAATGATTTATAAACATTTTGAATAACCGGTGTAATATAATACAAGCCGCACATCCAATCCTTGATCTAGTCACATTGCCATAACACGTACAATGTTCTAGTCATTTACCTAAGCATCCCAATGTCCATATCCCCATGGTTGGACATATAGTAATTAGTGAACATGCGTGGTGGTGTTTCCACTACACGAGGGGGCTTCCCAAAATAGTACTATCCACGTTACTAATGGCTCTACGCAGAAGAGTTAATGGTGTGCTATACATGGATAACTTAGAATGGGGAAATCTTGATTATTCATACACTGTTTTTATATAATAGCATGCATTCACCCCAAGATAATAAAACAAAAAGGGGAAGTTAAAAGCACGAGAACTCACCGAGTATAAGATCCTTGGTCACTTGAAATTATATCACAATTAGGTTGAGGCTTCTACACGCCTACCTATTATTATTATTCTCTAACATTAGTATATTGACTTATGCTCTATAGCCCAATTCTTATATTTGTGAAAATGTTATTTATTTAGATGGTGTTGTTGTTTTTATAAAGTTACTATGTTTAATAAGTTTTCATTGTAGAAACTTTATTTGGTGAATAACGGCTTTTAAATAAAAGTTTTAAAGAAAATGATAAAATAAATATTTTAAAAGTATATTATCATACTATTATGTTATAATAACACTTATATAATCTTTGATAATATATTGACATAAAAATGATTAAATATAGACTTTTATATAATGCAACGGTTTCAATCGGTTTAATGCTTTTATAAATGTATAAAAATCATAAAAATGACATCTACCAACCTCATTAGCAAGTTTAATGCTTTTATAATATTATTATATGTTCATAAAATCATTAGAATTTATAGAATCTAAAGTTTAACTTGTTTTGGTGTTTTAAACGATTTTTACGTCGGTTAATGACTTTAATTCATATTTTTCTATAAAATACTAAATAAATCTATAAAATATTATTTTAGTTATTTTTCATAACTTAATCATATAAATAAATATTCGGGAGCATTTTATAAATTTTTGATAATAAAACTATTTAGTTTTATTTTATAGAAATTAGTGACGGTTATATCCGTCCGGGTCTTTGGATACTTGCATATATAATGCATCCAACATTTTTGCTACTTGCTTTATGTTATTATATAATCATATAATATTTCAAAAGTTCATAACTAGTTATATTATTTTATTTGGTTGTGATTCGATTTTTAATAAACAATTGCTTTACAAAACAATTTTATCGGTTTTAACGTTTTCTAACGGTTTAATGTTTTCCTAGGCAAATGGTCATCATGAACCAACTTTGTATGTATTATGTTACATATATTTAGTGTTGATAATGTGTTGGACACAATAGATATCATATGTATATATAAATGTATAAAAATCATAAAATTAACATTTTTATATGTTTTTTTTTAGCGTTTGCATGCCTTTGGTTGCGTTGATTTTTAATTTTGTAAGGTACATTCAAATATTATATAGAGATTTGAAAATATATATGTGATGGTGTGTTTTCATTTTAGAAAATACTTTTATATAAATAGAAAACTTTAGATATGAGAATGTATAAAAGAAAATATCAACGGTTTAGGCTTACCACGAGTTTGGTGATCAAGGTATGGATTCAAAGATGAATGAGAGCTGCATGTGATATAAAAATGATGAATATGATCTTATGAAGAGTTTAGAAGTGTTATATAAGCATAAAGGCTCTTGGTTTGTCAAAAACAAAAGATGCAAAGTTTACCTATAATGCCTCTAGAATTTCGTGGTTCTTGTAGGCTGTTTTGAGGTCGTCTTTTGTGATAAAATGCTGCTGGTTTTTAAACCATTATCAAGATTATTGAAGTCCAAGGAATTAGGAAAAAGAATCAAGGAATTTGGAGTTCGTTTGATACCTTAACAAGGGTGATAAAGATGAGATGTCACTGCAGGTCGTCTTCACGCGCAGTCTTCGTTTGAGGGCTGTTTGGAGGTCTAATACTTGGTGGATTGAAGCCAAATCGGTGGGAATCTCCTTGGATGAGATAAAGGTTTGTTTCTGGAGAATATGAGAGGTTTTGGAGAAGTTTTAGATGTGTTTTCTGCTCATGGAAGAGAAGTGACGAACTTATATGGGTTTGTGAGATCTTTCAAATCTTTGTGTTGGTTTTGGTGAGATATGGAAGATATTAAAAGGATTTTATTTGATATGATGCAGAGATTTTAACTGGTTGGGATGGATTTTATGTAGATTCAAATCTTTATAAAGATTTGATTATATTTTATATATATATATATATATATATATAAGTGTGTGTGTATGCATACACTCACATATGCATGTGTATATGAAGATACCCATTCATGTATGCATGTTTCTCTCTCTCTCTCTCTATATATATATATATATACATACATATATATTTATTTATTTATTTATACATCTATAGTTTTAATTATTATACATATCAAATGTATAATACCCAATAATATTCATTTTGTTGTGTAATATTATCACACTTGTGATCGCGATAGTATATCTACTAATTTATACACAACTTATTATGAAATGATAAATGCATGGATCATATTAATATGTATCCATATTATTTAATAATTTATGAACATCGTATTCTCGAGTTTCTCATGCTAAACATATCGGGTTAAGTTTATATGCATTCCTTCGCAATACATATTGGTTTTTGAATTAGTTTATGTTTAATTATTGCACTAAATTATTTTTGGGCTTAGAAAAATTATGTGAGCCTTAAATCTTAATAGTGGAATATATATATTCCTCCAAGTTCATATTCTATGAGACCACTATACATGTTCACGTTCTATTCGCTAAAGCTAGCAAGTATAATTTTTAAATAAATAAAAAAAAATTTAAAACGGACCTGAATTTTGGTGGTTGTTACAGTCTCCCCATGTTGAAAGAATTTCGTCCTCGAAATTCAGTTTGCATTATCTTCAGTTGTATGATCGAATAAGTGTGGATATTTTTTCTTCATTTCATCTTCACGTTCGCAGGTAAATTCTGGTCCACGTTTAGAATTCCACCTTACTTTGATAATGGGGATTCTACTCCTTTTCAATTGTTTTTCTTGACGATCCATTACTTCCACCGGTTCCTCAGTGAAATTCAGTTTGTCATCAATTGCTATCTCATCATGAGGTATTGCCAATTCCTCATTAAGTAAGCATTTTCTTAAATTTGACACGTGGAATGTGTCATGGATGTTACTTAGTTCTTCAGGTAATTTAAGACGATAAGCCACCGGTCCAACCCTTGAGACCACCTCAAAAGGTCCAACATATCGAGGGCTTAATTTTCCTCTTTTTCCAAATCTCACCATGCCCTTCCATGGTGATACCTTTAGTAAAACTTTGTCACCAACTTCAAACTCCAATGGTTTTCGTCTTTTATCGGCATAACTCTTTTGTCTATCTCTTGCTGCTTTCAACCTTTCCTTGATCTTGAATACTTTATCGGTGGTTTCTTGAACTATTTCGGGACCTGTTAGTTGGCTGTCACCGACTTCAGCCCAACAAATTGGCGATCTACATTTACGGCCATACAAGGCTTCAAATGGTGCAGCTTTAATACTTGAGTGGTAGCTGTTGTTATATGAAAATTCCACTAAGGGTAAGTGATTATCCCAACTTCCACCAAAGTCTAATACGCAAGCTCTTAGCATATCTTCCAACGTTTGTATTGTTCTTTCGCTTTGACCATCCGTTTGTGGGTAATAAGCAGTACTTAGATCTAAGCGAGTACTTAAAGCCTTTTGAAATGTTTGCCAAAATCTGGATGTAAATCGGCTATCCCTATCAGAAATGATGGAGATAGGTACACCATGTCGCGTGACTATTTCATCTACATAAAGTTTAGCCAATCTTTCCATACTGTAGCTTTCTTTAATCGCTAGGAAATGAGCTGATTTGGTTAGTCTATCAACAATTACCCATATGGCATCATTCCCGCTAGACGTTCGTGGCAATTTGGTAACAAAGTCCATGGTAATTTGTTCCCATTTCCATTCTGGGATTGCTGGTTGTTGAAGATATCCTGATGGTTTCTGATGCTCAGCTTTCACTCTTGAGCACGTTAAACATTTTTCCACATACTGCGCGATATGCTTTTTCATTCCTCGCCACCAATACTCATTCTTTAGGTCTTGGTACATTTTGTCATTCCCTGGATGGACTGAGTACCTAGACTTATGTGCTTCATCCATTATTGTCTCTCGTAAACCATCACAAGTTAGAATCCATAGCCTGTTGTTGTATTTCCAAATTCCATTGTCATCACGAATCAAAGTTTTCTCTATGCCTTTGACTTCCTCATCCTTTGGATTTTTAAGTACTTTTTCTTGTGCTTTCTTAACTTGCTCTAACAAGTTTGGTTTTACCAAAATTTGTAAAGACTTCACGCGCAAAGGTTTTATTCTGTCCTTTCGGCTTAGCGCGTCGGCAACCACATTTGCCTTTCCAGGATGATATCTAATTTCACAATCATAGTCATTTAACAGCTCAACCCATCTTCTTTGCCTCATGTTAAGCATTTTCTGATCAAAAATATGTTGTAGACTTTTATGATCAGTGTATACTACACACTTTGTTCCGTATAAGTAATGCCTCCAGATCTTGAGGGCAAATACTACGGCTCCTAGCTCCAGATCATGAGTAGTATAGTTTTTCTCATGTATCTTTAGTTGTCGTGACGCGTATGCAATCACTTTGTTCCCTTGCATTAGCACGCATCCCATACCTTGGTGCGATGCATCACAATAGACAACAAAATTCTCAGTTCCTTCAGGTAGTGATAATATTGGTGCACTACACAATTTATGTTTTAGCAACTCAAATGCCTCCCTTTGTTTTTCTCCCCACTCAAAGTTCTTGTCTTTGTGGGTTAACAAAGTTAATGGTACGGCTACCTTTGAAAAATCTTGGATAAAACGACGATAGTACCCTGCTAGTCCTAAGAACTGTCGTACCTCAGTTGGCGTCTTAGGTGCCTCCCAATTCTTAATCACCTCTATTTTTGTAGGATCTACCTGGATTCCCTTTTCACTAACAATATGCCCCAAAAATGGTACTTCACGCATCCAGAACTCACACTTCGAAAATTTTGCATAGAGTTGTTCTTTCCTAAGGAGTTCTAATATGAGTTTCAGATGTTTTTCATGTTCCTCCTTTGTCTTAGAGTAGATCAATATATCATCTATGAAGACTATGACGAACTTATCTAAGTATGGCTTGCATACACGATTCATCAAGTTCATGAAAATAGCAGGGGCGTTAGTTAAACCAAATGGCATCACTAAGAATTCATAATGACCATACCTGGTTCGAAACGCGGTTTTCGACACGTCATCTTCTTTAATCCTCAGCTGATGGTATCCAGATCTCAAATCAATTTTTGAGAAGTAACTTGACCCTTGCAATTGGTCAAAAAGGTCATCAATCCTAGGTAAAGGATACCTATTTTTGATTGTTACTTTATTGAGATCACGATAGTCTATGCACATCCTTAGTGTTCCATCTTTCTTCTTTACAAATAGCACCGGGGCTCCCCAGGGTGAGAAGCTCGGGCGTATGAATCCTTTATCCAAAAGTTCTTGCAAATGTTTCATTAGCTCTTGCATTTCAGATGGTGCTAGTCGATAGGGCGACTTAGCAACAGGTGCTGCTCCTGGTATCAAGTCGATTCTGAATTCTACTTCTCTTGGTGGAGGTATTCCTGGTAATTCATCTGGGAATACATCTTGATATCGAGAAACAACTGGAATGTCTTCAATCATCTTTTCAATGTTTGCTTCTAGCACGTAAGCTAAGAATGCTTGACATCCTTTCCTCATACATTTGTTGGCCTTCAGACATGAGATAATGTCTAATGCAGTTTTTGGTTTCTCTCCATGTATCACCAAAATTTTTCCTTCTTGAAGTGGTATCCTTACCATCTTCTGCCCACATATAATTTCTGCTTGGTTTTTGGTCAACCAATCCATTCCAATGACTACGTCAAAAGAACCAAGTTCTATTGGCAACAAATCAATGGTAAACTTATGATCATCTAGTTCTAAGGCATAATTTCTAATTATCTCACCTGATCTTAAAATCTCTCCATTTGCTAATTCTACAGTGTAAGCATTTGGCAAGTCAGATGTTTTCGTTCAATCTTATGTCTAAAAGCAATTGATACAAAACTACGTGTAGCCCCAGTATCAAATAAAACTCTTGCATAAATATTGTCAAGTAAGAACATACCGGTCATGACTTCAGGTTCATCGCGAGCATTACCCACATCCATGACAAATGCCCTTGCTTTAGCTCCACTTTTACTTGGGTTTTCCTTGTTCTTTTCTCCAACTATTTTTGGACATTCAGGCCTTATGTGTCCCTCTTCTCCACAACCATAGCACTTAACAATTCTTTTGGTTCGACAGTTTTCAGCTAAGTGGCCGAGCTTATGGCATTTGAGACATTTGGGTGTCCGACACTGACCAAAGTGTTGCTTCTTGCATCTCTTACAGGTGGGTTTACTTGTATAGTCCTTCCTTTTATCATCATTAGGCTTTCCCTTCTTAGTGAATGGTGCTTCGAACCTTCTTTCTCCTGACTTTCCTTCAGATTGACCACCATCAAATTTCCTTTTGCTGCCAGCACGCTCCTTTTGTTGCTCAGCTCTGAGAATGTCGTCATTCACAGTACTAGCAAGATCCACAGCTGACTGCATGGTGACTGGCTTGTTGGCTTTGACATGCGTACGAATTTGAGATGGCAATCCCCAAATAAACCTTTGAATCCTTTTGCTTTCAGGAGTAACTAGGTGTGGTACCAAGCGTGATAACTGCTCAAATCTTGAAACATATGTTATCATATCAGGGGAAATCATTTCAAGGTTTAAGAACTCTTCTTCTATTCGCTCAATTTCATTGATTGGACAATATTTCTCCTTGACTATTTCTTTGAATTCTTCCCAATTCATGTGGTTAACTACATCTCTTCCCCGGACCTGTAGGACTGTTTTCCACCAGAACAACGCCTCTCCTTTGAATTGTTGGGCAGCAAATTTAACTTTATCTTCATCCTTGCAGCTACTTATCTCGAGGACTGACTCGGTTTCTTCTAACCATTGAATTACTCCAGTAGCTCCTTCCTTTCCATCAAATGTGGTAGGATCACATGACTTAAACATCTTGTAAGTGCATTCCCTCTGTTTGGTGGGTTCCTCTTCATTTGGTGTTTTCTTTTTATTTGATGGGTCGACATTCAATCGCTCCAATGCAGCAGTAACTCTTGCTTCTACTAGTCTTTCAATCCTTGCCTCCTCATTTTCTTGATTATGACCATGAGTTCCGGAGGTCTCATCTCGAACAGTGTGAACTGATCCTTCTTTCCTTGGATCAACGGGTGCCTTGTTCTTGTTGTTGATCCCACCAGTGGTCCTTGCTTTCTTTGGTGACATATTGTTCTAAAAATATAACAGAATTAATTTACTAATATATTAAATTCTTATGAACTAAATCTATAACTAAAGATTAGTTAATGATCTGTCTTCTAACAGTGTCTAAAGTATTATAAAGTTTGGTTATTAATAATCTAGCTGTGTCTAAGTCATATCCCTTTGAACCTTTGGTTAGAGCCTAGGCGAACCTAATTCGCTAAAACCGTTTGGCTCTGATACCAATCTGTCACACCCCGACACGGGGGCGCGAGGATAAACAGATTGCATACCAAACTTAAACTTAAATACGCATATCATTACTTAAATGACAAGGCCCAACACCTTGCATCAATAAAATTAAGTTGTCTTGGCATACAACCATAATAGGTCACAGTGTCTATATTGTCTACACTGTGCCATTACATTACATTACACAGTCTTTAAGATAACATAAAATTCAAATAACATGCGGAAGCTAATAATGTGACCCCTCGGCTATGCTCCATTCTTAAGTGCTTTCTTCCATTCATTACTTTCCTGAAATACATGCTTAAAAATATTTTATCAGCAAAAGCTGGTGAGAACTCGCGAGTTTTTAAGACATTAAACAATGATTTATAAACATTTTGAATAACCGGTGTAATATAATACAAGCCGCACATCCAATCCTTGATCTAGTCATATTGCCATAACACGTACAATGTTCTAGTCATTTACCTAAGCATCCCAATGTCCATATCCCCATGGTTGGACATATAGTAATTAGTGAACATGCGTGGTGGTGTTTCCACTACACGAGGGGGCTTCCCAAAATAGTACTATCCACGTTACTAATGGCTCTACGCAGAAGAGTTAATGGTGTGCTATACAGGGATAACTTAGAATGGGGAAATCTTGATTATTCATACACTGTTTTTATATAATAGCATACATTCACCCCAAGATAATAAAACAAAAAGGGGAAGTTAAAAGCACGAGAACTCACCGAGTATAAGATCCTTGGTCACTTGAAATTATATCACAATTAGGTTGAGGCTTCTACACGCCTACCTATTATTATTATTCTCTAACATTAGTATATTGACTTATGCTCTATAGCCCAATTCTTATATTTGTGAAAATGTTATTTATTTAGATGGTGTTGTTGTTTTTATAAAGTTACTATGTTTAATAAGTTTTCATTGTAGAAACTTTATTTGGTGAATAACGGCTTTTAAATAAAAGTTTTAAAGAAAATGATAAAATAAATATTTTAAAAGTATATTATCATACTATTATGTTATAATAACACTTATATAATCTTTGATAATATATTGACATAAAAATGATTAAATATAGACTTTTATATAATGCAACGGTTTCAATCGGTTTAATGCTTTTATAAATGTATAAAAATCATAAAAATGACATCTACCAACCTCATTAGCAAGTTTAATGCTTTTATAATATTATTATATGTTCATAAAATCATTAGAATTTATAGAATCTAAAGTTTAACTTGTTTTGGTGTTTTAAACGATTTTTACGTCGGTTAATGACTTTAATTCATATTTTTCTATAAAATACTAAATAAATCTATAAAATATTATTTTAGTTATTTTTCATAACTTAATCATATAAATAAATATTCGGGAGCATTTTATAAATTTTTGATAATAAAACTATTTAGTTTTATTTTATAGAAATTAGTGACGGTTATATCCGTCCGGGTCTTTGGATACTTGCATATATAATGCATCCAACATTTTTGCTACTTGCTTTATGTTATTATATAATCATATAATATTTCAAAAGTTCATAACTAGTTATATTATTTTATTTGGTTGTGATTCGATTTTTAATAAACAATTGCTTTACAAAACAATTTTATCGGTTTTAACGTTTTCTAACGGTTTAATGTTTTCCTAGGCAAATGGTCATCATGAACCAACTTTGTATGTATTATGTTACATATATTTAGTGTTGATAATGTGTTGGACACAATAGATATCATATGTATATATAAATGTATAAAAATCATAAAATTAACATTTTTATATGTTTTTTTTTAGCGTTTGCATGCCTTTGGTTGCGTTGATTTTTAATTTTGTAAGGTACATTCAAATATTATATAGAGATTTGAAAATATATATGTGATGGTGTGTTTTCATTTTAGAAAATACTTTTATATAAATAGAAAACTTTAGATATGAGAATGTATAAAAGAAAATATCAACGGTTTAGGCTTACCACGAGTTTGGTGATCAAGGTATGGATTCAAAGATGAATGAGAGCTGCATGTGATATAAAAATGATGAATATGATCTTATGAAGAGTTTAGAAGTGTTATATAAGCATAAAGGCTCTTGGTTTGTCAAAAACAAAAGATGCAAAGTTTACCTATAATGCCTCTAGAATTTCGTGGTTCTTGTAGGCTGTTTTGAGGTCGTATTTTGTGATAAAATGCTGCTGGTTTTTAAACCATTATCAAGATTATTGAAGTCCAAGGAAGTAGGAAAAAGAATCAAGGAATTTGGAGTTCGTTTGATACCTTAACAAGGGTGATAAAGATGAGATGTCACTGCAGGTCGTCTTCACGCGCAGTCTTCGTTTGAGGGCTGTTTGGAGGTCGAATACTTGGTGGATTGAAGCCAAATCGGTGGGGATCTCCTTGGATGAGATAAAGGTTTGTTTCTGGAGAATATGAGAGGTTTTGGAGAAGTTTTAGATGTGTTTTCTGCTCATGGAAGAGAAGTGACGAACTTATAGGGGTTTGTGAGATCTTTCAAATCTTTGTGTTGGTTTTGGTGAGATATGGAAGATATTAAAAGGATTTTATTTGATATGATGCATAGATTTTAAGTGGTTGGGATGGATTTTATGTAGATTCAAATCTTTATAAAGATTTGATTATATTTTATATATATATATATATATATATATATATATATATATATATATATATATATATATATATAAGTGTGTGTATATGCATACACTCACATATGCATGTGTATATGAAGATACCCATTCATGTATGCATGTTTCTCTCTCTCTCTCTCTCTATCTTTACTACTTAATAATACATTTTGGAGAGATAAAACCCCATGATCTTAATTTTAAGATATTTACAACTACACAAGCTTGGAGTACAACAAAAATATGCGTAGATATAGAACTACCCGTCCATAATCGATCAAAGCTTCTTCAAGCCCTAATTCTTGCTTTCTTCTCCCAGGAGATACCAGGTACCATTCTAGGTAATTTCATCCCAAACCAGAAAAATACCAGTGAACAACCATAGTGTACAACCATTATATACCAATCTCGGCATCCACATTGCTTAAACCGTCTCCCCATTTGAAAGCCTCACTTCTGCTTTCCATCTCCTCCAACATTTCTATACCAATCTCGGCATCCACATCCCAGCTAGGTAAATCGTTCGATTGCTTTCTGTTCCGGTTTGATTCTTCATACCTTAATCGGTTATTATCTCAACTAGGTCAATGGGATTTCAGAACGGGATCTTGAAGCAACCAATCTTGATCAGGTCGCCACTGAAGGATCAACGTAAAACTGGTAAGCATCTTATCCTCTTTTCTTAGATTTTGAATCAATAACCGGTTATGTTTTCATTTTGGCTCCAAATTCAAATATTTGAAAGGTGTGATTTCTTCTATAAATAGGATGCGCTCATCAATCGAACACCCATACCTTCTGCATCTGCTCCTCTTCATTGTTGGTATGTTTCAGAATTAATTTTAACCTAATTTTTGTTCATCATTTTAACCTTAATTTTTTTCATGATTTTAATCTTGGTAGTATTCAACACTTAGTTCTTGGAAGCTGATAAAGAAATTGGAAACCCTCTATAATCGGTATGTATGTTCTTTTTAATTATAGTTTAGTTCTTTTTAATTATAGGTATGTTCTTAATAATAAAATATTATGATTTAATTGTTAAAGTGATATGTCTATAATTCAAGAATATGTTTACACATCACTAAATCAGTTTAAACATGAGCTTATGAAGTCCTATGTATGTGCCGTTTGTATGATTAACAAACTTTTTAACAGTTTATGTTACAATAAAAAAGTTTATTTCTTAAACTCAGAATTGATAAACTGTATGTATGTATATGTATGTATCTGTTTTTATGTATGTATCTGTTTTTATAAACTATATAGTGTTCTTTAACAGGCCCAACACACTACAACAAGTGTTGGACAAAACCTGGCCTAACCATAGTAAAAACCAAAAAGAAAGTAACAAAAGTGACCTGCTAAAACAGTAACATAGCACTTTTTTGCCTGTGCAGCCCCTGTGCAGCCCCTGGTTTACTTATTTCTTGTATTATATGTAGTTGAATGAGGATTATTTGTTTATTTTGCCTTTTTTTTGTTTTTAAGGATCCCAGTGATTACTTTTCTGGTTTGCGATTTGTATTCTATATTTTGTGCAGTGTTTGATTTGCTATAGGATCAGCTATTTTACTAAATGCACCATGTTGTTCTTGTACTGTTGGTTTCACGTGGAGCACAAACTGAGGAGGTGATTTTTGATCATTTTCATGCTACTGCTTTTCAATACATTTCTCTTGGGAGGACCATTCTTGTAACTCACTGGTTCTAAGTTGTGCATTACGAATTTAGAGGGCTTGAATTTTCAATAGCTGTCAAGCAATGTTTTTTATCCTAATAAATACTTGCACTGTTACTGAATTTGGATAACCATCTTTTTCTTCTGATTAAGATGGTTATTCTTTGAAAAAAAAATCTATAAAATTTTAGATTTGAAAAGTTTATTTTGACAAGAAGTTTTGAGCTTTGTGTTGAAACTTAAAAATGATGAAAGCCACAGACTTAATTTAAGATTTAAGTCAAAACAATGATTTTAAAGTTGTAGATTTTCCAACTAAATAATCAGTAATGTTCTCTCCTGAGTAGTGTTACTGAAAATGTTAAATAATCAGTTATGAGGGATGATGATGATGCACCTCTTGCTCAATTTTTTATTGCCTTCAATGCCGCATCATGGACACATCCAGATTCCACCATGGATTTTAAGTTAAAAATAATGTAATTTATATTTAGAGTGATTGAGAAAACAATCTGCATAAATTAAGTACATGATGGCATCATGGATTTTTAAGTTAAAAATAATGTAATTTATATTTAGAGTGATTGAGCAAACAATATGCATGAATTATTGTACAAGCACATGATGGATCTATATGTGCACAAGATTTAGGAGTGAGTTTGGACAAGTATTATGGTGAAGAACCATGTCATTCAACTACATATAATACAAGAAATAAGTAAACTTATGAAGTCCTATGTATGTGCAGCCCCTGTGCAGCCCCTGGTTAATTTTTTGCCTGTGCAGCCCCTGTGCAGCCCCTGGTTAATTTTTTTAAAACTCTAACAACTATGAGTTTTTAAAATTTAGTGTATTAACCGTTTTTTAAAAGGGGTGGTGTTACCAACCATTTGTGTTAAGCTTAAGATAAACATACTTATATATGCATACATATTGATGACATCTCATATTAAATTGAACAAATGTCATTTTAACAAAATTAACATGTTTTATTTGCTACCAAGGAGTAGAGATAACTATGTATGTAACTGTTTAAGTATGTATAAGTGTGTATGTATGTATGTATGTATGTATGTATGTATGTATGTATGTATGTATGTATGTATGTGTGTGTATGTATAATCAGTTTGTATGTATCAGTTTATGTATATTTTATTCACTTTAATTTCACTTTACACCAGGCCTGTGCAGCACCTTGTAGCCCATATGTATGTATGTATCATTATGTATGTATGTGTTAATCTGTATATATGTATGTATGCGTGTGCAGCCCCCTGTCCAGCCCCTGGTTAATTTTTTTAAAACTTTAACAGCTATGAATTTTTTAAAATTTAGTGTATCAACCAATGTATGTATGTACGCCTATGTTTTTAACTCTGAAATTCTTGTATAGTTCTATATGGTAGTAACAAATGCAATTCATGTTTTTAACTCTGAAATTCTTAGCAATGTATGACAATTATGTTTTTAAACTCTGAAATCAGTTGATGAATGCAGGTATGTATATGTATGTACAGTGTGTATTCCTAGGTATGTAAGTGTGTATTTAGTTTATGTGATGACATCATTTTGGTTATGAAATGGGTAACCCTCCTTAGTGGTTCTGTATACATACATGGCTGTATATATACATACAAGTGCATGTTTGTATGTCTATGTCTTGAGCTTTTGCAGCCCCCTGCCACATCCCCGGCAACCATGCCAAGGCAGCCCGTGCCACAGCTCCATGTCAAGGCTGCCACAGCCCCTGCCCCAACCATTTTGACACAATTAAAATTCAGTTTATGTTACTTCAATAAATTTGTTTATGAACCAGACCATTTTGGTAATTAACCGGTTTGTGTATGCTTGGATATGTATGTATAACATCTCTGTTGCTGCTGCTAAAGTTAATTTAGTGCTAACAACATGTAAGCATGTCTATGTATGTGTATATGCCATCAGGATTTATGTCTATGTATGTATTGATATTCCATTTTTTGAAGAATAGCGCTTAACTTAATGTATGTATGAAGGTGTCTGTATTTATACCTATGTGTGCTGGTTTGCATATTAAGGTTTATTTTAAAAGCATAAGTATGTGTATTTATTATTTTGGTGCTTAAAAGGGTGGAATGTACATATGGCAGTATGTGCATATTAAGGTTTTTTTTAAAAGCATAAGCCATGGTCTGCCAATCACACAAAATCCTAATTTTAGGTCTCATTACTTGATCCATCTGAGGTGTATGTATGCAGGTGTGTACGTATGCAGTCTGTATATTTGTTTGATGCTTCTACATCTTTAGATTCACACAAACAATTACTTTTTGTTTAGCAAGTTGGTTATGCAATGAAAGAAGGCCTTTTAAAGTTCTATGATCAAATTTGTAATTTTATAATCAAAACAATTGGCTAATATTATGATTGCAACCAACAGAGAAAGAAGGGATATGGTGAATTATTGGCCACACAAATATCAAACAAAAACTAGAAAGAAATATTAAGTGCACTATAGTTACATCCTTATATCATGTGAGCAATTTCATTTCTAAATATCTACTTTAACTCTTGCTTCACAGAGTTCATATGCATAGTGTAAAAGGCCCTATTCACACTTGAATGACAAATTAAATTTAGTGACCTGCAG
The DNA here is from genome assembly GCA_009363875.1 of Mikania micrantha. NCBI lineage: Eukaryota > Viridiplantae > Streptophyta > Magnoliopsida > Asterales > Asteraceae > Mikania > Mikania micrantha. Next base: position 36,847,175 of record CM018683.1, on the reverse strand, counting down.
GGGGGCTGTATATGTGTATATGTGTGTGTTTTATGCCTATCTTGATGTTTAATTCAAGTTAATGTGCTCATATGTTGATGTTAATTAAAAGTAGCAAAATCAGTTTTCATAAAATATGACCTGAACATGTAAGTTTTTTAGATTTAATAGTAAAAAATTACATTATGTATGTATCTATAGTTAAATCAGAATTTTTTAAAAAATTACTTTATGGAGGCTAATTTTTATACAAATGGCTTGGTTTGGGTCAACTTTTGTATCAATTGGCTTGGTTTGGCTAGGCTTGGCCGAGCAGTGGCATGTTGCTGGCCCCTTAAATTTCTGTCATTTTGTTATTGAAATAAAGTTAAAGGAATTATAGCTATTAATAAAGACTCAAAACGCATACCCCTTAAATTGCTTTGTTTGGCTTTGTTTTTAAGCTCAATTGGCTTTGTTTGGTTAGGATTGGCCCACCAATGGCATGCTGCTGGCCTGTGTTGGCTGCCATGTGTTGTGCCAATGTTAGGTATGTCTATTTATGGAGTTAATGTGTGTACGTGTATGCATGTATGTATATTTGTGAATGGGAGATTAAACAGACACGAATTTCTAATAAAAGCATTTCATTAAAAACATTTAGATATTAATGATTTTGTGTGTGTATATGTGTGTATGCACACACACAAGTTATGTTGACCCAATATACTATAAGCAACAAAATTTTGAAAACTTTATGGAGACTAATTTTTATACAGGAATGTTTTTGTGTAAAAAAAATTATATTTTTTAAAACTTACTATACGTATGTATCTACATGAATGTTTTGGTTGGTCATTGCTTGATGTTAGGCCTGGGTATGTTATACTAAGCCTGCCATGCCAAGGTCCCCCTGCCATACACCATGCCTTTTATTTTTAGATAGTTTGAAGCAATCTCTCAATATAAATAAAAAATATACATATTATAAAAGTAGAGAATTGACAGTCTTGATAAACAATGATATAACAGCTTTAAATGCAGATGTTTCTGACTTGCAAATTCTTTAAAACATTGAGATTGTTGATGGTAATTAGTCAGAAGACAGTTGTCCACTTAACTGTTGTTTGTAATTATTTTAAGAACAAGCTCATGGGGGCACACGCAAATTCAGGAAGTATAAATAGTAAGAATTAAGGTATTTATGTATTTATACAGTCCTCTTATTTATGCAGGCATATATCTATATATCTAGCCTGACAAAGTGTCTTTTAATGTTCACCATGACAAGTATCATCATCCAAAAGCCTGCCTAACATTTATCAATTATAGGTAGGTGCTAGATAGGAAGATTGAGTATTATAATGGTTTTAATTGATGTTAATGTTAGGCTCTTTTAGTTGTGTGTGTCTAGGTTGCTATCCGGATGCATGACCTGAATGAAACTTAACTACTCTTGATATTAGGTTCTTGTAGTTAGTAGTTTAACTGCTGGTTATATGGTTCCATCATTTTACACAAAACAAGCAAACAAAGTAACAAACATACACAATAAAATTCGAATAATAGAATGGTTACATTTAGCAAGTTGTGTTTAGAGTTGCTACACTTTTTTTTGAGTGGGAATAATGAGATTATACTGAGTACATTTGTTTGAAGTGGTTTAGAGTTGCCTCTTTGTGGAAGCCGTAGCCAGGCCTGGGTATGTTATACTAAGCCTGCCATGCCACACTCCCCATTCTACAACCCCCATGCCACAGCCTCCTTACTGCTATATATAATACAATCTGCAAGTATCTGCATTTTATGTATGTATGCCTATGTAGGTATGTCTATTTATGTATCTATAGTTAAATCAGATTTTTTTAAAAGTTAGTATAAAAGTAATTTAATAATAGTTTTTGATAACATTATCGTATTCATTTATAATACATGTTTTTATACTTTTTATGTGTGTGTAGATGTATATACTTTTATAGTGGCTAATTATAATTGTGTATGTAAAAAGTCATATTTGAAGATATGGAATTACATGCCGAAAGGATTCAAACTATGAATAAGACTGGTAAGGGCAAGCAACCCTTTGAGAATATGGAACCATTGGAGGTAAGCACCATTGAGCAAATGGTGGTGTTCTTGGACTTATTGAATACCTTTGATAAGAGTATAGTCAAGGAAGAATGTGTCAAGGTTCGGTTCAACAAAATGGTGAAGTGGTTCAATAAATACGTAATAAAGAAGGATGATTTTTGGGTTCCAGTCATGGAGGAAAATGAAGTGGACCTGTATTACCTGTATATGGCTGTCAAATTGAATGGTGGAAAAAGAAACGTAACAAAAAATGGCTTTTGGGGGCTAATCGCTGCTGACATGATACTTGATTCAAGAAAAGGGTTTCATTTAATGTTACAATACAATGAGCACCTTCAACCAATGGATTTGTATCATGCAAACATAAGAGTATCTCAACAACAAAAGGAATTAGCAATCAAGAAAAGGAAGGTTCCAGCAATCCGAGATTGGCCTCCCGGTTGTGGCCCTGCTACAAGGAAGAAATGAAGCCACTAAGAAATATGGTCAAGCTTAGGGTAGTGATTGTTGGGCTTATTGTTGGGCTTAATCTTTATGTTTGTGGGTCAAAACAGTTGGTCAAAGTTGTTGCTAAATTTCATTATGTTAGGAACTGGTTTTTTGAAAACAGTTTAGATTATTATTAAAATCACCTTCCTTCCCATATAGTTTAATATTATTTATTTACTTTTTACCCTTCTTGGATTTTTCTCATCTTTGTGTATATCTAACCATGTATTATCTTACTACTATATATGTGTGTGTGTGTGTGTTATAAATTGTTGTGTGTATACATGTGATTTCTAAATTATGCTAACCATTTGCAATTTTGTCTTTTTGTAGATACATTTTTGGCGTTGAGATCTTTATATTTTGACATTTAAGGTATTTCTTTCATGTTAAATAACAATAATAAGTACTTTATCAATTTTACTTTGTGCTTGTTATTTATAGATGCAAAACTAATGACAAAGATAAAATGTTTGAAACAACAAAACCAAAGAAACCACTTATTAATATTCATTTCGACTTTGGTTTGATTTTTGTTAACAATTGAAGGTATAATTGAACATGGATGTGCATTCTATTGTTGACTCAGTTTCATCACTCACACAATATGGAGTTTGGTATACGTTGTCTTTTGTTTGGGTTGAGTTCATTTTGCCTATTTGTGAAAACAAAATATTGGTTATTTTTCTCGACCAACACGTAAGATCCTTTTTTATGTTAATATTTTATATGACATTTAGACTTCGTTATTTACTTTTTTATGATAAATTCATATTGTTTTTTAGAGACATAGGGTTTCTGCTTTCATCCCTGCAAATTTAATGAAATTTTACAATAAAACGAATTTGGTCGACAACATGTTTGTATTAAATCGGTTCCAAATCGAGAGTTTCGATTACAAAGAGTGGCCAAAATATGAAAATTACATCTTGATTTGGAGCGACTACAAGATTGTGGTTACTGAACAAACTAAACTTCTCCCATTTACAAGTGATGTTCCTAGAGGGTTTCGTTTGTATCCCTTAGTGCCTTCTATAATGACTCTTACACACGACAGAGGATCTACAAAACTAATTGTTGGTACGTTTAAATACCACAATTTAAGGTTTCGTTTTTGTATATAAATAAATACTAATCGTAAAGCTATATTGTATTTATTATTTTATTTTAGATGTTGTTGGTAGAGTAATAGCAGGTGAACGCTCTAATTGTAGTTTTGAACTTTTCCTTCAAGATATGACGTAAGTAATCACTTTTATTTAAGCAAATATTATTTTATAATAACAATGTTAACACAAAATTGTTATTGACAGCGGTCACATAATACAATTGTTTTTTTTGAATTTGGAGTTTACTGATGCTATACGTATCGTTCGAGCCATCTCACGAAAGTCTACCATATATGTATCTCGCGTTAAGTTGATTCATTTACTTGATAGTACGTTATTCCCCACACACAACTTTTTAATAAATAGTTTCATATAATAACTCTTTTAATTTAATTTGTTATCTTTTTTTGTTAATTCAGTGAATATTTTGAGGTCTACCAATTTGAGTAGGATTATTTTTGAACCAGACATGGGCGAGACAAGAAATATTAAAATAAAAGATCGATATCAAAGTCCGTGTTCATGCTAAGAATTATTAAAACACGCATCAATATACTAGAATTGTGGATGTTATGTGTTAAAATTTGCTGATATTGATTGGTTATGTTTTTATATATTTATTGATTGTTGATGTATTAAGTTTTCTTATCTTCATGTTGGATGTATGCTTTAAGTATTGTATAAGTATGTTTTTTATGCTTAGTAGGTTTTTTATGTATTCTTTAAATATTTTATACATATTTTTATATGTGTCAACTTTTGTTTGCCTGAATTTCAGTCAAACATTCATCATTAATCTTTAACCATTATTATTTTTTGAAAACGAAGGTATCACCATGGTTCACATTTCTGATGAACTAATCATATTTGAGATACTAACAAGGGCGCCAGCTAGGACTGTAGGTCGTTCTAATTGTGTTTGTAAGAAATGGAAGGCATTATTGTTAACACAACAATTTGTTAAGATACATTGTTCCCGCTCATTAATTGCTGCAAATCAGAGAGCCGTTTTAGTTGATGACCATACATGTTCTGCTCATCCAATCAACTTTCAATCCGGTGATTATGGGCCTGGCACTATTCTTTCTTTTCCATTTAATAATGTCACGATTCATTCGCATTTGGATGGATTGTTGTGTGTTCGCTTGAACCATACTTCTGAGTTAGCTCTTTGGAATCCAGTCACCGGTTCTTACAAACTTTTGTCTACACATGATCGTCATGGCTTTTTTGAACATAATGTTGATGCGGTCGGGTTGTACATTGATGCTTATGACGACTACAAGGTCCTTCACATACGCGTAGGTTTGGTGTATTTGCTGTAAACGTGTATTCTAGGAGATTTGAATCTTGGAGGAATATACCATTCTTAACAAGATCGAAGTATGCAAGCCCGTCTTTCTCCGTGTCGTCCGGTACTTTCTGCGTTGATACCCTATATTTCACAGTTTCGGAATGCTGGATCGGAGGTGAAAATGTTTTGATTTGTTTCGATGTAAATTCAGAGACTTTTAAGGAGATAAGCTTTCCACCCCTAGCTTCAGCGGGAATGACTTTCGGAGACTTAGTGAATATTAATAATGAACTTCACATGTTCGTTAGCACTGGCATAGAATTTATGTGGGTAGAGTTGTGGATGTTAAAAGATGATCACTGGATTAAGAGTTTGTTATTTCCTCCAATTCCACCTATACCATTGGGATTATTTTGTGAAATCACACATTTTATGACTAATGGTAATTGGTTTTTAGTCACTAACCGTGGGGAACCTTATGTAATTGAAACAAATAGGAAGCCCTTTGAATGCTTTTACGCTTCTAATAGGTTTCGTTGTTTCGAGGGAGCAATGTTTGTGGAGACTGTTCTTTCACCAACTCTTTAATTTAATTTTAATAGAATGTTTCATTATCTATGTTAATGTTTTAAGATATATATATTAAATGAATAATTAATAATCTATCGTATGTATGTATATTTATGGCAAATGAAATTTATATGATAAGTCTCCTTTATTATATTTACAAGGTATTCATAAAATTACAATGACTAACGGTCGACCAAAAAATGTTGATGGTGCTTCTGCCTCTTCTGCATATACGCCAGCTGAAAAAAAGAGAGAATGTAACGCACGATATTATGCGTCTCTTAAGGATAATAGAAAACCACAAGAAACCAATGTTGCTTCTAGCTCAAGTGCATCCTCTTCACGTGAAAAACGAAAAGCAGCTAACGCGCGATATTATGCTTCACGCAAAGAGAGTTGCAAAGTATCTAAAATTTGCATTGGCGATAACTCTGAAAGAAATAGATTGATACCTCAAAGAACGTTACAAACTAATAGCGGTGAAAATTTTCAACTCCCAAGAGAGGATGTGTCAAACACACAAAATCCAACAGAAGATAGTACGCCGACAAGTACACTCCCTTGCGGAATTGGCGAAGTGATGAAAGAAATATCACGAGGTTTTTTTTATTTGTCAATTATTTGATTACTTAAGTTGACGTATTTGGTCATTTTCGTCACTTTTAAAGCATAATTTTTAGGTAATAGAATTCAACCACGCACACTATTACCTCAATTTCGTAATGTGATTAATCTACCAACCGATCGTGATGATAACATACAAAGCCATCGTCTCATAAATGAAGCCACAACTGCAGTAGCACAAGGTTTTTTTTATTGACGATCCTTTTTTATTACAATCATATGTTTTAAAAAATATTGTTTAATATAATGAATTTGTATTTATTATAGAGGAAAACGTTGAAGATGATCCGTATAAATTTGTTTATGATGGTATACCTAGAAACCATCGTGTTTTAAAGGAGCGGAGTCCATGCCCTCATTGCGGCGCAAAATTATTTGCATTTGAATTTGCTTCCTTTTGTTGTATGAGCGGGAAAACAAAGTTAGCAAATTCGCAAATTCCCAATGAATTGTTCTGCCTTTTCACATCACAAGATGAGATTGGAAAAATATTTAGGCAGAATATACGTGCTTATAACACCAATTTTTCTTTTGCCTCAATGGGTGTGACATTGGATGAAACCATGAATAATATGAGAGACGGTGTTTATACCTTTCGTGCCCATAAAGGAATATATCACAAGATTGATCAATTGGTTCCAAGGGACGGAAAACCTAAATATCTACAATTATATTTTTACGATCCTGATACTGAGTTAGATCATAGACTCCAATGGCCAAATCTTGATCGAAGTATTACTCAGCTGTTGACACGTGTTCTTTCTGCAAACCCATACGTTAACACATTTCGTAGTCTTGGGGAATTAGGACCTCTGGACAACTATCGTGTCACTTTGAATGCTTCGGTGGAACTTGACCAAAGAGTGTATAACCGACCAACGACATCCGAGGTTTGACTAATATAATTACATTTATGAATTAAAATTTTCATCCACATAGTATAATTTTTTTTAGTTATTTATAACACACTATTTTATAGGTTGCTGGAATTTGGGTCGAAGGAAACGATAATATAACTTCATACAAAAGAAGTATTGTTGTTTATGGTAGGTCTGATTACAGTCAAACTATTCAGCCATACTTTGGTTGTTATGATCCATTGTCGTATCCTTTATTTTTCCCTAACGCTGAGTCGGGCTGGCATCCTAACATACCGCGAGAAGGGGTATCAATCAGTGAAGTTCAAAATAATGAAGACACCATCGACCAGGAAATGGAAGGTACTAACAATTGCCATGTCCTTTTTAAGTGAATAGCTTAAATATAATACCTTAATGACTATTATTAACTTTTAACATTGCTTTTTATTTAGAGACTAGCACACGGAGTGGTCGGAAAACAGTGGCTATGCGAGAGTACTACTGTTACAAGTTCCAAATTCGCTCTATAGAGAATGTGATTTTGTTTGATGGTAGATTGCTACAACAATTCGTTGTAGATATTTACATAAAACTCGAGACATCACGTTTACAGTTTTGTGAGCAAAACCAGGCAAAGATTCGAGCAGATTTGTATCAAGGTATCGTGGATTGCGTAAATGCTGGTGAGGTTAATGCTAACAGAGTCGGACAACGCATTGTCTTGCCGGCTTCTTTCATTGGAGGGCCTCGGGACATGCGTCGTCGGTATCTAGATGCTATGTGTTTGGTTCAAGATGACGGAAAACCAGATCTATTCCTTACAATTACATGTAATCCGCGATGGCCTGAGATATGTGATAATTTAAAAGCTGGTCAAACTGCACAGGATCGACCTGATCTTGTTTCAAGGGTGTTTCGTGCTAAATTGGAGGATCTGAAGGAACAACTATTCAAGAAACATGTCCTGGGGAAAGTGAAGGCATATGTTTACGTCATCGAGTTTCAAAAGCGTGGTTTGCCGCATGCACATTTTCTTCTAATTTTTTACCCGCAAGACAAAATCAGTAATCCAGACCACTATGACAAGATCGTATGTGCCGAAATCCCTGACAAACTAACACATCCCAAGTTGCACGAGCTTGTTGTCAGCCACATGATTCATGGTCCTTGTGGATGCTTACGTTCAAACAGTTCTTGTATGCAAAGTGACCCTCCCATTTGTCGATTTCGTTATCCTAGACAATTTAATGAACAGACAACCCAAGGAGATGATGCATATCCATTATATCGAAGGAGAGATAATGGTATAAACGTGGATGTACGAGGAAAAAATCTGGATAACAGATGGGTTGTCCCATATAATCCAAGGTTGTTGATGATGTTCAACTGCCACATCAATGTCGAGGTTTGCTCAAGCATAAAATCAGTGAAATATTTATTCAAGTATGTTTATAAAGGCCATGATAAACAAGTTATTCATGTTGAACAAGATGAAGATGAGCAACAATCTGTCATTAATGAGATTAAGAAATTTCAAGATGCACGTTATGTATCGCCCCCGGAGGCTATGTGGCGCATTTTTTCCTTCTCTCTTTCTCAGATTTATCCAGCTGTCTTAGCCTTACAACTTCATCTCCCTAATAATCAGATGGTTAGATTCAATGATAATGATATAATGTCTGAGATTGTTGATCGGGAAAGAGATAAGAGGACAATGTTAACTGCGTTTTTTGAAAGAAACAGAGTAGACGAATCATCTAGACAATACCTGTATAAAGATTTTCCCAAACACTACACTTGGAACGGAAGCACCCGACGTTGGAATCCCCGTTTACATAAAGTACAGAGGGGTCGTATTGTTTCAGCTAATCCAGCTGAAGGAGAAAGGTACTACCTACGTGTACTTTTGTCAAATGTTAAAGGTCCTACTTCATTTGATGATCTTTGCACAGTTAACGGTGTGAGGCACAACACATTTCGAAAAGCAGCTCTTGAGTTAGGCTTAATAGAAAACGATGAAAGTTTATCACAGTGTCTCACAGAAGCCTCTCTATTTCAGTTCCCGAATGCCTTAAGAAGGTTATTTGCAACCATCATGATTTTTTGCGAACCTGGAGATGTTCGAAAGTTATGGAACGACCACTTTGATTCACTATCAGAAGATCATCGGTTACATTGTCAAAGTGTCGAACATGTTCGAAATATGGTTCTTACTGATATTGAGGTCTTTCTAAGATCTATGGGTAAAAATCTCCATGATTTTGACCTCCCAAAGATAACTGTAGATGTTTACCCACAACATGTAACTCATCGTGAGGTGCAAGAAGAGTACGAGATAGTTGTGGATGCTGAACACTTACGTGGCAAAGATTTTCTTAATCCTGTCCAACGAAATGTGTTTGATGAAATCATGATGCATGTTGATAATGATTTATCAGGTGTGTTTTTTTATAGATGGTCCAGGTGGAACGGGGAAAACATTTTTGTACAAAGCTTTGCTCACAGAAGTTCGTTCACGTGGACTTATTGCACTTGCTACAGCTTCATCAGGTGCTGCAGCTAATAATATGCCTGGAGGGCGAACGGCTCACTCAAGGTTCAAGATTCCTATTAATCTTGATAATAATTCTTTGTGCAGCATTAAAAAACAAAGTGGAGCTGCTGCACTAATTAGGTATTCCAAAATAATCATTTGGGACGAAGCACCGATGGCAAAACGGCAAGCGATTGAGGCTGTCGATCGAACATTCCAAGATATTACAGGCGTTAGTCTTCCATTTGGTGGAAAGATAATGGTTATGGGAGGTGACTTCAGACAGGTTTTACCGGTTATTAAACGAGGCACTCGAGCACAGGTTGTAGACGCGAGCCTACGAATGTCGCCTCTTTGGTTATTAACCAAAAAAATGCGTTTGACCACTAATATGAGAGCTATTAATGATCCTTGGTTTTCTGATTTTCTTTTAAGAGTTGGTGATGGAAACGAAGAGACTGTTGAAGGAAGTTTTATTCGCATACCTGATGACATGACCATTCCATTCACCATCCCAGAGAACTCTATCAAAGAGTTGATCAATGTCATCTTTCCATCAATTCAAACCAATTTGCATTCGTCGGATTATATAATCTCTAGAGCAATATTATCTACCACCAATGACAGCGTCAATGAGATTAACGATCAAATGATTGACCTTTTTCAAGGGGAGGAAAAGATTTACTACAGTTTTGACGAAGTAGAAGATGATCGTCACAACATTTATCCGATCGAGTTCTTAAACTCACTTACTGTTAGTGGCTTGCCTCCTCATAAGCTTCGATTAAAACTTGGTTGCCCTATTATTTTGCTACGAAACATCGTTCCATCACATGGTTTATGTAATGGAACACGATTGATTTGTAAAGGGTTCCAGCATAATGTTATTGATGCAGAAATTGCTGTTGGTCAACACACTGGAAAAAGAGTATTTTTGCCAAGAATCCCTCTATGTCCTTCTGAAGACGACATGTTTCCATTCAAGCTTAAAAGAAAACAATTTCCGATTCAACTTAGCTTTTCAATGACAATCAATAAAGCTCAAGGACAAAAAATCCCACACGTTGGTGTTTATCTACCAAATTCTGTATTCTCACATGGACAACTTTATGTGGCTTTGTCAAGAGGGATCTCACGCGAAAATACCAAGGTCTTGGTGCATCCTGCTAAGGATTTTGGACGAGAGGGTGTTTACACATCCAACGTTGTTTTTCGTGAAGTGTTGCACGATGAATAAAATGCATGTGTTATTAAGGTAATTAATAATTGTTTTTGATAATACTCTACTATTCATTTATAATATATTGATTTATTCATTTCTCTCTTAAATAAATTAGGATAATGCTTTGGGTGGAATAAAGAAAGAGCGTAAAGACACGACTTGTATATTACATTTCTTTTTTACAATATCATAGTGTCTATAACTATCTTTATTTTTTTGAGTATTTTAATTTAGTGTAGTTTTGTAAAAGTCATTACATAGATAATTCACACCTAAATTTGTACATAAAAGACGAACACTATCTATTTCTCGAAAGCAGTGATACATTTCTAAAATACGAACACCGCGAGAGAAAGGATGTTGTTGCCGCCGCCGCATCGCGCGGGTTTCCGACTAGTATATATATATATACATACATATATATTTATTTATTTATTTATACATCTATAGTTTTAATTATTATACATATCAAATGTATAATACCCAATAATATTCATTTTGTTGTGTAATATTATCACGCTTGTGATCGCGATAGTATATCTACTAATTTATACACAACTTATTATGAAATGATAAATGCATGGATCATATTAATATGTATCCATATTATTTAATAATTTATGAACATCGTATTCTCGAGTTTCTCATGCTAAACATATCGGGTTAAGTTTATATGCATTCCTTCGCAATACATATTGGTTTTTGAATTAGTTTATGTTTAATTATTGCACTAAATTATTTTTGGGCTTAGAAAAATTATGTGAGCCTTAAATCTTAATAGTGGAATATATATATTCCTCCAAGTTCATATTCTATGAGACCACTATACATGTTCACGTTCTATTCGCTAAAGCTAGCAAGTATAATTTTTAAATAAATAAAAAAAATTTTAAAACGGACCTGAATTTTGGTGGTTGTTACAATATGTATCTGCTCAGGGAGACTGGGATGGATGGTAAGCTGCAAGGCTCGTCCCCTCTTGGGTTTTGAGGTATTTTTCCGACTCAGGACATCGGCCACTACATTGGCTTTCCCTGGGTGATACTTGATAGCACACTCGTAGTCATTCAGGAATTCGAGCCAGCGACGTTGTCGCATGTTCAGTTCCTTCTGCTCGAATATGTGTTGGAGACTCTTGTGATCAGTGTATATCTTACACTTTGTACCGTACAGGTAGTGTCTCCAGATTTTGAGTGCAAATACCACGGCACCAAGTTCCAAGTCGTGGGTGGTGTAGTTTTTCTCGTGGACTTTCAATTGTCGGGAAGCATATGCGATCACCTTTTCTCGCTGCATCAGCACACAGCCGAGCCCTTGTATCGAGGCATCGCAATACACTACAAAGTCATCTGTTCCATCAGGAAGAGATAAGATAGGTGCACTGCAGAGCTTCTGCTTGAGAAGTTGAAATGCAGCTTCTTGTTTGTCAATCCAGAGATATTTCCTGTCCTTGTGGGTTAAAGCTGTGAGTGGTTGGGCTATCTTTGAAAATCCTTTGACAAATCGTTGATAATAGCCTGCCAAGCCTAAAAATTGGCGCACCTCAGTTGGGGTCCTTGGTGCTTCCCAGTTCTTGATAGCCTCTATCTTGGATTTATCCACATGTATTCCTTGTTCATTAACAACATGTCCCAAGAATTGGACTTCTCGAATCCAAAAGTCGCACTTTGAGAGTTTAGCGTACAACTTATCTTGTCGTAGCAATTCAAGAGCCAATTGAAGATGCTCTTTGTGTTCCTCCTGGGTTTTGGAGTAGATGAGAATATCATCTATGAACACAATGATGAACTTATCTAGATAAGTTTTGCACACACTATTTATGAGATCTATGAATACTGCGGGTGCGTTTGTTAGCCCAAATGGCAACTCATAATGGCCATACCGAGTGCGAAAAGCTGTCTTGGGGATATCTTCCTCTTGAATTCTCAGTTGATGGTACCCAGATCGCAGATCGATCTTAGAGTAGTAACTTGATCCTTGCAGTTGATTGAACAGATCATCGATGCAAGGTAAGGGGTAACGGTTCTTGATTGTCACCTTGTTTAATTCTCGATAGTCGATGCACATACAGAACGTGCCATCCTTCTTCTTTACGAACAAGACCGGAGCTCCCCAAGGTGAGAAGCTTGGTCTAATGAAACCCTTGTCCAGCAACTCTTGCAATTGATTGGACAGTTCCTGCATCTCCGAAGGTGCAAGTCGATATGGTGCTCGTGCAATAGGCGCTGCTCCCGGCACAAGGTCTATGCGGAACTCCACTTGTCGAGGTGGTGGAAGTCCTGGTAGATCCTCAGGAAATATGTCGGGATAGTCGCATACGACTGGGATGTCTTCTATTCTCTTTTCCTCTTTGGTCTTGTCGGTGATAAGCACCAGAATGGCTGTGTATCCCTTTCGTAAGCATTTGTGAGCTTTCATGCACGAGATGATGTTCAATAGAGTGTTACTCCTTTCGCCATTGATGTCTAGGGTTTCTCCACTAGGAAGGGGTATGCGCACAACCTTGCCGTGGCAAATGATCTCAGCTTGGTTTCAGACAACCAATCCATGCCCACTACGACATCAAAACTGCCTAGTGTAACCGGCATGAGGTCAATCTTAAATTTGTGATTTGCTAGCTCTAGGGTACATTCTTTCAAAATATGTTTGGTTACAATAAGTTTACCATCAGCTAGCTCTACTGTATACTCAACCTCTAAGGGTGTTGGGGTAATGGCAAGTATCTCGCTAAAGTCCTTAGATATAAAGCTTTTCTCAGCTCCAGTATCAAACAATACAGAAGCATAATTATCGTTTAGGAGATACGTACCTGTGTCAAGGTTGGGATTGTTTCTGGCCTCCTTTGCCCCAATCACGAAGGCTCGTCCTCTCGTGCCATTGTTCCCATTGTTGTTGTTCTATTGGTTGTTGTTGTTGTTTTTCAAGTGCGGGCAATCCTTCTTGAAGTGCCCAGGTTTCCCACATTCATAGCACCTCTTCGGTGCTCCCTGTGGCTGTGGTTGTGGCTGTTGTGGGGTTTTGGCCAGTAGTTCGCCCATGCAGTCTTTAGCTGCATGTCCCATTTTTCCGCAACGCTGGCATTGAAAGTTACAACATTGTCCTTGTGCATGATGGAAATTGCACTTGTGGCATTTAGGGTGTTTTCCAGCATAGCCTCCTTGGTTTTGGGTGGCTAGGATGGGTGCGGTGTATGCTTGGGTTGGCACAAACTTACGCTGTTGTGGGGGTGGTTGAAGTGTGGATGGTTTGCTCAGGGTGTTATCCCCTTTGCGTTTGTTGTCTACAGGTTTGGTTACTGCTCCACGGGGTGGTAAAAGTCCTTGTGCAAAACCCGAGTCGGTGAGCTTGTGGGTTAGTCGCACGGCTTGTTGCATGGTGATGGGGTCAGCAGAAAGTATCATTCCCTGGATTTGAGGTGGCAGTCCCTCAATGTACTTCTCAATGTGTTTATAAGGTGGGGTCACCATTTCCTGGCACAGGTGTGCCAGCTCATACGATCGAGCAGTGTATGCCTTGACCTCGGAATCAATCATCTTGTGGTTCCAGAATTCAGTCTCAAGCTTTTGCACTTCACCGCGAGGACAGTATTCGCGGTTCAGCATCCTCTTGAAGTCCTCCCAAGGCAGAGCGTTGGCTGCATCGAGCCCTAGGTTCTGAACATTGGCATTCCACCACGTGAAGGCATGTCACACCCCGAGCCGGTGGGCTGGATCGACTTTCCCGCCAGGCGGAAGATTCCCGGGGCGTGATATGGTTTGATAATTGAAATGATCAGATTGTTTACATAGCACATGATAAATAAATGAGAAATGCTAACATGAAAATAAAATAGAATTACAAAGTTAAATTACATTGTTTACTCATAATTTAACTAAGTAAATCTAATCAAAAGAATCAATGAGTTTATATCTTGTATCTTTACAATATATACAAAAGATGATTCACTGTTTTGTCATTCCAAAAGTATGATCACACAAAATGTAGCTAGGTCTTCTAAAAGCCCACTAGCTATGTTCTTGATATCTGATGACTAAATATGTTCGTCACCTGAGAAAACATGCATTTAAACAAGTCAACACTAGGCTGGTGAGTTCATAAGTTTGATAATTGAAAACCTTGTATTATTCGCATACACAATCACATTAGCACACATGTTGCTTGTAGTATGTTTGATTAACCTGTTCACACAATGGCCTCTCCATAGTTATTTTTACAAGTAATATCTCATCCTAATAGTTATGCTTATATATAGGGCATATGTAGGGGAACAAGCCCCAGCCAACATCCCACCACATAACTAAAAGAACTCCACACTACTTGTAATACAACTATAGATATCCATTTCCATTTCACCTGTTCATCCTGTTTGTTAATCACCTGTTGTATCATATGTAGAATAATATAATAATAGGGGTTTAGTTATCAAACCGAAGTATTGATAAACCCTTTGTGTATTAAGGATATAAGATTAATTTAATCTGATCCTTGTATTATTCTATTACTTGTGGGGTTAACTGTTAATCACTTTTAATAATATAAGAGTGTTAGTTAACCATTTGATATTTTGTTCTCAACTTGAAGTGCATAGAGCTAAAAGGAATCCATTGCAATCCTCACGAAATCAGATTACAATGCATCCGATTTACCTCTACCACTTTGTATTACCATAGACCTCATCGAACTGTTACTAGTATTATGACATGAGAGAAAATAAATTCTTCAGTCTACTAGTCAACAAGAAGCGATGGATTAATTACAATTATAACTGCAGATTAATATCACCATGTGTCGCTTTCCAGACCCTGACTTGAGTAGCCCTGTCACCGGTCATACGTTACCGGCCAATGAATCAATACGATCAACATACTAGCCCTACAAGCTAGAGGTTTGTCAAACCTATGGTACCACTATGCTATCGTCGGTTTAGTCACGTCAAATTAACTGGTCAGAAATTTGTGAAAGGGACTTACAATGATCAACTTGAGTACATGGCACATGATTGAAATGATATAATACAGACAGTTCAATAGTAATCAATTGTATTGTATTCATTAATGTTGTTTGTTATCGTTGTTGTTAACAAGGTTAAATAAGAACTTGTCTTATTACATTATGTTAATTGTTGTATGAATGATGTTGTTATCATGAAGTTACATTATCATGATTATCATTCCTTGTTGTTCCATATAGTCACCATGTTGTTACTAAGCTGTGGTAAGAACTAGTTTTACTACACTTAGTCAACTCAGGTGGTGGATGATACTTGTTCCATGTTATCTTGTAATATGTGTTGAGTTGTAAGCTAAGTGTTATAAGAACTTGTCCTATTACACTTACTTAACTCTGGTGTTGAATGATATTATGAAGATATATTATCTTCATATCATTCATGTGTCTTGTTGTTGTTGTCATCATGTTCACCTGTGTTTATCTGTTCTTGTGAGAATAATTAAGCGTTGTAAGATATAATCTTATAACTATTATTCTGTTGTGTTGATGATTTATGAAGTTATATTATCATATTCATCTTTGTTATCCCTGTCATATCATGATCATACAAGCATGCATACAATCATAATTAATAATAAGTCACGCAATATTATCTAATCAAAGTATAAGCAATATGTTAAACTGAAACTTTTAAGTAAATAAAAGTTAAGCATGTTTCTCAGCCCCGAGAGTTTAAAATCAGTTAAGATTAGAGAAGGGGCATATGAACTCACCTTGTTATTGAAGTGGTTGACTTAGCTTAAACAAGAAATGCACGCGCTCTTTGTGGAATTTGTTGCTGTATTCGCGATCCTGTATTGATTTCACGTTGTATTTAACTTATAAGTATAAGTCCTTAAGTACGTGTTTATGTGCGTGTTTTGGTGTTAGCCCTTAAAGTTGGCTAACCATCGTGAGTCGCGGTCATCATTCGGCCCTAATTCATTCTTGAAATTTCAAAACCTTACCATGATATGTTCGTTATTTGTAGTGATAGAATCCTTATAAACCACCCTAAGTCATAAATATAACTTAAGTTTATAGTTTATAATTTCCCATTTTGTTCTTGTTATTCTCAAAATGATTTATCATATAACTAGTATATGACCATGTATTTATCGTTGTAATCTTTATGTTTTAGGTTTTGTGCATGCATTAAATCCAAAAATTCTATCACCTTTGTAGTAAATTGTTAAAACTCACACGCATGTTACCCATTAATTTTTCTTTCAAGTGTTTGTTCTCAACTCTCGCCTCGTGGGCCGAATGATATATGTGTGTGGGCCGAACTAGGTGTTCATGGGCCGATTGTTTATTCTTGGGCCGAAAATCACGTGGGCCGAAGGAGTTGTCCCATTCTAAACCGTGTTATGGGCCGAATTAATTGGGCCGGTGGATGGTGTTTGGCTGCTAGATGTCCCAGTCGAGAGAAAATAAAAGGAAAATGGGAACCTATTGGTTCTGGTGACTGAAGTTCGGCCCTGCTTTGGTTCCACGAACCTATGGGTTCGTTCAGGTGAAGTTCACAGCACATGGTTCGTCCCGGTTATGGTTCGGTTAGGGTTTAAGTAGGTTTGTGGCTCTGCATGAGAGAAGGTTCGTGGCACTCTTGTAGCTCACAGGTTCGGTCATTCATGGGATCTATCCAAGGACAGGTTCGGTGAGCAACTAGGTTCGGTGGATCACATAGGTTCGGCCAACAGGAATCGGGATCCATAGGTTCGCTGCGTTAGGGTTCGCCCAACGCATGGGAGGTTAGGTGGTTGTCATGGGAGTTTTGGCTGGTCCAAGCTTAACCAGCAGGGTTCACTTGGTGCACGTTCAGGAGCTAAGAGGTTCGGCTAAAGTGGCGCAGCACAGGGTTCGTGACTCAGCCATGAGCAACAGCAACATGTAGGTTCGGCTAATACCGCAGCCCACGAACCCTGTGTATTCACCATTGCCATCAAGCTCGAACCCTCGGTCTAGCTACTCCCATGGTGTTGCTACGCGCAGAACTGAACCTAGTGGTGTAAGGACTGTGCGCATTAGGGTTTTACACAGATTGGGTGTGTGTGACCGAACAAGAACTTAGAAACCCTATTTTTCGAACTTTTCAAGCTCAAATACCTCGGATTTGGCTGGATAAATCTTCAGATCAGCTGTACTTTTAGGTAGAGGATGTTGCTAGCTACGTGTAGGCACAAGAACGTCCGATTTCGTTGAGAAACGACCAAGTTATGAAGATTTGAATGTGTTTTTCTAGAGAGAGGAAATAGGTTCGGGAATGAGAGGTTTTTGGAGAGAGAATGAGTGGAATAAATGCAAGAAAGACATCATTTAGTCTTTATATACCCCGTGGGTATTCGGGTTCGTTTCGGTTGCTCGTTTTTCGTCTCCGTTGCGTTTCCCGATTTTTACGCGTTATTTTACATGTTTTTAATTAGAAAGAGTTTCTTTAATTAACTTTGATGAGTTTCAAAATTGTAAAACGTAAATTATTGTATTTTCTTACATTTATTATCGTTCGTACCGTTTTTCGTTTTCGTTTCGTCAGAAAACATCACCATCGCGCGTATTCGTTCGAATCGTCACCCGAACGAACACGACGATGGTTTTTGCTTTCTGATGCTTGTTTTCTACTTTTCAGTCGTTATTTCAGAAAGTTAAACTCACAGTTATGTTTGTGTGAATCGTCACCCACGCAAACACACTGTCAGTTCATTATTCTGAACAACACTGCAATTATGTCTTTAATTGTATTTCCTCACTAACGGACTCAACTAAACATCCTGTTTTCACATTTTTTTCGTATTGATTTATCGGCCATCTGATTCCTGTCATCTATGAATATCAGATCGCAACCGACATGTTTTTGTTGTTTACTTGCACACTGTTGTTTCTCTTGATTCGTTGTATTAACTGTACTTAGGTTTTCACCTAAATACATACAACTATTGTTTATCATGAGTTGTTGTACTTACAGTATTTAAGTTTTCACATAAATACGTACAACTGTTTCTTGTATTTTGAATTCTGTTATTCCAAACACTGTTCATGAAATTGCATTTACACACAGTAAAAGTGAAAGTACACATATCGTACGGACTTGCCGAACGATCTGGTACTGGATGTCACAAGGCAGCTCCCTCAAGAGTTCCCGCAACGAACTTGACTCGATCATCGTTCCTGCAGTTGCTCATAGCAAAGGCCGATTCCGCCTTTTCGATCCAGCGTAATAGCCCGACGACACGTCAGTGCTGCTGAATGAGTGGGGTTTGCAATCCAGAAACATCTTGAATGTGCAAAGAGGAGGGTTAGGATTTACTTCTGAAATACGCAGAGTATAGAATTGAATTCAGTATTTGGTAAAAAAGTTGAAATGGAAATGAGTGATTGTGGTGCAAGGTGAATATGAAATAAGACTCATCACCTTGGTTCAGTGGGTTTTGATTACGGGTAGCTTCCTGTGCAGCAAGTTCCTCTTCAACTCGCTCGTTGATGAGTGCTTTCAGTTCAGCTGGTGTCAATCTGATGTATCCACGTCCACCCGCATTTCTGCCTCCTGCGTGTCTTCCGGCCATGATCTTCATAGCGAGAATAAGTGTTAGTGTTTGTCTAATGACTAATGTACTGTGTGTTATAGGTATTGAAAAAAAACATGTAGAGCTATCGGCTCTTCCTCGTCATGGGTAGTCACATGCGGTGATGAATGTGATGCATAATAGATGTGACATGTGTGCAAGTATCATAATACTAAGCGCTAAGTGTCGTGTGGAGACTAGTGGTTATAGACTAAGTTCACTAAATGCAAACCTAATTCGCAATAATCGGAGGTTCTGTTACCAATCTGTTGCACCCCGACCTTCCCGGCCTGAACGAAAGGGAGCGACTGGACTGATCTTGCAGGATCGCAGTCTCCGGTCACACAATTGCGAGACCTACATATCTGGTTGCATACGTACATCCAATAACTTGGATAAAATAGTTTTGTAAAATCAGAGTTGCGGAAGTTTAATAAGATCAAACAGATATAATTCATAAACTGCGGAAGCGTTGTTAAAATAGTTTCAAAATGATAAGTAATAATAGCTGCGCAAGCGATTAAAGTAGTTTTCAATACATAAAAATGAAATGTTTAAATATTATCAAATGGCCTAAGAGACACTACAGTAGATGCATGGACTCCATCCTAGCATCCTAGTCCTTGTGTGCGTGCCTTAGCTACCTGAGAAAACATGCGAGAAAAAGGTCAACACAAAGGTTGGTGAGAGCACAGGTTTTATATCAGCAGTAAACACCAAAATGTTTAAAGTAAATGTTTGCAGGTCTACTTTTCAATACAATGCAATAGCCATTGATAGCTAGTCAATATGAGTTATACCATATGCGGGTTCGCAACCGAAGCTAACATTATGCCTCCCACCATATCCATCCAAGATATGGCAATGTTGTTTGGTCAATTATGCACTGTTCCGACCTCCAGTCGGGGTGGCCATACGGCGTGCAACAGTGGGGCTTGTCAGGCCCAAATAGTACTATTCAGAATTACCACGCTAAGCGCAACGCGCTATTAACGGTTCGAGGTGTGTTTAATGAGGACTTATCAGTTTTGTGGATGAATGCCACACATATGCATATACTTTATTAGCATGTACAAATGTAACCAGAAAGTGTGTATGTTGTTCAAAAACAGTTGTATGCAATGTTTTCTCCCCCAAAGGTAGAAAATGTAAAAACGGGTCGTGAACTCACCTGATTAGCAGTTCCGGTATGTATGTGTTCGCGTCTTGCGAAAGCTAGCACCAGCTAGTATGCACCTATAACCATATAGGTGTGAGTATGTGTTTTGTGGTGTGTTGTATTCCATACAACTCCAAGTGTCGGTGTGCTCAACCAAGTGTGCGCGTGTTGACTTGTGTTGACTCGACGAATCGCTGGTGACACATTTGTTGTGTTTATGTGTCTTAATGCAAATAAGACACCAAAATGCATCCTATGACTCAACTCATATTGCTTACACGAAAGCATGTTTTGAAAATCATAATGTTCTCGTTTCGGGAAACTTTCTATATTTAGAAAGATTCTATTTTTGGAAAGTATAGTTATGAAATCTCATTTCATAAAACAAATCACTCTACTATGTTTGTAAAAACATATGTAAACACTTGAAATAAGTCGTTTGTGCATAAAGTACCATTTATGCCATTTTATTCAAACAAAGTTTTCTAAAATAGCAAGTTCTCGTTTAAAAGCTTGTTTTCATAAATCCAAGTTTCCAATATGCTTAGAAATCATTTTTAAACATATTTCAATGATCACAATTATCAAATCATTCAAAAACATCAAAAGCCCTCTTTCGATTTACAAAAGTTTCCATAAATGGTAAGTTTATCCAAATCATGTTTTTGACAAAATCAAATATCCAAAAGTGTTTCTAAACACCTCAATATGCATTTGACAACATCTAGACATGTCTAACATGTCTAGATCATCACAAATCTATAACTTGCAACATAAAAGTTTCCTTCTATGGCAAGTGTACCAAAATCATCATCAAATCAAACATAACTCAACCAAAAATCTAATATAACATTTCTAAACTATAAAATCAGTAGATCTACAACAATATCATACAAAATCATCAACAAATTCGTGCTCGATGGTCACATGGAGTTGCATGTGTGTGGATGTTCATGCATGTGGGTTTTCACCCATTGCATGTTCGATCTAACCAAAGATTAACATAGGAAACTACCTTATAAGCTAAGATCCACTGAGATTGGGTAGCAACAACCTCTGATGATGAAGATTTAGCGATTGGTGATTGCTTCAAGCTTCTAGGTTCCTTCCTCAAGCTCCAAGACTTCCAAGAACTCCAAGAATGTAAAGGATTTGGCTTAGGGGATGTTTGGGGTTGGTTTCTGGTGTGTTTTGTCGAAAATGTGTGTAAGAACTCGGGTAGATTGCAAAGAAACCGAGTGGAAATGATTTGGGGTTGATTTTATAATTTTTTTGATCTGCATGGCCTTCGCGTACCGCGAAGGCCGATCAAAAGCTTATCGCATACCGCTGAGGAATTCGGGAGTCCCGACTCCCGGTTTGCTTCGCGTACCGCGAACCCTTTCGCCATGGGGTCTTCACGTACCGCGATAAGTCCATTTTCATGTTTTTCGATTTCGAAGATTCGATTTCGCTCGTACTCGATTCCCAACGTTTATCCTAAACATCTAATGCATGTTTAGCACATAATACAATAATAACACATAGTTTGATCACCAACGTTCATGAGACTCGTGTGTGTGTTTCGATAATTGCTCGATTTATCGGTGATCGTTTGTGTTCGTCGCTACGAACTGTTTGCATGCTTGATTAACCATAATCAACATGTATTGCACAATTCAACAATTCTCTGAATTATTTTTTTTTGTTTGTGTTTTGTTTGCCACACTTGGTTTCCAAAACCAATGTGCAATGTATGATTCGATAGTTCCTCAAACTATCGTTTCGCAGTTGTGTGTGTTTGACTCATCTAATTAAACATAATTAAATGAAATGCAACAAGTATGAATGTGAAATGTAAAGAATGTAAGAGTCGCAATTTACCTGAAATTGCCGGGTGTCACAGGTGGGACTGTTGGAACGCAGACTTAACGTCGTAACGGTTTCCGTTGATTTGGACACTGGTGGTTTTTGATTTGGAAAAAAGGATTGTTAAACGAAGTGCTAGGTGATGTTCCTAACTTTTACATGCATGTTACATAACTTTTACATTGTTGAATTATCTCTTGTATTGTTAGACCGTTATGATTTTTGGAACAACTATATTATATGTGTTTTACGGATAAATTACGTTCGTTACATTAGGTATTACATATAACAGGTTAGATAACCTTTACTGGGAACAATATATTACACATGGTTTACATATAAATTAATGTTGTTTTTACATATTACAACTGTGTTACATACATTACAAATTAATGTTTCACATTTTAACAACTTAGTTTGTTTGCTTCATTTATCGAAACACATGTTACAAATTACAAGATAGTTATATTTTTACGTATTAACAACTTACATATGTTTTACATATTACGAATGTGTTACATACATTAAAAATTAATATTTTATAGTGGGGCCCCAGAGCGTAAACTTGATACGTTAGGAAATCTTCAATGTATGTCAGCAAAAGTTCTTTTCAAGTTAGTCATTACAAAGCCTATATATATATATGTTCAAGCACTAGAAGCTACATCTAGTTTTGTTATATACAAGTTTTTGAGTACCAAAAACATCCATTTGTTGAGCCTTATAATCGTGACTTCATCAAAGCTAGTCGCAAGTTATTATTCTCCATTAAACACTTTATTCATCATATGACACTCAATCATATAGGTCCCTACAATAGCTCAGAAGGAACGTTGTTTTGTTATGTCTTCACATTGATCTTGTCAATGAGAATGTTGTTTATTCGGTAACACATCATTACAAAGACAAAGATGTTACAAGTGTTTTTTAGGTTAAGAAATTGTTACACAGTTAATGCACCTATTTTGCAGTACGTTACAAAGATGTTACATATTAACAACAATCATTGTTTTACTATATTACATATTTTTTTTACTGGGAACAACTATATTACATATTTTTACGGATAAATTATGTTCGTTACACAAGGTTTACATATAACAGCTTAGATAGCTTTTACTGGGAACAACTATATTATATATGATTTACACATAGGACTTGTCGTACATGTCAGAATTAGGTTATTGGGCATAATTCATGTAATTGCAAGACAAAGGGTTTCGATTACGCTAACTTTGGAAACTTGGTTGAGTTAAATATGTTTAGCTTTGACTTTTTCTATAATACAGACCCATTCATGCGAATGATACCTACGAATGAGTTCATTCGCACGAATGAACGGCTAGCGAATGTCTGAGGCAAACGAATGAGTCACTCGCATGACTCATTCGGTCGACCAGCTCATTCGGCTGAGCTATTCGCCCGAATGAGTGTTTCGTACAGCTCAATCGTTCGAATGAGTACAGCCTATATGTAGACTTGCAAACAGAATGTTTTGACAACTTTTTCTGACCCCTGAACATTCCCTGTCACACCCCCCTAGGGTTTTGAGCCGCCATCTCCTCTCCAAATTCGTTTCTCATCCCCGTGGTGTTCGATTTTGATCAAAACATTGACTCTGCATCATCCGTTTGCCACGGGGTTTGGTTATTTCGATTGGAAAACACTCGAATATAATTCCGCACTATTCGAGGGCCTGCCGAGCAGATCCGCAAGGAACCGAGTGGTTTCCAAGGTCCTACATTACACTTCTGAACTGATGCTTCCAACAACCTGTTCGATATTGATCTTTGATTACGTTAGATCCTGTTTCAGCAATGTGTTTGATTCAGAGCATCGATCGTGTTCAATCTCATTCCAGCAACATGTTTGATCATGAGCTTTGATCGATGACAATAAGCATTGATCGTGTTCTATTCTTTTTAAGCATATGTAACTTTTACTGTAAAGGTATGTGAAACTAAACTTTAATCTTGTTCTTCTCTTCTTCCTGGCGACCCTTGAGACAATAATCAGTGATTTTTGGTTGTTTTGAAATTATGGTGATTTTTTTTCAAATCTTCAAAATGAGAATAGTATGTTTTATAGGATATTGCTATCTTTCATTTCGTTCATATTGGGGAAACGTTAATAAAATCTTAGTTACCCAATATTGATTGTCTATAAATTTACTAGAACATATGTTTACCTCAAGCTACATGAAATATACTGTTGATTTGTGCCAGACATTTTTGAAATGTTTGATTGTATTTTTTTTTTAAATTGTTCGAAAAGGTGAGGAGCAAAAGAAAAAAGATTGATGTATATGATGTGAACGCTTCCAAGAATCTTGAAAATGTTGGTGGAAAACAGGCTCTCAGCATGTACTTTTAGCATATTCATTTTTCGGATTGATCTTTTCACACATTTTGTATTATGTTACATCGAAGTTACGTAATTTTAAATTATTTCAATTACGTGTTTTTTATTTGTATTATGTTACATCAAAGTTACATGATTAATTATTCTAATTTATGTTTGCATGTATTCTTGAATAAATTTGAAGTTACTTTGATTTTGTTACATTTATTTAACATTCGTTGTAAATGTATGTAACATATACAGGCTTGAATAAATTTAAATGTATGTTACATTTATTTAACTTTGATTTCGATCATGTGGCTAACGACAGATTTTGGGACGATTTATGTAAGAATCCACGGTTTCATATACAGATTTGACATATGGATGTTGATGTTGTCTTATTTTTAATATAAGGATGTCACACCCCCTGCGCCGCGTGCGGAATCCACGGCGCGATAACGACCGATGGTTGAATCATGCACAAGTATTGAATAAGAAAAACCACAATGCATTACCAAGTTTCATAAAGTTTAGACAATTGTTTAGTTACAGACATTCTATCTATCTACCAAAAGAATGACAACTATAGACCTAAAAATACTGTTTACAAAAAAAGACTTAGACAAGGCAATTAAACAATCAGGATTATGTGAGTTTCTAATCCATCCTAACTTGTTTCTTCATCTTGCTCTATCTTAACTATAGTCTCCTTAGTTGTCCTTGTGAAGCTCTAAACCTGATTACCTGAAACACGTGAAAAGTAACTATCAACTACAAAAGTAGTTGGTGAGAACAATAGGTTTAACATTTGTCAATATAAATCTGCATTGTAAAACATATGTATAAAACAGTGGATGAAAATAACATGGATAGTTGTAACCCAAACTAACATCAAGTAAGAATAACGTGTGCAAACAGTCTAATGACTGTCTACTAGAAAAGCCAACATCTAATCAAGTCCCAAACTACGTTTGGAGTCAGAAAAAGTAGTCAGCAGACGCATTCAACACGAGCTGTACTAATGAGTTTACTCAGAAAACAAACTCCATGTTAATGTACCCGGTCAATATGACCTATGCTGGTAAAGTTAATTAGCAGCAAATCCATATTACCGTAAGCATCCAATCTGCAGTTAGTTTTTAAAACAAATTTAAAACGATAACCGCAGCCATGGTGTAACCATAACGTGTCCCGCTTTCCCTTGTTGTGATCACCCAGTACTAACGTTATAAGAATAAGAATAAGATTGAGTAAGTGTCTTGATGTGTGTATAAGTTTGTTCACAATGATGAACACCATGCTTTTAAGTTCCTAATATTGAATCTTGTGATTAAAAACCTTTGGTTGAATACCCATGATTTATTTCCATGACTTGAAATCCTTTGTACCACTATGGAAACCGTTGAATGAATACCTCATTTGAAAACCTTGATTTAATCCGGTGATAGAAGACCCTTATATAAATACAAGGTTTGAACGAAAACATTTAATAAGACATTTATTTAAAAATACGGGTTATAGTTTAAAATCTTGTAAGAGTTTGTAAAACTTAATCTTTCAAAGTGTTTAACCTTTATAAAACATCTTATATAAAACCGGTTGTAAAATAATTTATAAAACTCTTTTATAAAACTTTTTTAGTATAAAATGTTTAACAGTTGATAACTCATTTAAAAATAGTTGAGAAATCCCTTAAATTTGTAAAGTGACCCTGTAATTGTTGAAAAGTAGCATGAATCCTGTATATGAGATATAATTGTATAAAGAGTATTTGGTCACGTGTTCCACCCCAAAACAGTTGAAAAACAGTAAAAGAAAGGCTAATGTTCTCACCTGACAGCAGTATACTTTGAACGTGAACAAGTAGCAAGCAACAAAACGTCTAACTGATTCCTATATTATTTCAATCATACATATAATATAAGATTTATGATATTGAATACATTGATTGATTGATTGACTCGTGTGACTTGGTTGGCTTATGTTGTCTCATTAAGGCTTACTTCTTGAATAACTTGTTCTTATGTTTAAAAGTGTGGTATGAAATTGAATATCATGATTGAGTCACTTGAACAATGTTTGACTTATGAAAAGATTGTGTCATGTTCTTTTATACACAACTTGTATGCATATAAGTGATATGTGTTTATGAATATGATAACCCTTGTTTCTCATACATCCCCTGAAAATGTTTGTGTGTTTTAAGCTTTTGTGATTAGGTTATAATCTTATTCCTACACTAAGTGAAACTTAATTAGAATAAAACAAACACCACAATCACTAGAATCGAATTAGGGTTATAATACCCTTATTGATTCTTTTAAGCTTAAATATTCATTAGTGTATAACTTAGTAAATCCTTGGAATAGAACTCGTATGGACCAAACAACTAATATCGACATCCCTTAGTGAGATGAGAGTGTCGAACTTAGCAATATCGACTATATAAAGTTCAAGAGAGGCCCATTGATATTAAGAATATCGATGGCTTCTCATCCTTTTGATATTAGTTTTGTTATCCTTTCTATAACCACGTTTTTCTGTTCTATCTCCCATGGATCTATTTTATTAAAACATGTTTATGTTCTAAAGTAGTTACATATATAATTTTCTTGGCTGAGTTAACTAAACAAAACACTATTTTAGCTGCAATGTGGGCCTTTCGATATATATATTCGGTGGGTTTGGTATACGCATGTTCCCACCACAATTGCTAATATCGATTGTGATGATTCTGCCAATTCTTAGGATTATCTCAACCAATCACTAGATTGGATTTGCTTGGGCTAATTACAATATCAAGATCATGAGACGGTGGAAATGTCAGAAGCATCTTTAAAGGATAATATCAATTTGTGATGAGTAGGAGCGCATGAGGGTCTTATCGATATTATCATCCTCCACCAAATTCTGAATTTTATTGGATTGAGCTGAGGTTTAGTTATTGGTTTTGTGGGTCGGCTGTTCTTCTGAAACACATGAGCATACTTAATATTGATTTATATTGAGTCGGTTGTGGCATGGATGGTCCACCGATAGCCTCATAATCGGTGGATCATGTTTTTGTTTTTTTATCTTATCCCTTCCATCTCTAATAGAATAGTTCAGACATTGGCCCACTTCATTCTAAGTTCGTCTAAGTGTTCTCAACCAGATTTCAGCCCTGGATCGTGAATAATAATAAGGGCTGGAAAAACAGGTTTCAAAGAAAGAAGATGATGAATAGTGTAAAACTCTACAGTAACGTACCTTCTATCTAAGATTCCGGCCAGAATACTTCGAACTAGCCCCGATCCCTTGTACTTCCAGCTTCCTCTCGTCGATACGGTCGTTTTGATATATAATATGCGCGATTTGACGAAGATTTGAGGGAGTTATGCTGAATTTGTTCAAGAATTGTAGAGAGAGATGAAACGGGTATGTAGAGAGAGAGTGTTCTTGAGCTGCAACATTTGAAGAGAAACAAGGGGAAATAAGGGTCCTAATACCCCGAGTGATTTCCCTCGTATTCGGTCTAGTTCGGTGTCGGTTTCTCGTATTTTTACTTGCGCATTTTTAAGATTACGACGTTAGATATTTTGAATTGTAAAATAGTTATCTTTATTTGTTTTTGATGAGTTAAAAATTGTAAAATGTAAAATATATATTTTACTTCTTTTTACTTTTCGTTCGTAGTCAAACCGTTAAACGAATATAATTACGTGTATACCCGTAATTACGTACGCTTTTGGTCGTTTTTGCGTATTTATTGATGTTTACTCGTAATTATAAGTTCAACATTAATATTATTACGAATCGTCGCCCATAATAATACTCAGTCTCGCTTACGCATTACGATTTGTTTATTTGATTTGTTTGTCATAGAATTCGTCATAACACTACGCACTAACACTATCCTATTACACCGAACTCAGTATATATATAGGGCATACATAGAGTCCAGCTACTTGCCTTATTAGTCGCCAGCCCACCACTGTTTCGATATAATACAATATTGTTCTTGCCTAGTGTATTCGACTGTAAATAAATAATATATACTTGTTCTTGACTATACAAAATCCCATAACACACAAACACAAACATGAACACATAAATCACATTGATAAACTGGATATGAATACACATTGTTCTATCACTGTTTATGAATACCATGACTAAATGTACAAATGTTACAAAGGATATTACTATTGTTGATGTTGTTGGTAAGTCGCGACTACAATAGATGAACATGTACTTTTAGCACATTCATTTTTCGGATTGATTTTTTGATGTATTTTGTATTATGTTACATCGAAGTTACGTAATTCAAAATTATTTCAGTTACGTATTCTTTATTTTTATTATGTTACATCGAAGTTACATGCTTAATTATGCTAATTTATGTTTGTGTGTGTTCTTAAATAAATTTAAAGTTACTTTGATCCTGTTACATTTATTTAACATTCGTTGTAAATGCACTAACATACATGTAGTATGGCCCCATTTTATTAATTTTATTTACGTAACCAACTGTTACATAAATATTACCTAAAAGTTACATATATGTAATTTTGAATGTCTTAAAAAAATTTCTTTTACATACATGTAACACTGTATTAGAAATATGCACACAAGTTGGAAACCAGATTTAAAGCGGTTTTAGGTTTCACGTGACCTGTAACCTGAATTGTGTAAAATCACTATAACAAGGTAAGAAAATGTTCAATTTTTAGGACCGATTTCAGAGATGAATTAAGTGCATATATATATATATATATATATATATATATATATATATATATATATATATATATATATATTATGTAAAATCAATGTAACAAGTACATTTTGAAACAAATAACCCAAAAAATGAAAGTCACAAATGACCTGTAACTGAAATGTAATGTGTAACATCACTGTAACAAGGTAAAATTTAGAGCATAAATGATTGATCAAATTTTGGATATGAAAATTCAATGTAACACGTTTCATTTTGCATTATATAAAACATACTATTCAAACAAAATAAATACCTAAAAAATAACACAAAATAATAAAGTATTATAGAAAGTTACATTAAAAAATCAAAATAGTACAATAGTAAAATTAATATAATGTTTTGCAGTAAAAATTATAAAATAATTTATCACATGTATTATAAAGTAATTAAAAATAAAATATAACAACATAGACATTAGTATAACATATGTGTAACAAGTTTCAGCTTGCAAGATATAAAAAACAAAACAAAGTAAAAAATGTAACATTAGTGTAACACATTTCATGTTACAAAAATTAAAGAGAATATTAATAGAGAATAGACAATTTTATATGTAACATTAATGTAACAACTTAATTATATCATAGACATTGAATTACAGAAAGAATAATTTAAAATATTGAGATATATATATATATATATATATATATATATATAATAATTCATCTAACTGTAAAATTGTATAATATAATTTTAAAAGATACAATAGTAAACAAGTATAAGACCATATAGATTACATCAAATACAGTTGAGATGTTTTAACTAATTTTTTAACATATCAAAATTTTTAAACTACAATCAAGAGGAAACTAGTGTTCAAAATAAAAATTCATTAACATTTTAAAGTGCTGATTGAAATATTTGTTATTGCATTCTTATGTAACAATAACATGACAATATAGTATGTTAGTTTTTTATTAATTAAAATATAATATATGTAATCTTATTAGAAGGTAACATTTATGTAACACTTATTTGTCAGGATATAATGTTCGGGAAATAAACCTAGTTATTCATCAACAAACGCATAACCAGGGAGCCAGAATACTTTCTGAAGCCAGGTGTATTAATAAATTTTGTAAAACTAGTAGGGAGCTACCGGAACAGTAAAATCTAGCCGGAGGAATAATCAGACAT
This sequence comes from Mikania micrantha, assembly GCA_009363875.1. Taxonomy (NCBI): domain Eukaryota; kingdom Viridiplantae; phylum Streptophyta; class Magnoliopsida; order Asterales; family Asteraceae; genus Mikania; species Mikania micrantha. The sequence goes on along the minus strand of CM018683.1, from coordinate 36,816,627 downwards.
TATTGGCTAGATAACCGGATTATTGCCGGATGTGTTAACGTATCTAGGTGCGAAATTTGATATGTGGCTAATATTTGTTTTATCTTTTGGCTTTTCTTCTTTGACGAATATTGAGGATTTTTTTTAGAGTTACACATGCTTGAAAATTAATGTTTAAAACAAAGTATTGGTTAGCAAAAAAGTGTTAAAGTGTACATATATTGACTAAGCAATGCGGGGATGTGTTAGATATGACAATAAATATACATAATATCTTCGAATACCGTAACGTTGATGTAACCTCGACAAAAAAATGGTGGGAAAAATAATCGGCCGACGCCGATTCAACCGATTCCGGTGACTAGAGGTCCTAATCGGCCAAATTCCGGCGATTTAGAGATCTACGGTGATCCAGAGACCAAGAACAGGTGATTACCTTGTGTATTTTACACAAATTGAAGCTTAGAATTACCGATTGTGGCTCCTCCGGTCGTCTGTCGTCGCCGATCGTCCTTCTTCCATCACGTACCGATTGTTGCTCGTCCCTGATCCTCCATCTCCTACCGATTGTGGCCCTCCAGTCGTTTGTAGTCCCCGATCCTCCATCTTCTACCGATTGCGGTTGAGTTACGGTCGACGGGTGCCCTACTTTACTCCCCATTGTACATCGCACATGTATATATCTTTTATATATATATATATATCGTACACGGTACATCACACACTGATATATATATATATATATATCTTTTACCCTTTCCCCCCTTTTTTTGCATTATTACCATTTATACCCTCAAACTTTAAAAACTAAATACACTTTCTTTATGTAAGTGTGTATATATAATATTGAAGCATTGAAAAATTAATAAGTATAGTGAAAATTATATACAAATTTTTATGTGTATATATATAATTTTGTAAAATTATATATAAATTTCCAATCCGATTAATCCCTAGTCCCTACCTCGCCGCCCGATTACCGACTAGCGATTTTTACAGCACTGATATAAAGTCAGCATACTATCAAACATTTAATTTCAATAAGAAAAATTGGTGGGGAAATAAAAGGGGGGAAACATTTAAAAATTAAGTTTTTTTTTCTTTTTCAATGTGAATTTGAACTGGGAAAATAAAAGGTGGAAAATATTTACAAATTAAATTTTGTTTGAGCTGAATTTGAACACTGTAACATTAACATTGATGTAACACGACAACAATTATATACAACCAACATATTATTAAAAATTTTATCTCAAGAAAATAATCTAGTGGGAAGGTTAAAGGGAGGAATATTTAAAAACTGAATGTTTTGTTTTTAATTTGAATTTGATGAGATAGAAGGCGGTAAATTAATAAAATTGTGTGTAATGATACAAATGGAAGAAAAAGACATAAATGCCTTTTATTATATTATGTTAATAAAAGGAAATAATGATGTGACAAATTGTGAATCAAGTATTGGATTTACAAAGTTTTCTCATCTCACATGGGTTTCTAAAATATACATGTCATATATATATATATACTAGGATAAAACCTGTGTATTACACAGGTTAAATAAATAAATTTTAAAATTATTTATTTTAACTGGCATAATATATTGTAAATAGATATGACATGTATATTTTAGAAACTATATATATACAGGGGAAGGATCAAATGTGAACACTTCCTTATTGCGATAACCACATAACCTTAGCACTTTTTTGCGTTTTTGCCCAAATCTTTGTTTTTTTTCTCATGGTTTTTATTATACATAAATAGGAGTTTCTTTTTTGTGTTTTTGTTAATTCATCACCGTTTAAAAATTATTTACAAGTGTAAGTAAGTGTAAGTACTTACACTTACTTACATCACATATCTGATGTAAGTGTGATGTATTTTCAGAACCGGACCAATCAAACAAGTTACGCCAAATACCAGTCACGAAACAAGTTATGTTAACAGCTATTTATGAGAATCAAAGAATCACCCAGTCAAATCAATAAACCACTTGGTGATACCGTTGAACCAAGTTAGTTGTACCATATTTCAATTTTTTGATACTAAAATTATTATATAAATTGTTATAATATTTTCATGTCATATTATTTCAAATCAGGCCCAACCGGTTAAATCGGTTCAATCAATGAACCAGAAAATGACAAGTTTGATGTCCGACCTAATTTTAAATCATTTGTTTCGAATACTCAATGATAGGTTATGTAAACTAAAATAAAAAAGGAAAAAGATCAAAGATATTCTTTTATGGAATGCAAGAGAAAATGGACATGCCTTTCGTCCACCACAAGTGATCAATTTCAAAGGAAAATAGAGAGTTCTTTCTTATTCAAGTTCAACTAAAGGCATTGTTGGTTTACCAAATGAAATGTTACAACCAAAACAAGACTCATCTCCATATCATCCCCTCACTTGAGTTTTGCAAATAACCTCGGTGCAACCTGCATCCAAGTCAACCTCAGGTATTCTTAATGAGTCGATTTTATTAATCAAAAACGGTTAAATATGAAACAGATCAATCGGGTTTGGGCCCGTCAAGGCGTCAATTCGGCTGAGAATCACCCAAGCATTACTCAATGTTTTCAATCTAAAAACACGTTTCATTTAAACAACTATATGTTACTAATTTAGTACATAAAAATAATGTAATATACAACTAATTGTTTTGATATGTTTACCCAACCAGCCTAGCCTCTTCTTTCATGTCCTCTCCATTCAATAAAGGGAGGAAAATGTCAGTGCTCTAAAAAAACGGCCTATGCGGCTGATTAATTGGCACCAATATATATATATATATATATAGGGGAAAGATCAAATAAGAAGAGTTTTTTGCCTAAGAAGAGTGAGAACTAATAAGAATTTGACACGTGTCGCATAATTTAGGTATAAAATCTTATTTTTTATACTAGATTTTTATTTTTTTTGTACTAGATTTGTACTATATTTTTTTAAACTGGATTTTTGTGGTTTTGTATTAGTTTTTTGTTTTTTGTACTATATTTTATTTTTTTTGTACTGGATTTTTTTTGTACTATATTTTTGATTTTTTGTACTGGATTTTGTTTCTTTTTGTACTGTATTTCGTTTTTTGTACTGTATTACTGTTTTATGATGACACGTGTCAAATTTCTATTGGTTCTTACTCTTCTTAGGCAAAAATCTCTTCTTAGTGGATCCAACCCCTATATATATATATATATATATATATATGGGATGGCTTGAATGTTAACCTTTCCTTATTGCGATAACCGAATAACTACATTCTATTACTTTGGGGCCCACATTAAAGTAAATCTAAAGTGTAGGTTTTTTCTTATTTTTTTATTAATGTAAGTGGCCCCTGTATTAATTAAAAAAGAAAAGCTACACCTTTAAATTTACTTTAGTGTGGGCCCCAAAGTAATAAGTTGTAGTTATTCGGTTAACGCAATAAGGATGTGTTAACATTTGATCCTCTCCCTATATATATATAGGGCCCCAAAGTAATAAGATGTAGTTATTCGGTTAACGCAAAATGTTAACCCATCCTTATTGCGTTACCCGAATTACATCTTATTACTTCGGAGCCCACACTAAAGTAAATCTAAAGGTGTAGGTTTTTTTTCTTTTTTAATTAATGCAGAGCCCACTTACATTAATAAAAAAAGAAGCAAAAACATAAACATTTAGATTTACTTTAATGTGGGCTCCAATGTAATAAGATGTAGTTATTCAGTTAACGTAATAAGGGTTAACATTCGAACCATCCCCTATATATACATATATATATACACATACATACATATATATATGTATGTATGTATGTATGTATATGTATATATATAGGGAGAGGTTCAAATGTTAACCCACCCTTATAGCGTTAACCCTGGCATTTTTTGCCCGAATCTTTGTTTCTTTTTTTCATGGTTTTATTATGCATAAATAGGGGGGGTTTCTTTTTTGTGTTTTTGCTAATTCATCACCGTTTAGAAATTAAATCAATTGTAAGTTTAAGTTACACTATCTGATGTAAGTGTAAGAAACTTACACTTACTTACATTTTGATTTAATTTCTAAACGGTGATGAATTAGCAAAAACACAAAAAAGAAACTCCCCATATTTATGTATAATAAAAACCATGACAAAAAAATAACAAAGATTCGGGCAAAAAACGCCAGGGTTAACGGGTTAACGCTATAAGGGAGGGTTAACAATGGAACCATCCCCTATGTATATATATATACATATACATATATATATATATACATATGTATATGTGTATATATATATATATACACATAGGGGATGGTTCCATTGTTAACCCTCTTGGGAAGGTTACAATTTTGAAGATGCAGTACTCATTAGCGAGCGCTTAGTATATGAAGATATTTATACTTCTTTTCACATACGTAAATATGAAATTATATATATACATATATATATATATATATATATGGATTCATTCAAATAAAAACCAATAAGTTGTAAAAAATTAAAAGAACCATATTGATAGCTACATGATTTAATGGGTATAAAACTAATTTTCTTTTAAAGTAGAGAAGTTACTATTATACTCTTTATACTTGTGGCTAGAAATAGTTCATTTAGTTCTCAAGTAACAATGGTCCTCAATTGAGCATCCCTATATATATATATACACACAAAATTTTTTATAAAAATTATATATAATATTTGGTTACATATATATATGTTTTTAAAAAATTAGATTTAAAATTCCAATCCGATTAATCACTTGTCCCTATCCCACTACTCGACTACCGCCTAGTGATTTTATAACATTGGAAAATGTACATAAATATAGACTTACACATTTGTCAACACAGTGCCAATAATCAAAGTACTGTCCCGTGCAATGTTTGTGGCCCGTTTCATCAGCCTGAACCCTTTTCACACATCCCTAGAGATTGTAACAAGTTAAATCATAAAAGCGCCTAAAAAACTCAAATATCTAATTACGCCTAAAAACAAAAAAAGAGAAAATCTTGTTCATGGAGATCTTCATCGATATTTTGTCATGAATAAAATCGAAAAATATGTTATTTTAGCTCCATACACCAAGGCAATACACATTTTACAGATGGGTCGATTGAATCAGGATAAGTTCTTAGCTTTCAAAGGGTCAAATGGGTAAAATGCTTATAACACATGCCATCTGTAGTCCAATTCAGTTTTTTTATTAAAAATGATAATTCATGATTGTTTAGTTAAAATATGTCATTATTGAAGCAATATGTTTTTTTATCGTGTTTGACCAACTCATTTATAAAAACATTGTACAAAAAGTATTTGTCAAACAAACCCAAGCCAGCTCACATTGAAGTATCAAGCCAAACCTAAAGTACTTGTTTGACTCTCAATCCAACCCACCAATTTTGCCTTTTCTAATAACAAAAAATGAAATAATTCTTGCAAATTTGCCGCTTTCATTCCACTATTTTAAAACTAACCCAAAAAAGAAAAATAAAAACAAAATGGTTCACTTCTATATTGCGGTTCAATTTACCGATGCCAATGCGACACCTAAGCTTTATTTATTTCAACCAAAAAAAAGTATCAGGCTATCAAAAGTGGTAAATTGCAAAGCATATAATAGGAATCAGTCAAGGATACAAGTCCTCTAAACCGTGAGAACTTGTATGCATGATAACCTCTAAAGATGGCAATCTCAAATGCATACTTAAATAAAGTATTAAAGCTTGTGGTGGAATCGATACGTCCATTAGTTATTAGTTCTTACACATAACATGATAACCTTATACATGCAAAGGTAATTAGACAAAAATCAAAAAAAATAATAATAAAAGAAAACCATCCCATCTAATCAAAAGACATCAAACTGATGTCCTTTTTGGACATTACTCATTAAAGCACATAAATTATGACAACTTTCATACGGGCATAAGAAATTAATTATAAATTTGTACATATTATTGCAAGATGATGTGATACCATGACAAAGTCCCACATATAATAATACTAATAGGGTTTAGATGATAGATCGATGATGATGAAATGAAAATATTGAATATATTGCAATATAGAGAAGATACAAAAGATAACAACCACAAGTGGTCCTAGGGCTATGCCCTTCTCATGCAAATGCAATGAGCCTAATCAACTTAACAATATTTCTCCTCTCCCTCTCAAAAGACTAATGCCTCTTATTTATAGAAATAGCAATTACACTTAACCCCTCCCACAAATATAAAAGACAATTAAGTACTAATTAGACTAGGATCTCTATCAATACTGCCCCCATAACACAAGACTTGTCCTCAAGGCTTGGTAGAAAAATTCCCCATCCAAATGTGAAGGATCCATATTTCCAACTGAAAATGCAGCCTCTTGAGTCCATGAGACTCATCATCCCCAAGCAACAACACATGAAGTTTTCCCTCTGGGCATTTATGAGATGGACCATAGAGTTGCCCACACTTGTAACATAAACCTTTCTTCCTGCGTTCCTCCCACTCGGTGCGAGATAAAGAGCGAACCCCGCGATCACGATAGCCGACTTGACCATTGCAAGGAAAAAACTGTGATTCAGATTATCCAAAATCTGTGTGAGATAGATTTCAGTCATGTGATTTTATGATCTGTGAATCAAGACAGAATGAAGTTGTGTGTGACAACCAGAAAAGAAGTTCGTGTGATACGAAACGGATGCATTCAAAACATGAAGAAAAGCTTGTGAGAATCAAAAGTTCGTGAGAAGCAAGTGGTGTGAAAAATCTATGTACAAGAAACCAAGTTGCAAGAAGCATTCAAAAGAAGTCAAGAATTTTCTAAAACATGATCCAACTAAACGAGGCATTGAAGACACTAGAGAAGAAGAAGACACAAACTTGGATCAACAATTAGAAGGGTTATTGTTTCATAATTGTTTAACCCAAGTTTGAAAGTTACTGGTTCAAGTTTGTAAATAAGTCAAAGTTATGTTTTGAGTGAAATACGTAACTTGTAAATTATAGAAGGGTGTCTAGTGTCAAAAGTTAAACTTTATAAACATAGTTAGGATTATATAAACCATGATTATGTAAACAATGAAAACATACATTCATATCTAGAGAATAGAACATGATGTTGGAAAATAAGGACTGATGAGTCATAACCACATCTCCTCAAGCCTTAACCATAGCCTTCTTTCTTATTATTTCCTAACCCTTAACTATTCTTGTTTTAGCATTTTGTCTCCTGCTTCTGAGTAAAATAACATCTGACCCTTAACCTTGGAGACAAACCCATAACCTTGGATCCTTACATTCTTCTCTTTGAGTTACTAACCAAGGAAGAATGTAAAAAAGTCAGTGAACACAACCACGGATTCTAAACTCGGAGGACAACCACGAAGAGAACAAATCTCCTACCCCAGAGGACAACATCGGAAGAGCTTTCTCTAAATAACATCGGAAGCTCTTGAATTTACTTTATTTCGATGTTGTATTTCTGTTTGATGTAACTATCAAGTGGCATCAACTCTTGTATTGTCAAGTATTTAATCCCCGACATTCTCTGATTTTAACAACGATTATTTTCATTCTCCCCGATTTCTTAACTGTGTTTTCTCTGTGAAAACCCTTTTCTTCCTTAGCAAGAAAAACACCATAACTAAACTCTAGAGGAAGATCGCCCGAATAACAAAGAGTCTAACATTAATAATTAATATGGCTTGAATCATTTTGCTCAAGAACAGCATATTTCGATCCTAACAATTGGTATCAGAGCCTTGTTGTTCATATTTTAATTTAACCATCAAATCTAAAAATCAAAGCTCATTGATATTCGATTTTCTAGACTCTTTCTTCTCAAAAATTTCTTCATTTCTCTTCATACAGAGTTTGATTTTGAATTCAAACTTATAATCAAAATCATTCTGCAGAACAAACTTGAGATACCGTTTCTTCATTAAATTTCTATAGTTGTCCTTTTAACTGAAATATGGCAGAAAAGTTCACTCACGACCCAGGATCTGTCACTAAACCTCCTATTCTAGTTCGTCACCGGTATAATATATAGCAAAGGAGAATGATCCACTTCTTATCCAACAACCACACTAGTTGTTGGAGACATGTCATGTTCGGAACTCATAAACCTATGGCCCTGGACACTAAGACAGGAAACCTTGTTCCTAAGGACCCTCAAAACTACATCGAGGATGACTTCTAGAAGCTTTAGCTTGATGCCAAAGCTCATGCTCAAATTTCTATGGCATTACCAAATGAGATCTACTATGGTCTTCTACACCATGAGTCTACTAAGGATCTATGGGATGCACTGAAAGACCAATTTGAAGGCACTCCTGATGTTATGGTCAATACAAGGGAGATGTTGGCTCAACAATATGAAACATTTTCCCACCTCAACGGTGAGTCACTGATTCGGCAGTTTGAGACATCTTTCCTAAGTGAGCTCAAACTTGTAGGACAAAAATATCCTAAGATACTAGTCCTGAACCGTTTTCTCTGGGAGACTTGTTCGTTTGTAATAAGATCTCCACAAGATTTCAGGTCACTCTCTCTCACCCAACTCTGTGGGAAACTTCTCACTATTGAGAGTGAGAAAGACCAGAAACGAAAACTAATAAAGTCCGGAAAGACTAGTAATGATTATGTTCAGGGTAACACTACCCTTCTAAACAATGAATCTAACTCTAGTTCCTCTGGTTAGAGTTATGATGAACATATAGACATCACAACTGGCATCTCAGCATTTCTTGCTAGAAATGATGACCCGCTCTTGACTCCTAATGATCTTTGTTTCATCATAGATGATCTGAACCATATCCTTAGTGATGATCTAGAGGAGATGGATATCCTAATTAGCTACTTCGATCAAAACAAATAAGTTATATAAGAGAACAGAGAGAAAATTCACTAGAATCCATGGGAAAACAAAGATTGGCCTGAATAAAGCAAAGCTACAAGTGACAACTTTTGGCACATTGCTAGGGAATGCAAGAATGCACCTGCAAGTCACAACTCTCCTTATGTGACTCTCCCTTCTTCTCCTTCATTTTCTTCTAACTCTTCTTTTATCTTTAATAAGCACAATCCACACCAAACTACTGCTCATATTGTACAACCCACTCCTCAAATGGTTGCTCAATATGTACAATCTGCTATTGTCGAGTATTTAATCCCCGACATTCTCTGATTTTAAAGACGAAGATATTTTTCATTCTTTTTGATTTCTTAACTATATTTCTCTCTGTGAAAACCATGTTCTTCCTTAGTAAGAAAAACACAATAGCTAAACTCTAGAGGGAGATCGTACAAATAACAAGGAGTCTAACATCAATAATCATATGGCTTGAATCATTATGCTCAAGAACAATAGATTTCAATCTCAACATATGCATACAAATTCATACGCATAACCTTTGAATGTTCTTGATTCTTGATTTTTGGTTTGAGTATTCGATTGATCTTGGCAACGTTACTAACAATCAAACATTTAAATCACCTAAAAGATCATTTTTAAGTAAGATTTTAGATATATTCAAACTTAAAACATATCGAAAACTATTTCTAGTATGGCCTTTTCTTTGGGTGACTATGCATTTCAAAAATATCTTCAAGAAGTTACTATGATCTATTATCATAAACTTGGATGGTGGCTTGGTTTTTAAAAGCACAAGGCATTTAGGCCTCAAAAGCCAAGGCACGAACATTACTCTATGTAAAACAAAGGGAGTTTTATGTACAGCCAAAAGCTACATTTGTCCTCGTCTTTTTTACATGACATTTCTTATCATGTAAACCATTCAATATCTCTTTATCTAATTGGTTGTTGACTTGTTTCTATATAGCACCCTCCTAACATGCCCCAATCTTGACCAATGTTGATCAATTTTGACCCATATGTGGATTAGGCGCCACCACAAGGCCTTGAGGTGTTTTCATGCAAGCACCTCACATCTCATGCATGCCTTTTAAAACCACATATGGTGTCTTCTATACAATATTGTCTCTTAGTTTTTACATTGTGCACAAACATTAAAAGTATTTTGAGAATAAAACTTATTCTAAAAATATCCAAGGCGTCATCATCGTTATCATCGTCATCATTGTTCTCGGTATATCCCACCATTAGCAAAGCTAAGGTAGGGTCTAAGTAGGGTAAGATGTAGACAGCCTTACCTCTACCTAGCAGAAATAGTAAGGTTCCTTCCAATGAGACCCTCGGCTCATGATACGTAATTAACCGACCAACCCAACACTTCTAACAATATCCAAGGCATAGACCATAAATACAAATCAAGTTTGGATACTACAGTATTACTAACTTTAACTATACAAGAGACCCAACAAACAGTTGACTCCAAATTTGCAATAAAAAAATCAGGAGCAAAGAGAAAAAATACACATGTGAAATCATATGCAAGTGAATAAAAACTTCACAAACCAAAATATAAATTTTGGAATCCTAGGCATAAAAAAACCTGATATTCAAGCCAGGCTCTAACACATTTGGGCTTGCATAAATCTTCAAAGTACTTCTTCTGATCAACCGGCTCCTCGTCCGACCTTAAATGAAGAAACAAAGGCGCACATCAATGGAAGCTCAAACATCAAACATTTGCAAATCTCTTAACCACGGTCCATCAAATACATGATGCAAACAAAACAATGAAATTTTAAAATACAAGTAGATCATTGCAAATTCTCTAAATTCCTATGATGGCATTTTAGAGAACCCAACATATCAATGCATACTAACAAACTTCTAAACACAGTAAGTAGATTAATTTTGAGCAACAGGTTCAATGAAATGAAAAACGGTTGACTTACATAATGATACACTAGTACGAAACACGAACAACTGAAAGCAAGATCGTCAAATGAAACACCTGCAAAGACAGTATGTTCCGTCATCGATTCAAAGATGTATGAAAACCCTAACTGACAGATCGAATGAGTAGGGTTCAGATCTGATTCGATTTGTTTCTGAGATTTAAAAATTAATAGAATCGAAAACATGAATGAATGAAAATATGTTACCGTCAAAGAAGGGGTCGAACCAGTAGCCGTCAACAGAAATATTAGGGCGAGAAAGATGAGGAAGGCCTCCTTTTATGATGATGCGTTATTCATCTCGCGTTGATATGATATGATGATGAAAAATATTAAAGAAATCAAACGACTGGATTTAATTGAATTATCGTGTCTCTCTCGTAAATCGTAATTAATACTTGTTTAGAAGCTCCCTATTTTGCATGAGCTAAACTAGCTTAAAAATTTATCTTTGACATAAATTTATTATAATATGTTATAAATAATGCTTATATAAAGATTTATATGTTACATTTATCAATAGTTGATCAAATAAGAAATATAAATATTTTTAAAAATTATAAATAAAACAAATAATAATAATGTTTAATAATTTTAAGATTATATGTACATATAAGATATAATTAAATTTTATTTTTAATTTATTTTAGTAAATTAGTAAATTTTTATAATAAGAAGATTTATAATTATTAATATTTAATTGTATAATTTAAATAATTAGTAAAAATTAGATTTCATTAGAATGTGACATTTCTCCTAAAAATATTTTTTTTAATTTTTAATTGTATATTTTAGTTAATAAAAATTATTAATATTTTTAGGAGATAGTGGCGGGAAATTTTATTTTAAATTTCAATAGTAGGTGATATGTGTCTCTTAAAAATACTCTTTTATTAGAGTAGGTAAATAAATCTAATATGTTATAAACAATTTTATTAAAAATATTTGTATGTTTGATAACGTTAATTGTTGATAAAATAATAGATAATGAATACCTAAAAATAATACATTACAAATAATAAAGATTAACAATTATAAAAATATATTTTAGGATATTATATAATTGAAATTTCTTATGATTTATTAAGTTTAAATAATTTTTATTATAAGATCTATATATTTGATATTTAATTGTATAATTTAATTATTTAAATTATTAATATTAGATTTAATATAAAAGACAATTAATATTTAATAAAACATATATGGGCATAAACAAATTTTCATGAGTTTATGACGAGTTGGGCTAGGCCCAACAAAATCCCAATAGCCTAATTCATAAAGTTTAGCTCGTTTAAACTTATAGATATTTTTAACGAGTTGGTACGTAATTAGACCACCCATAGTGGGTGTCCCACCCCGCCGCGGTGCCCAGCGGGAACACCGCCCCCAGGCCAGCGGTGCCCCGCCCAACTAGCTCGAACGGCCCCTGCTCCCCATTAGGATTTCTTGAACCTCATTGGCTGGTTTCAAAATGGTGGGCCCTAATCCTTTTTAACGGCTAGAAATAAAATAATAATAATAATAATAATAATAATAATAATAATAATAATAATAATAAAATCAATCTTTATATAAACATCTTACTTCAACCATTTTACACACTCATTTTCATTCAAAACTCTCTTAATTTTTATACATTTTTTTTTTATAAAAATGTCATCATCCTCTACGGTGTTCTCATCTTCTGATAGCGAGGGTATTGATCTTTTTATCTCGGCTTTGTCTACGATGGCTCAATAAAACGCTTCTCAGCTTCCTCGGTCTATAATTAGAATAATTCAAATTAATCGAGACAGGGAAGCGGGGCATGATCTGTTGATGCATCATTATTTTGAGCCCGAACCGTTGTATAATGAGACGTTGTTCAAGAGGCGTTTCCGGATGCAACGACCTCTATTTGAACGTATCGTGAACGATCTGGAGGTTGCGGATACTTATTTTCAATTGAGATGGGATGCTCGCGGCAAGCGAGGATTTACACCTTTACAAAAGTGTACGTCGGCTATTCGACAATTGGCATACGGGAGTACAGCAGACTTAATGGACGACTATTTACAGATGTCAAACAGCACTTCCAGAGGCTTTATAATTTCTGTAAGAATATTCATCGACTCTATGGTCCTAAATATTTGCGCAAACCAAATTATAATGATGTTATGAATTTGTATAAAAACCATGAAAATTATCATGGGTTTCCAAATATGCTTGGTAGCATTGGTTGGAGAAATCGCTAGGCGCTGCCAGGTCGGTCGAGTGGGGAGTTGCGAGTACTCGGCCTAGGCGGGGAGTACTCGGATGCGGTAAATGATAAAAAAAATAATTTTTAAAAAATTATATATATATCAAATATCATATGTTTACTTGTATATATAACCTATAAAGTGATATATCAATAGAAATGAAGTATATACAGGGAAAATCAAACAATAATTGGTGAAAAACAATGAAAACCAGAGAAAAACAGGGAAAATCGGTAAAAAAAAGTGAAAAACTGAGTTGGTCCGAGTTGGCCGAGTTGTCCGAGTTGGCCGAGTTTGACCGAGTTGGCCCGAGTTTGACCGATTTGGTCCGAGTTTTTTTGGCCGAGTTGGTCCGAGCAGGTCCGAGTTGGACCGAGTTGGACCGAGTTTGACCGATTCCGAGTTGGTTGGCCGAGTTGGAGAAAATCGGTTCGGCCGAGGGCCGAGTTCCGAGTACTCGGCCGAGTAGGCCGAGTTTTACAACACTGCTTGGTAGTATTGATTGTATGCACTAGGATTGGAAAAATTGTCCGGTTGCATGGAGAGGACAATTTATGAGAGGCGATCACGGATGCCCCTCGATTATTCTTGAAGCAGTTACTTCACAGGATTTATGGATTTGGCATGCATATTTTGGCATGCCCGGTGCGAATAACGACCTAAACGTTCTAAACTCGTCGCCGTTACTCAATGATATGGAAAACGGTGTGTTTCCACAATCATCGTTTTTTTGTAACGATAACGAGTACGCTCACGGTTACTATTTTGCTGACGGGATTTACCCAGAATGGCCGGTTTTTATGCAAACAATAACATGTCCAAAAACCTTCAAACAAAAAAGGTTTCAAGTAGCACAAAAGGGTGCAAGGAAGGATATTGAGCGGGCTTTTGGTGTTCTTAAAAAAAGATTTCATATTATAAAAAATCCGGCTAGAGCATGGCATCCTAAAAAATTAGATCCGTTATGTATGCATGTATCAAAACCGCCATCTCCTTTTGATATTGATAACCCGCGTAGAGATAACCAAATTTTGGCGTTGTGAAACAAAAGCATTCACGAGTCGTTAAAGCCGATTTGGTCGAACATATCGAAAGGGTTCGCACCGATATTGTCGTTCGTAGCATCTAAGCCAACTAGTATATTTTTAATATGTTAATGTTTTTTTTAATGTAATGTGTGTTTTTTTGTAAAATATTGAATTATTTTAAATTAGAGTAATGTTGACGATGTGGAATAGTGGGGAAGGGTTTTCAATGGGGTGACCATTGTGGGTGTTAACGGATTTCAGTGGGGTGATGACGTGGCAGGAAATTTTAGTGGGGAAGGGTTTTCAGTGGGGTGACCGCTGACACTTGCGAAAAGAAACGTTAAATTAAAGGATTGACGTTCGGTGATCAGTTATTAACAAAAAGATGATAATTAAATTGTGACATGGCAGGTTGCTAATATTGTTATTATTATAAAATTTGTGTTGATAGTCATTACATTAAACTGTATAAATTAATTAAATACGCATTTAAACGCGATTTTACACCAGGAGTTATCGTATCCAATGAAATAAATATTGTGATAATATTTATATATTAACTAAAATATTTCAGTCTCAAAATAATAATCAAGAGAAATAAACGTGACTCGAATGTATTTGTTACTAGAATAATACGCGAGTTAAACGTGATATATACTGACCTAGGGTATCCTCACCCACTCAAAAGCCTAGATATAGAAAAGGTGCAAACCTTTCTTGTCCTTATCCTCCTTTAGCTACATAGCACCCAAAGAAAAAAAAGAAAAAGAAAACACGCATGGGAGTGTGTGTGCGCGTCGGATAAAGAAAACAGCCGCCAAGGAGTTGTCGGATTCCTCCTCAGGCAAGCCCCATCTCCTGCAAACCTTCAGCCCCGCACTTGACCACTTGCAGCAGTCTCCCATCTCAACTCCAGTGACACCCAACCATGACCACCTACTTCCCCACACGTTCCGGTCGTCACACACAAAACCCACACACATTGTGTTTGATCGGGAGCCAGACCAAGAAAAATGTCGGCAACCATCCCTTTGTCGACCAGCTCATCTTCATCCTCCGGCGAGATCCCACCCATGCAGCAACCACATTCTCAACCGTAAGACACCACACACAGCTGTGTGTGATCGTTTGTGAGACATAAACACAAAAACCGGAAGCCGCACCCAACAGTGGTGCTGGTGATCTCTTTCTAGCTCTCAAATCTCGTGGTTCGAGGTTCGATCAACCAAAATTTATGACGAACAATAGAAGATGTTGCTGTTGTGATAATTTATGGCAACCATACCCTCGATCGGTGACTGAAGGTTGGTTTTTTAGACCTAGTTGACGATATGCAAGGTTGTTCATCAAACCCGACCTAAGATTCAAGGTTCCAACCTACCAAACCGTAAGAACCCGCCCTTTGTACTCCCCGATTTTTCGATCTCGTTAATTATACGGTCGTATGTCTTGATTTAGGTGCTGCAAAAACCTGATCTAAGTTGGTTTTGTTTAGTCCGTGCTTGTTTTATCAGATTTGTGAGTTGATTTCATCATGATGTTAAAATGATGATTTTGGTGGAAAGTTTCAAGAGTCAGACGTTGATGAGAGGTTGCAATCACAAAGAATTAGCCTAGGTTGGTGCTTGAGCCGAAAACGAGTTAGTTTAGGTGAAACGGGAGTTGTTCGAGTCATCTTTGACCCTCATGGGACTCGGTTGTAACCCCCTGTTACTATTTAATCTTTTTCACATAATATCAGAGTTGGTCCCAGAATAATTTCTCATTTTCAAAACCTTGTTTAACCTTCTTTAATAATATTAAACATCGTTTAAAACAAAAATAAACATGCCACACACATTTATGATACTTATTTACATAAGTAAGTTTAAACACAAGTTACAACCCTTGTGACAAAGTTCGTTCGATGTAGCTCTTGACCCGCCTCAACCATTACAGCCGTAACCGTCATGTTTGACCTACAAACATCACATAATAACTCCCATTAGTTCATAGGAACTAAGTAATTTAAATCCCAATGGTTTCTCAAAACAAAAATGTATAAATACATCTTTCACAATCAATGTTTCAATGAGCCATTTCTATTCAAATTGACTCATCACAATGTAATGATATCATATTATTATATATCAACTATTGTTTGCAATAGTTTAATCATGATCACACTATGGTTTTCACCATCCTATTCTTCCACCATAGTTACTTGTCAGCACCTCTAACTATCCACACACATGTGGTTTCATACATAATCTTAAGTCTTAAGATGTTCACAAACTGGTTCTTCCATCTAAGACACTTGCTAGCACCTCTACCTATCCACACACATGTGGTCATTTATTTCAATCAAATCTCTATGATGTTCACTCACCGGTACTTCCATCATAGAATCCCATTACTTTAATTCACCAAGGTATTGGATTTATCATAGCTTGTTGAACTTCTAATATTCAACTTTCCACTAGCACCAATACCATGCTTATCATATAATTGATTCAACAACAAGTTTAAGATTCATTATGTGATGTCATAGTTGTGGGATTGCTTACCTTGATCAGATAATGAATTATCACCTACGGGTTCCTTTCCCGATCTATGACTACTTGGTTGACTTCCACTACCACCACCTAGTTGCAAAGCACATATACAACTAGTTTCAATACACATAACACATACATACAATCAAGTTCAACCCACTTGATTCGTTTGACTTTCTCAAAGTCAATTTATTACATAATTGACTCTATCTTACTACATTTAGCAAGTATTAGCCAATTATCACAATTAACCATATTCTATGCCTCCCTTAGGCATTTCATCAAATAATTGATGTTCATTACATTAGTTATGATCCTAATCACCTCTTTTAATCAAAGATTCACCCAAGATCATAACTTTTAATAAATTTAACATCAATTTATTACATATTAACATTTAACCCATGGATTATGATCCATATTTCATTCAAAAACCATGATTTAATCATCCTACTACTTATCAAACCCAATGATATGGATTTAGTAATAACTGGACATTATACCGGCTTAAAATGAAGATTTCCCCGTCTAAATATCAAATTCTTCGTTTCTAACTATTCCTAGTCCTCATCTAGGCAATAATCAACAACCATAATCATTGTATTATATTGAAAACTAGATTTAATCCACACACTATTAAACCAGTAGGAGAGATCGAATCGCTACCCAATTGGAATGATTTCTTCGACATATATGATGATCCAACGTCATGGAATCGCTTACTAGCTCCAAATTTATGATCAGCTGGCTTCAAGATCAAGATTTTGAGGTTAAAAGTTCATATTTTTTGTCTGTGGGAGTTGAAAGTTCAAGAGAAATAGTATAAACTCTTCTGCAAGAAATCTGATTTTTCATTCCAATTTTTCAAACCGCCATAGGCCTCGCGCAC
The DNA here is from genome assembly GCA_009363875.1 of Mikania micrantha. Classification (NCBI taxonomy): domain Eukaryota; kingdom Viridiplantae; phylum Streptophyta; class Magnoliopsida; order Asterales; family Asteraceae; genus Mikania; species Mikania micrantha. The sequence continues at coordinate 36,799,160 of CM018683.1, read as the reverse complement.
CTCTTAGCGGGGCCGTTGGCTCCAGGCGTACCACGCGGGGTCTCGGAATCTCAGATATTTTTACATCCGTGTGCATCACCTAGAGTGGCCAACTGGGGCAGGCGTACCGCGCGAGTTCCTAGAATCTCAGATATTTTACAGCCTTTACGTACTGCCTAGTGGGGCAAAGTGGATCTAGGCGTACCGCGGGGCTCCCCAAACTTTGATATTTTCGTATGTTTCTCCGTTTTACGATTCCGAAGAATCCGGAACTCTGTTTAACACACGGTTTCCACCCGTAGTTACAATTTTTCCCTCTTTTGAGTAATACGTATACACATATACACATGACCAATTAAAACCGGTCGTTACATCGGTCAACCCTGGTCAACCCCGAATAGAGCTGGTCAAACTTGTTCAACTACAGAACCAGAGTGCTCGGTCAAAATCGTGATGCAAAATCGAGTCCAGAAGCGTAGTTGGTTCAAGAATCGAGTACCGGTTACTAAAATGAATTGGCACACGCGGACCAATCTGGAAGGTATACCCGCACGCTAATCTTTATCATATCCATCGTGTAAATCTTGACTTGTTCGTTTTATAGTCTCCCTCTCATGAAAATAGCAAGCGAAATTGATTAATAAATATATGAGTGACAACGTTAATATTTGGTAACAAAAAATAAATATATTCATAATGACGGACCAATTATACGAATCGAGTGTTTACCAACATCAAAAGAGTTGAGACGATTATGAAAATTATAACTGATTATTTCAATTATCGGATTACAATATACAAAGTAATAAATTTTTGTTAAATAGTAATGGGTGAAATCAACATATATATATATATATATATATATATATATTTGTGTGTGTGTGTGTCTATGGATATATGGATATATGTATGTATATAAATACAAATATAAAAAGAGTTATATATTTAAATACACGTAGTTATGACCAAGTCATAATCAATAAACAATATACACACATCGAGACCCACACCCACACCCACACTTTCTAATTCTTTAAAAAGAGAGTTTTCAAACTAATTATTTTATTAAATATATTACACAACTCGAAAGGCTTTTATTATATTAAAACTCAAATATTAGCTTTTGCAATGTTTGATTATCCATATGATCATTTTATATAAACTTATGTGTTAAAACACTTTTGTCACATCCCCAAATTCCCAGTTTCCCACTCGTGGAGTTAGTCCACGTGGGTGTGACGTGGCCAGAATCACAGCTCAAGGTCATATAGAACAACTCTATACGCGTTTACAAATACACCGTTTGACATAAAAGTAATAAAATAGTTTGCAGCGGAAATATAAGTTTAGTACAATTGCAGCGGAAACATAATTGTTTAACAGCGGAAATTGAAATGTCAAACACTACATTGTTTAGTACATAAACCAAATGAAATTGTTTTCAAAAGATGAACAGAAATGCATGAGGTTTCCTAGAGCTCATCCCTTAACGTGTATTCCTGATATCCGAGACCCTGTCAGTTACCTGAGAATACAAGTTTAGAAAAAGTGTCAACACAATGGTTGGTGAGTTCACAGGTTTTGATATACATATATAGTAAGAAAACGTGTGTCATGTTGTTTATCAAAATTTTAGTACCGAGCCCTAGGCTCCAAGTGTCAGTGCGTCACTGCCGAACTAGACTTGTTTGTCCTTGCCTCCGCTATGTCTCGTATACATAGCAAGTTAGGTCAGTGTTTCACGGGTTATGACATTCAGTCAGTATTGTGCCCCGTGGGGTTAGTCACACCCAAACGGATCTATTCAAACCTACCACGTTGTTCGTACATTAACGGTAAGACTTTGTGAGGACTTGTTACGAGTTCAACACTTAATGTTTGTCTAATAAACCAGCATACACAATAAAATGTTTGTACAGTAATAGATGTTTGACTCGATGCAACTAGTATTCTCCCCCTATTTGAAAAGTTTGAAAAGAGTAAAGATGGGCCTTAAACTCACCTTAGTGATAGTGAACAAATGTAAGTGTAAGCTCCCGCGTCACTACGTAGTTGGTCACCAGCTACCTATATCGTATACCATACGTGAGTTTGTGTATGTGATCGTGTTCGTGTTAGTGCTCGTGTTTGTGTTCAACAACCCTTGGTTGTTCATGTTTGTTCGTGTCGGTCCACAATGACCGTGTTTGCTCATGTTGGTCCACATTGACCGTATTTGACCAGAGTTGACCGTGTCAAGTCAACGACCCGTTGGTGAACCGTGTGTCGGTTGTGAATCGTGTAGCAGTCGTGTAAGTGCTCGTCGTGTGCAAAATGTGCAATTCGCGTCTATGGACAACTTACTATTTATAGTAAGTTTCCATTTATGGAAGGTTTCCCAAAGCATAACGATTTTAGAGTTCTAGCATGCTTGTTAATCCTACGTGATCATGTTAGCACATAGCACATCATCATACGAAATCACATAAGTCACTTATATCATGTTTGCATATAAAAGTTTCCTAAAATGGAAAGTTTCCATTTCTAGCATGTGTGATATCGGAAACCATTTAACTTAGCGTACAATCATCATGTTACAACATATGAAACCACTTAGCATGCTTAAATCATACAAAACATTCATAAGTTAACATTTCTAAAAATAAAGTTACTATAAATAGTAACTTTGAAATTTTGCATACAAATGACCATTCTAAACATTTCTTGTAACATCACTGTATTTCCGGTCGTCCGTACATCCGTACGATTGTACTGTTACGACCTGATATAATAATTATTAATGACACTGAATTATTGGATGCATTATTTGATGATTATCACTGTTATTGGTATAAATATTTAGAAAATATTATTATATGCGTAAACCATGGTGAGTTTAGTTGTAACCCAATTAAACAGAACCAGAGAGTTTATCGCTTATGAATTCACAGATATGGATTATTGTTTTGGAAATGGTAAGAAGTTGAGTCGGTTGTTGTATGGTTGCTAAACATAGTCAAGGACACATGGTCATGGTTTATCGAAATAGTGGTGGGACGGTGGTTGGGGCAGTTGCGACTGACCCCTACATATGCCCTATACATATGCATATTTCGGTCTATCACGGATGTGTCAGTGACTTGGTTTAGTGGGTTTTGGTTTGGTAATTTTAATATTAAAGTTAATAAAATAACGGAATTGATTACGCGATGGTGAGGTTACGAACATAACTAAAACGCGAATATTAATTCAGAAATATTAACTTAATAAATGTACTCGCGTGGGTGACGATTCACACGAATATAATTATTGAGAATAATATTCTGAAAAGAAATTTCATAGATTGTAAATCGAATCGAAATACGGTACGAGCGTCGGATTCGCAAAGGTGACGATCTTTACGAATACGTACGTAAGTAAAGCGTTTCGATGAGATAATTAAATAATATATAACGATATTAAATTAATAAATGAAAACCAAAAATGTTTATTAGGAAACACCACCTAAAACAATTTCGTCATTTCCATCTTCTTCTCTCTCTCTACATAGCAATTTCGTCACCCACATTTCACCACAACGTCTCTCTAGTTTTTCTCTCTCGTTTCTTGACGGAATCGTGAGATCTCGGAGCCTAAACGACCGGGGAATCAAGGAGAACAAGAAAGTACAAGAAAATCGCACGTTTGGACAACAAATCGAGGTAAATATTGAGTTTTCTTTCTGTTTTTATACTTAAACATACCCTAACTATCATCACTATCATTGTAAACGATTGTTGGGTTTTTATACTTGTTAATCGTGTTGTTATTGAGACGAGGAAAGCCATAGACGGCCCCATAGCTCACAGATTTTAGAAGTGAAAATGATGGGATGAGTTGCAGGTCGACGAACCTGCATAGGGCCTTGGCCGAACCCTGTAAACATCCTAGCCGAACCATCCCTGTCGACCGAACCTTACTGAGTTGTGCAGGAGGGATAAACGAACCTTTCACCTTTTAGGCGAACCTTATCCCTCAGCCGAACCATAACATGCAACCTTAGTTGATCAACGAACCTTCTATACATCTGCGAACCTAACGCATGCTGCCGAACCATCTAGAGGGGTCACGAACCTTAGACATACACCCCATACGGTGAACCTTATCAATGGGCGAACCCATTGATGTTAGCCGGACCTCATGCCACCCCACGAACCTTGAACATAGGCAGCTACAAACCTATTGAAGCATGGAACGAACCTAGGGTTCGCCTGGCTGGGCTGAACCTTCATTTCTCTGATGGCCGAACCTGAAGTTGGAGCCGAAACCATGCGTGTTGTGGCGAACCACCATAAGACACAAACCTTAGGAATTAAAATGCCACGAACCTTGCCTTGTGGTTGAGCTTATCAGCCGAACCTATGCCTAAAAGTGACATAGGTTCGCTGCCTTCATGGGGATAAAACCTAATTTCGTTTTAATTAAGGGATTAGAGATAAATGGAGGACATAATTATGTATATATATGTATATATATATACACATATATATACCCATGCATGCATGAATTGGGTTAAGGTTGCCATCTTTATAAATAAATATAATTGAATTATGAGGTAATATATAAATCAAAAACATTATAATATGAACCCAAATATGATTTCTTAAACCGAAAATGAAATCTTAATAATTTTGATCTCGATGGGCAATTTGAATCAACATGCATGCATCACTGAACATAGATATTGATGTAATGATTGTTAACATTTTAGGGAGTGTACACAATAAGCATCATCATTGATAAATGAAGCTAATTAATCTTAAATCTATTCTTAACGATGGGACTAAGATCACAATAGTGATAAATCGTATAACCTAAGTGATAAACTTAATTTGTTGTACACCTAATGACCTAATGTCACAATATCATGAAACACTTAATCATGGTCTAACATAAGTACTTATGAACACAAACATATAATAACTACAGATTGTTGATTGGCTTCTGATTTTGTATACGCGAGCGCGCATTTCACGAAAACACAGATTCTCAGGACTCAGGTGAGTTCTCATACCCTCCCTTTTAAACTGTTTTGTTTTTAAAACTCGGAGGTGAAACATGTATACCAATTTAAATATTATTTTGATAACACATGGATGATACCTGTTTATCAATATGATATTCATATTATGGATTATCATTATTATGGATTATCACTTATTATTATACATCCGTGTAACATTGTCATTGACTTCGGTCAATAACAAAGATTACATGTATTGCCACTTGGATTATCACAACTCCATGAAACATTGCCTTTAACCTTGGTTAATTGCATTGGTTTCATGTATTGTCACGTGGATAGCTTCCACTCCATGGATCATGTCTTTAACTTATGTTAATTACATAATTTCCATGTATAGTCACAGATACTATTTGAGAATATTGATGTTTGAGAATTGTTGAATGGTTATGTGGTTGATTATGTATGATTATGTGAGGTATGTGACTATGTGTTTGTTTATGTGTTGATTGATGTGCTGGGATGATTGTGTTGGACTTTCACGCAGGTACTCTTGTGGATTTTCACAGATAAACCATAAGCTTTTATACTCGTTTTATCTAAACTTTTATAAAACCCTTTTCAAACATAAACTTTTATACTCATTTTACAAAACACTTTTTAAGTATAAAAACTTATGATTACTCACCAACTACTTTGTAGTTGACACTTGATTTTCTTACATGTTTCAGGTGATGAAGCTAAGTAGGTTGAGAAGGATGGATTTTCATATTTTGGACATCGTCACATAGGATCTTGGACTTAGCTAAATTTAACTAAAATTCTGGCGATTAGAGTTTAGTTAGTTTAGCTAATTCTTTTGTGTAACTGATGTATTTAATTCATGATAGACATGATTTTTGATGTAATTAATTTGGTTGATTAAATGTTATGTGATGATTTAAATTAGATGCCCACGAGCTTTTGAACAATCTACACATCCCTCGTGGCATCCCGACGTTTCCGCCATCGGTCGGGGTGTTACAGATTGGTATCAGAGCCTGGGTTATAGGGAATTAGGTTACTAGAAATGGTTGACCTAGTCTATAACCGTAGGATACCCTAGTATGAATAAATTCATACACTAGTTAGTATATTCAGGATTTCATGCTTATGTGTTTATTACATGTTATTTGAACTCCTGTTATACATTTGATATGTATATGCTACATACTGATTTCTTACTTAGGTGTGCCCTAATGATTCGATAAGGACATGCACGTGGTGTGTCGTAAAGGTTGTGGGACGGTGGCTGGGGCAGTTGCGACTGACCCCTACATATGCCCTATATATATACCATTTACGGTACATTAGGTGGATGTCAGTATTGAAGAATATGGGAACTACCCGTTTGGGAAATTACCTGCTTAGGAAATTAACTGCTTAGGAATTATCTGCTTTAGGAATTATTTGTGTGATCTTTAAATACCAGACAAGGACACACTCGTGGTATACTACAAAGGTGGTGGGACGGTGGCTGGGGCAGTTGCGACTGACCCCTACATATGCCCTATACATATACCATTTGTAGTATATTGGGGGTCTGTCAGTGTCAGGAAGTTAGGATATTACTAGGAACTGTTGTAAATTTGAGATTGATGAGATATGGATGTTGATGGTATGTTTATGGGAATGGTTTGGATTGACTCATGGATGATCACACTTGATGAACACTTATAAATTCACTTATGAAACACACTGATTGGACACGTAGGGTGCATAGGATTAACGAACGATATGAGCGATTAGTGATGGAATATGGATTTGGGTGATGATATAGACACTTGATGGTAATATAAACGCATAGTGATGATACTAACACTTAGTGATGGTATGGACACTTGATGAGAATAAATTATAGGGAGGATATGAACACTTAGTTACAATAAGAGCACTCAGTGATGATATGAACCCTCATTGATGATTATGGACATTGGAATTAGTATGGACTTTTAGTGAACTTAGACATTAGGGGAACTTTAATGTCAGGTGAACTTAGACATTAGGTGAACTTAGAAATAGGCGAACCTACATGTCAGGTGAACTTAGACATTAGGCGAACCTAATTGTCCAAGGGAACTAGAAACCACTTCACTCAAAATTATCCTACTTAGGATAAGGTTTGTGAAGTGAGACTGTGGTAAGATACATGATACATCCTAAATTCTAACAAGGGCATAATCGTGGTGCAATGAAACAGTGGTGGGACTGTGTAGGGGAGGTTGCAATCTATCCCTGCATATGCCCTATATATAAGCTTGTTGCATTGCATCGGGAGGTTGTCGGTGTTAGTATAGGGTGGGGAATGTATGGAACTTAGGAATATTTAGCTAATATTAGTTACGACCAACTAGGACACTTAGTATAATATTAGGAAATTAATAAATGTTATGAGTTTAATGACAGATAGGAGAGAAATATAGTTCCTATATGTAATCCTAACTGTTTAAATGAACTCATTTAATCATAGTTTGTATGGCTTACGTTGAAAACAGCAGTAACATGTTTCTAATTTACTCAGAAACATGCCACCGCGCCGTCACAACGGAGATGATACGAACTCGGAAGATGCTAACGGTAATGCCAACTCCGGCGTACAAGAGTTAGCAAACCTCATTTCTGGATTGGTGAATCAACTGACTCAAGCCAATCAGAATATCAATCAGAACAGAGGTGGTGCAAACCCTCCAGTTTGCACGTTCAAACACTTCAAATCCTGTAACCCACTGAAGTTTACAGGTTCTGAGACTGCCACTAGCCTACTACAGTGGTTTGAGAGCATGGAGAACACTTTCATCAACAGTGACTGCCCCGAAAATTTAAAGGTGCGCTATGCCACCAGTGTTTTCCAAAAGAGAGCACTGACTTGGTGGAACGGAGAAAAGCGAACTAGGGGAGTGGATGCTGCCCTAGCACTGACCTGGACTAAGGTCAAGAACTTAATGACCACTGAATTCTGTCCTCGCAATGAAATGAGGAAACTGGAGACTGAGTTCTGGGAACTCAAATAAGATAGTGGCGAGAATGTCATCTATAATACTCGTTTCCACGAGTATAGTCTGCTGGTGCCTCATCTAGTGACACCGTTGGAGAGAGCAATTGAGAAGTACATAGGCGGACTGCCTATGCAGATTTAAGACACCGTCTACGGGAGCAACCCCAAAACACTTGAGGCTGCGATTCGTTTATCTGCTACACTCACCGATAATCATGTGAAAGCTGGAACTCTCACGAGGAAAGGAACAAAGAAGACTGAAGGAAAGGCTGCTGTAAAGGAAACAAAAACAGAAGTAAAGACTGAGGTTGCTAGTTCTTCAAAAGGCAGCAACAAAAAGAGGAAGACCAGAAACTTTATGGTCAATGCTCCTGCTGTTAAGTCTACGCAACAATCATCAAACAACACCACTGCCAGGAATTATGTTGGGGTCACTCCCCAATGTAATACCTGCCGATATCATCACGCACCTAACTTGCCATGTCGCGTCTGCAACAACTGTGGCAAGTATGGTCATTTTGCCAATGTCTGTCGGAGTGCACCGCAAGCACAAAGGATGCAACCTGCTCCGCTTGCACTGCCAGCTCCGCATGCACAACCTATTCCAGTTGTACCCATTCACCAAGTACCTCCTGCACAGGCAAGAGCCTGTTATGAGTGTGGTGAAGTGGGTCATTTCATAAACCAGTGCCCAAGACTGACAGGAAACAATCAACGGGTGGCAAGAGGCTAAGCATTTCAACTGAATGCTCCAACTGCTCAAGCCAACCAGGATGTGGTCAATGGTACATTTCTAATCAACAACTCTTATGCATCTGTCTTATTTGATTCTGGTGCCGATAGGAGTTTCGTTTCATATGATTTTGAATGCATGCTTGGTAGAACACGTACATATTTAGATAAACCGTTTAACGTGGAGGTGGCTGACGGAAACACTATTGATGTTGACACTGTTATTATTGGATGTACTGTGAACTTAAGTGATCACGTTTTCCCAATTGATCTCATACCTATGCGTCTTGGTAGCTTCGATGTTATCATAGGCATGGATTGATTAACCACCCACAAAGCGGAGATTATATGTCATGAGAAATATATTCGTACCCTTACCTTCGGGTGAAACTTTAAGAGTATTTGGAGAAACTTCTAGTAAGGGTCTTAAGCTGATTTCATGCACTAAAGCACACAAGTACCTTAGGAAGAAATGTATAGCCTTCTTAGCACATATTGTGGATAAAAAGGAGAAAGGAAAGAGCATTGAAGACGTTCCTGTAATCAGAGATTTTCCTGAAGTATTTCCAGACGACTTGCCAGGTCTTCCACCAGAACGTCAAGTAGAGTTTCGAATTGACTTAGTACCTGGTGCGAACCTTGTCGCCAAGGCTCCTTACTGACTTGCGCCTTCAGAGTTGCAAGAATTGGCGAGCCAGTTGCAAGAACTGACTGATAAAGGATTTATTCGCCCGAGCCATTCACCATGGGGTGCACCGGTCTTATTTGTAAAGAAGAAGGACGGGTCATTCCGAATGTGCATCGACACCGCGAATTAAACAAACTCACAATTAAGAATCGATATCCACTGCCGCGCATCGATGACCTCTTCGATCAACTTTAAGGCTCGGCATGGTTTTCAAAGATCGATCTTAGGTCTGGGTATCATCAGCTTCGCGTACATGATGATGATATTCCCAAGACAGCTTTCAGAACAAGATATGGCCATTATGAATTTCTGGTAATGCCCTTCGGCCTTACCAATGCACCGGCGGTTTTCATAGACCTCATGAACCGTGTATGCAGGCCATACTTGGATAAATTTGTGATTGTATTCATTGATGACATCCTAATATATTCTAAAAGCAAAGCAGAACACGAGCAACACCTTAAGTTGACTTTGGAGGTCTTGAGAAAAGAACAACTGTATGCCAAATTCTCTAAATGTGAATTCTGGCTTAAAGAAGTTCAATTCTTGGGGCACATAGTCAATGAAAATGGGGTTCACGTGGATCTTGCAAAGATTGATGCGGTGAAGAATTGGAGTACACCGAAGACACCGACGGAAATTCGATCGTTTCTCGGACTTGCCGGTTACTATCGGCGGTTCATTTTGAATTTCTCCAGGATTGCTGTTCCACTCACTTCTTTGACTCAGAAGAATAAACCCTATGAGTGGGGACCGAAGCAAGAAGAGGCGTTCCAGACTTTGAAGCAGAAACTTTGTGATGCTCCTGTCTTGACACTGCCTGATGGAAATGATGATTTCGTTGTTTACTGTGATGCATCCAACCTGCGTCTCGGTTGTGTCCTTATGCAACGGGGAAAGGTTGTGGCATATGCATCAAGACAGTTGAAGATTCATGAGAAGAACTACACTACACATGACTTGGAACTTGGTGCAGTCGTGTTCGCTTTGAAGATATGGAGACATTATCATTATGGCACAAAGTGTGTAGTCTTTACAGACCATAAAAGTTTACAACATATTCTCTATCAGAAAGAGCTTAACATGAGACAACGGAGATGGGTTGAACAGTTGAACGATTATGACTGTGAAATTCGCTACCATCCTGGAAAAGCGAATGTAGTAGCAGATGCGCTTAGTCGCAAAATTCAAGTTCAGATTCATAGTGTCCGAGTGCACACTAATCTCCGTAATGATGTTCTCACAGCCCAACAACACTCATTGTCTCAGGATAACTTGAAACATGAGATGTCTTGCGGGGCTGAGATCTTATTGGAAACTAAGGATGACGGTTTGATGTATTATTTGAATCGGTTGTGGATACCGGACAGGGGTGATCATGGGATGGTGATTATGGATGAAGCTCATAAGTCTCGTTACTCGATCCATCCAGGTGCTGACAAGATGTATCAAGACCTTCGGGCCTTGTACTGGTGGCCTGGTATGAAGAAGGATATTGCTGAATATGTGTCCAAGTGCCTTAACTGTGCCAAAGTCAAGGCAGAACACCAGCGTCCTTCGGGATTGTTAATGCAGCCAGAAATACCGATGTGGAAGTGGGAGAATATCTCTATGGATTTTATTACTAAACTTCCATGAACCGCAAATGGCAAGGATAGTATCTGGGTGATAGTTGATAGATTAACCAAGTCGGCTCATTTCTTACCGATACGCGAAACGTACCCTGTGCGGAAGTTAGCGCGTATCTACATTGATGAGATCGTTAGCCGACATGGGATTCCCTTGAGCATAATATCGAATCAGGATGCTCGTTTCACGACACGATTTTGGGAATCACTTCATGAAGCTTTTGGAACAAGATTGGATCTTAGCACTGCTTATCATCCTCAAACGGATGGTCAAACAGAGCGGATGATTCAAACTTTGGAAGACATGTTGAGAGCTTGTGTCATCGATTTCGGTGGCTATTGGGATAGCCAGCTACCGTTGGTCGAGTTCTCGTATAACAACAGTTATCACGCGAGCATTGGTATGGCGCCATTTGAAGCTCTGTATGGCAGAAAATGTCGGTCACCTATTTGTTGGACCGAGGTCGGCGAGTCGCAGATCACTGGTCTCGAGATTATACAGGAGACGACTGACAAGATCCGCCAGATCCGTGACAATCTGTTAGATGCACGCAGTCGACAGAAGAGTTATGCGGATAAACGACGAAAACCTTTAGAGTTTGAAGTGGGAGATATGGTATTGCTTAAAGTGTCGCCTCGGAAGGGCGTTGTGCGATTCGGGAAGAAAGGTAAACTTGGTCCACGTTATGTAGGCCCTTTTAAGATCCTTGAACGGATCGGGAAGGTTGCTTACAAGTTGGAACTTCCTTCGGAACTTAGTAACGGTCGACAGAAGAGTTATGCGGATAAACGACGAAAACCTTTAGAGTTTGAAGTGGGAGATATGGTATTGCTTAAAGTGTCGCCTCGGAAGGGCGTTGTGCGATTCGGGAAGAAAGGTAAACTTGGTCCACGTTATGTAGGCCCTTTTAAGATCCTTGAACGGATCGGGAAGGTTGCTTACAAGTTGGAACTTCCTTCGGAACTTAGTAACGGTCGACAGAAGAGTTATGCGGATAAACGACGAAAACCTTTAGAGTTTGAAGTGGGAGATATGGTATTGCTTAAAGTGTCGCCTCGGAAGGGCGTTGTGCGATTCGGGAAGAAAGGTAAACTTGGTCCACGTTATGTAGGCCCTTTTAAGATCCTTGAACGGATCGGGAAGGTTGCTTACAAGTTGGAACTTCCTTCAGAACTTAGTAACGTGCACCCGACGTTTCACGTGTCCAATTTAAGAAAGTGCTTAGCCGGTCAAGATCTTCAGGAACCACTCGATGACATTCGAGTTGATGATACCATGCATTTTGTTGAAAAACCAGTGGAGATCATGGATTGTGAGGTTAAAAAGCTCAAACACAGTGGAATTCCAATTGTCAAAGTACGTTGGGAATCGAAGCGGGGTCCAGAATTCACTTGGGAGTGAGAAGATCAGATTAAGCTTAAGTACCCACATTTATTTACTAGGGTCACTCCAAGTTGAATTTCGGGACAAAATTCCTTTAACTAGGGGAGACTGTAACATCACTGTATTTCCGGTCGTCCGTACATTCGTACGATTGTACTGTAACGACCTGATATAATAATTATTAACGACACTGAATTATTGGATGCATTATTTGATGATTATCACTGTTATTGGTATACATATTTAGAAAATATTATTATATGCGTAGACCATGGTGAGTTTAGTTGTAACCCAACTAAACAGAACCAGAGAGTTTATCGCTGATGAATTCACAGATATGGATTATTGTTTTGGAAATGGTAAGGCGTTGAGTTGGTTGTTGTATGGTTGCTAAACATAGTCAAGGACACATGGTCATGGTTTATCGAAATAGCGGTGGGACGGTGGCTGGGGCAGCTGCGACTGACCCCTACATATGCCCTATACATATGCATATTTCGGTCTATCACGGATGTGTCAGTGACTTGGTTTAGTGGGTTTTGGTTTGGTAATTTTAATATTAAAGTTAATAAAATAACGGAATTGATTACGCGATGGTGAGGTTACGAACATAACTAAAACGCGAATATTAATTCAGAAATATTAACTTAATAAATGTACTCGCGTGGGTGACGATTCACACGAATATAATTATTGAGAATAATATTCTGAAAAGAAATTTCATAGATTGTAAATCGAATCGAAATACGGTACGAGCGTCGGATTCGCAAAGGTGACGATCTTTACGAATACGTACGTAAGTAACGCGTTTCGATGAGATAATTAAATAATATATAACGATATTAAATTAATAAATGAAAACCAAAAATGGTTATTAGGAAACACCACCTAAAACAAATCCGAGTAAAACGTTTTATTTAAACGATTAATTTAGTGAAAGCAAATGAAGCACTTTGTTTAAACGAACTTATTTAAAATCATTTTATTAAAAAGAAACTTATTTATTTATATGTGATATGTTTTAAATAAGTTTTACGTTAAAAACCGAATTTATAAGGTGTGTTATCGCGATAAAAACGAGACCGAGCACGCGGGGGACGACACGCGATATAAGGAGGAAAACTCCCTCCTTCCTCATTTCCATCTTCTTCTCTCTCTCTACATAGCAATTTCGTCACCCACATTTCACCACAACTTCTCTCTAGTTTTTCTCTCTCGTTTCTTGACGGAATCGTGATATCTCGGAGCCTAAACGACCGGGGAATCAAGGAGAACAAGAAAGTACAAGAAAATCGCACGTTTGGACAACAAATCGAGGTAAATATTGAGTTTTCTTTCTGTTTTTATACTTAAACATACCCTAACTATCATCACTATCATTGTAAACGATTGTTGGGTTTTTATACTTGTTAATCGAGTTGTTATTGAGACAAGGAAAGCCTTAGACGGCCCTATAGCTCACAGATTATAGAAGTGAAAATGATGGGATGAGTTGCAGGTCGACGAACCTGCATAGGGCCTTGGCCGAACCCTGTAAACATCCTAGCCGAACCATCCCTGTCGACCGAACCTTACTGAGTTGCGCAGGAGGGATAAACGAACCTTTCACCTGTTAGGCGAACCTTATCCCTCAGCCGAACCATAACATGCAACCTTAGTTGATCAACGAACCTTCTATACATCTGCGAACCTAACGCATGCTGCCGAACAATCTAGAGGGGTCACGAACCTTATACATACACCCCATGCGGCGAACCTTATCAATGGGCGAACCCATTGATGTTAGCCGGACCTCATGCCACCCAACGAACCTTGAACATAGGCAGCTACAAACCTATTGAAGCATGGAACGAACCTAGGGTTCGCCTGGCTGGGCTGAACGTTCATTTCTCTGATGGCCGAACCTGAAGTTGGAGCCGAAACCATGCGTGTTGTGGCGAACCACCATAAGACACAAACCATAGGAATTAAAATGCCATGAACCTTGCCTTGTGGTTGAGCTTATCAGCCGAACCTATGCCTAAAAGTGACATAGGTTCGCTGCCTTCATGGGGATAAAACCTAATTTTGTTTTAATTAAGGGATTAGAGATAAATGGAGGACATAATTATGTATATATATGTATATATATACACACATATATATACCCATACATGCATGAATTGGGTTAAGGTTGCCATCTTTATAAATAAATATAATTGAATTATGAGGTAATATATAAATCAAACACATTATAATATGAACCCAAATATGATTTCTTAAACCGAAAATGAAATCTTAATAATTTTGATCTCGATGGGCAATTTGAATCAACATGCATGCATCACTGAACATAGATATTGATGTAATGATTGTTAACATTTTAGGGAGTGTACACAATAAGCATCATCATTGATAAATGAAGCTAATTAATCTTAAATATATTCTTAACGATGGGACTAAGATCACAATAGTGATAAATCGTATAACCTATGTGATAAACTTAATCTGTTGTACACCTAAAGACCTAATGTCACAATATCATGAAACACTTAATCATGGTCTAACATAAGTACTTATGAACACAAACATATAATAACTACAGATTGTTGATTGGCTTCTGATTTTGTATACGCGAGCGCGCATTTCACGAAAACACAGATTCTCAGGACTCAGGTGAGTTCTCATACCCTCCCTTTTAAACTGTTTTGTTTTTAAAACTCGGAGGTGAAACATGTATAACAATTTAAATATTATTTTGATAACACATGGATGATACCTGTTTATCAATATGATATTCATATTATGGATTATCATTATTATGGATTATCACTTATTATTATACATCCGTGAAGAGCCTCCAAATGATGAAAATCAAGGGGGAGACACAGGAAATCCATCTTCATCAAGCAAGTCCACGAGCAACTATGATGACCTCTTTGGAGATATTCCTGATGATATTTTTTTTAGAGATTGTGTTCAAGCAGCTGAAGCTGCTAGGTCCGGTTTTGATGACTTGTTCGATGATTTTCCAGAAGATTTTGATTTTGAAGGGCTTAGTGGAGAGCTAAGTGAAGCTGGACTTGGAAATTTGTTTCAAGATGAAGGTGGTAATCAAAAGGAAGCCGAGTCCTCTGCAGGGGCATCTGCATAGGAAGAACCAGAAAACGTTGTTATTGCTGATGTGACCAAGGATCCTTATGTTGATTACTTGTATGCTCACAAGTATATTGGTCAGGAGGGTCAGGAGATTCCCCCACTCGGAACAGTCATAAATAGCTGGTTTGAGAAACAAAGGGATTGGACTCCAGCTCCTCCTGAAGTCAGAGCTACATGGATGGATGAAATGAATGAAGGACATCCAGAGCATACATTTATTTCGGATGACAGAAACATGTTCGCTGTTCGCAACAACAGATCAAATGTTTGCTGCTGGATGTATGATAAAGAAAGGAATATCTACTTGGTAAAACGACTAAATGGCAAGGTTGAGTTCTAGAAGAGACCACGAGACTTCTGTACGATGCCAAATTTTGACATAAGAAGTATCAACAACGCGATGTTCTTCAATCCATCCAAGGACCCTCAGGCCAGTTTGTTTGCCAAGTTTATCAAGGATCAATGCGAAAAGGATTTCCCTGTGATGAAGACGGCCAAGGGAAGATGCTTTGTCTCGAAGTGTATTATAGATCCAGTGACGAAAGAGCCTTGGATTTACTACAAGTATCCTCCACCACTCGTTGAGCTCGCTGTCCCAGTTTCCCCAAGAGTCCCCGACAAATCATTGTCTAACTTTTTATCTTGGTATTTTGATGAGTGTAACCTTGGAGCAATCATTCTCAGGAACAAGGATGACATCAATGATATTGATATGATTCTTGATCCGATGGATCTGTTGAAGTACAGGAAAGAGGACATGATGAAGCTTCACAGCTCTCCAATCAGAGTCTATCATGGATCTGATGAAGAAGCCAAGCCGTTTACACGCACTGTTGCGTATGCTATTGAGTTAAAGCTGTATGCGGGAGCTGGACCACATTCTGTCACTCTTCCTATTGGTTGACTTCGCCAGTCTAGGGGGAGTTTGTAGAGCCCACTTCACGATGAAGACTGACAAAGTCAAACTTGGAAGAGTTAAAGTCCAGATTTTGATAGTCTTTTGTTGTTTTCGAGTACATATGGTTCAAATACACACAGTGTTCCAGTACTCGAAGTTATTTTGTGTTAAACTTCGAGTACACCTAGATTAGTATAAATAGATGTATTTTGTACTAGTTTAGGTTGGAATCCCGAGGCATTTTCTCTCTAGACGTATTGAGGCATCTGTACTCGAATTTCAGTATTTAATACAAAGATTTCATCTTTCTACTTGCTTTCTTGGTTCTAGCATGGATTCTGCACTTGTTAGAGTCTGTTGGTGATGATTTGTGTGATAAAGCTACGTTTTTGATCCGGTTTGAGAACTACACACTTTTCAAAGTTGAACATGAAATCCCAGTTTTCTCCCTTATCATTCTGAACCATGAGTGCCTTGTTTGCATTCGATGAACTAACTTGAGCAGGAGTGTCAATTGGTACCAATCTTCTCTCTGGGTTAGTAGCTAATGATCTTTGGTTCTGAAATGGATTATGATTACCCATTTTCTTGGGCTTGTTGCATTGTCTTACAAAATGACCTCTATCCTCACAGTTGTAGCAAGTAACAAATGACATATCAAATCCTAACTTTGAGTCTTTGTTTTGATTGATGTCTTTCTTAGTCCTTCTGACAAAGTCTTTTTCTATCCTGACAGCACTTGCAAGAGCCCACATGATGTCAATCCTTTCCATATCATCAGGATCAATCTGAGAATAGTCTTCATTTGTCAAGTGTGTATTACCAATCTGCCCAGCTAACAACCCATCATAAGAACTCACAAGTGTAGACAACAGGCCCATATGTTCTTTGGCAACCTCCACAGTTACTTTGTCAAAGCTGTCTGTCTTCAAATTTGTGACATAATGACTTTCTTCTTTCTGAGATGTGGAAGTTGTAGCTGACTGACTGAAATGTGTCTGGCCTGAAACAAGAGCTTCTTTGGTCTGTGAGACAAAAGATGTCTTCAGAGGAGCATGTGAAGAAGGAGATCTTTCCACAGTAGGAGTAGAGTAATATATAGATGGATCTTGAACTTGAACGACTCTCTTTGCTTTCCACTTCTTCTCTATCTCCTGTTCTTTCAGCTTCTGAATGAAATCATTAATGTCCATGTTAGCAATCATCTCACTCTGTTTCAGGACCATCAGAAAAGATTCCCATTTAGGAGGTAAAGCATCAACCAGACATTGAATCTTCTCTTGTGTAGTTTTCTTGACTTGATGATTGTAGAGCTCACTCAAGAGATGATAGAATCTAGCAATCAGGTTATCCAAAGACTCATTACCCACGCACATGAAACTATTGAACTCTTTCTTCAAGGCTTTAGACTTGATGCTTTTCAGTGCATCATTCCCCTCATATCTTTGTTGCAAAGCATCCCACAGTAGTTTTGATGAAGTGAACTGTATGAATTGGTGAAATATATCTGTAGCAATAGACTGGGACAATATTGCATACACCTTCTTCTCAAAATCATACAACTTTCTCTAAGGCTTAGTCATCCTAGTAACCAGCATAGGTGATCCATCCTCACTAAGTGGTCTTAATACCCACCCTCAATCATCATCCAAAGATTGTTATCCACTCCATTAATGTGAATCTCAAATCGATACTTCCAATGTGGATAATCATCCAAGTATAATAACTTTGGAGCTTTGTTTGAATTCCCCGTCTCTTTCTTAGTAAGCAACAGGCTCTGAATTATGTTGTTCTGATTAGCCATCAATGCAAGTTCCTCCATCTTCTCAAGAAGAATAAGCTGATCCAACACTTAGAAAATTTTGCAAAGCTGATGGCCGAATGAAGCTTTATCAGCCGAATGATGGGGGCCGAATGAGTGGAATTGGACTGAATGAACAACTTTGACCGAATAGCTTGTCTGATGCGAATGGGCAGAGAACCGAATGACTTGTTGACCGAATGAAGCTCAACCAGCCAAATGAGTGGCTATTCGCACTCACTCTTGGATCGAATGAGGACTATTCGGCTGAATGACCTATTTGCACAATGGCTATTCGCCCAATCGACTCATTCGCATAAACTGGGGTTTTCAGCAACAAAAATTCCGATATCTTTGGATTTTGATCGAATCTAACCACCAAATTTGGTACACAACCTCAGGACACTATCCCTAAGCTTTTGGAATGCAC
Organism: Mikania micrantha; assembly: GCA_009363875.1. Lineage (NCBI taxonomy): Eukaryota > Viridiplantae > Streptophyta > Magnoliopsida > Asterales > Asteraceae > Mikania > Mikania micrantha. The sequence continues at coordinate 36,780,467 of CM018683.1, read as the reverse complement.
TATTGACCAAAACAACCCGAAAAACCCACGGTTATCTAATGAAACAGTAACTTGGAGACTAAGAAACTCAGGGTTTTTAAAAAATCTCGAATGAACAATCTGTAATATGATGATTTGGATTGAAAATCGAGCAGAATCAAGATCCAAAGCTCTGATACCACTTTGTAGGACCAATGAAACCCTTGGAAACCAATCGGTTCCTTGCGGATTCTACTCGGCTGTAACGATACATTTTGGGAAAATATTATAAATAAAATATAATTGGTGTATAATTATGTTTTATTTTAATTTATGTGTGTTTTATAAGATTTGATTATTTTAAATATTATTTGGTGGGTGTTTTAATAAATAATTGTTGATTATAACTAAATGGTGGGTGTTAACTAACTTAACTAAGTTAGTAATAAACTAGTTAGATTTAACTAGAAAATTCAGGGGCTTGAAATGACAATTTCGGAAATTTGAACTCAAGGGGGATTATATGACAATTGAGGTCAACATTTGTCAAAGAAAACACCCATTTTTCCATGTTCCAGTCGACGACCACAAGAGGAGAAAAAGGAGAAATCCAATTTTTTGGAAAATTGACCAAATTCTTGTTTCATCTTGGTCTAATCAGTCATGAAAACAAAGATTTGAGTTGCCCTTACATCATACAACATCTAGGTAAGTGATTTTGTGTGTTTTTGGTGTAATTTTCGTGGGTCTCTTATGGGGATGTGGGTTTGATGGGTGAAATCAAAAATTGGTAGTTTATGTGGTGTTATATGTTGTTAATCATCATGGATATCAACTAAGAACAACATTTTGTTCATTTTCATAGAGCTTGATTTAGTTGGATAAAAATGGAGTTTTGCATGTTCATGAGGAAGATGAACTAGGAGTTGTAAATGGGTGTTGGGTGAAAGCTAGATGATAACCTTATGATTTATAACATTTGAAATTGTACAACATGGGTAAATTGAGGTTATTATTAACATTGAAAGATTAGAAACATAAAATGGGGATTGATGGGTTGGACGTAGCTGAAATGTGTAAGGGAAATCCCTGCACATAAGTTGTTTGATTAAATGTCAACAACTTTATTTTTAGCTATAAATGTGTTCAAAGGGATGAGTGATGAGAGTTAGTTGTTGTGATCATAAAATATGATATTTTTATGATTAATGGGTTAATTGAATGAAACATAAGTGTAATTGGTGATAATGGGTCAATTGGATGTAATTTGACTAGTTATAGTCAAACTTTGTATTAAAATCTATTAGTTGTGATAATAGGAAGTAATAGTGGAGGTGTTAGTGGAAATCAACGACCCGGAAAAGAGATTTTGGTAGTGGATAATCCTTCGGGACAAGGTAAGTCACCCACCTATTATACATCCGTGTAACATTGTCATTGACTTCGGTCAATAACAAAGATTACATGTATTGCCACTTGGATTATCACAACTCCGTGAAACATTACCTTTAACCTTGGTTAATTGCATTGGTTTCATGTATTGTCACGTGGATAGCTTCCACTCCATGGATCATGTCTTTAACTTATGTTAATTACCATAATTTCCATGTATAGTCACAGATACTATTTGAGAATATTGATGTTTGAGAATTGTTGAATGGTTATGTGGTTGATTATCTATGATTATGTGAGGTATATGACTATGTGTTTGTTTATGTGTTGATTGATGTGCTGGGATGATTGTATTGGAGTTTCACGCAGGTATCCTTGTGGATTTTCTCAGATAAACCATAAGCTTTTATACTCGCTTTATCTAAACTTTTATAAAACCCTTTTCAAACATAAACTTTTATACTCATTTTACAAAACACTTTTTAAGTATAAAAACTTATGATTACTCACCAACTACTTTGTAGTTGACACTTGATTTTCTTACATGTTTCAGGTGATGAAGCTAAGTAGGTTGAGAAGGATGGATTTTCATATTTTGGACATCGTCACATAGGATCTTGGACTTAGCTAAATTTAACTAAAATTCTGGCGATTAGAGTTTAGTTAGTTTAGCTAATTCTATTGTGTAACTGATGTATTTAATTCATGATAGACATGATTTTTGATGTAATTAATTTGGTTGATTAAATGCTATGTGATGATTTAAATTAGATGCCCACGAGCTTTTGAACAATCTACACATCCCTCGTGGCATCCCGACGTTTCCGCCATCGGTCGGGGTGTTACAGATTGGTATCAGAGCCTGGGTTATAGGGAATTAGGTTACTAGAAATGGTTGACCTAGTCTATAACGTAGGATACCCTAGTATGAATAAATTCATACACTAGTTAGTATATTCAGGATTTCATGCTTATGTGTTTATTACATGTTATTTGAACTCCTGTTATACATTTGATATGTATATGCTACATACTGATTTCTTGCTTACGTGTGCCCTAATGATTCGATAAGGACATGCAGGTGGTGTATCGTAAAGGTGGTGGGACAGTGGCTGGGGCAGTTGCGACTGACCCCTACATATGACCTATATATATACCATTTACGATACATTAGGTGGATGTCAGTATTGAGCCTCTTATGGGCCATCGCGTACCGCGATGGGCTCCTGAACAGCCCAGTAGGCCTAGCTTCATGGGCTTGATCCGTTCTTCGCCGTTTTCACGTTTACGAACTATCGTTTGGCCTCGTTTGAACTTCCAAGTTCAATGTTCAAGTGTTTCGTGAGGTTTGGAGCATTGTGTTACACGATGTGTTAAACGTTCACAACGTTCGTGTGTTTTGACACGTGTTAGCGTTCGTACTGTCGTGCCACGTGTCACACTAAATTAAACTAATTCTAGTGCCACGTGTATAAATAGAATTTAAATAAACATTTAAATAATTAGATTGCTGACCTGGAATTTACGGGGTGTCACAACTTTCAATTTTCAAAATTTTATAAGTTTATGTTGTCAAATAGATTATAATAAAATATATATTTGGATTCAATGACTAATATATCAACAAAATAGTTTTAAATATATTATATACATATATAAATGATCAAATTTTAATAATTACTATAAATGTTACAATTGATATTATATACTGAATAACAACTTGCATATAATAAATACATTATGGGACATAATAAACATTGTTACCAGCTCATACATGTATAAGTTAACCATATGTTAATGATAACTTTTAATTCTTGATAATTAAGATTATATATGCAAATTTTAAAGCATAATAGTTTTAAACATACTCGATTGAATAAATAACTGAGTATTAAAGAATAAACATCTTTAATGCAAAAGTCACACATATAGACAGACATAGGCGCGCCTTTGTAGAGACCGAGGGGCGATCGCCCCCCTGTTTTTCCGTCCGTAATGTTAATTTTTCGGCCAAAATGCGATTTTTAGTTAAAAATAGGGGTTTCGCCCCCCTGAATTCAAAATATTAGCATGTATTCTGGGTTACAAAAATTTTCGCCCCCCCTCTCAAGTGTACCAAACTCCGCCACTATAGACAGAGGTGTTCGGTTAATCAAAAATTAACATATGTGAGGACGCGTTAGATCTCGTATGATAGCTGTGTCAAATAGGCACACGAAACAAGATTATTGATATCAGTTATTGATACACATTTGATTTACAAATAGGGCCTCATATTTCATTTGATTGGGAAATGCTATGCTATATCAAACATATAGAGTTGGCTAGCACTAATGCGCTGTATATGACCACTTAGACTTTGTTATCACAAATGTAACATCAGTGCTGGACGCGTGCCGGAACAGTGATCACAACAGTAACTCGTACAGTAACTCAGGTATACATTACGTAAAACTATGTTTATGCTATTGATACATTATGCTTAACACGAAACTATTATGCGATTCTCTGAAATCTGATTTAAAACCTTAGGGTTTAACAGTCAGAAAACATATCAGACAACACAGTGTTGAAACACAGATACTTGATTTAATGCTATTGTGTATAAACGTATGTGAGGTTAAACAGAATGAAACTATAACGGTTGTTGTTACGGAATGCTATTGTACGAATGATTCTGAAAGTTTAACGTTCTGAAATAATGACTGAAAAGTAGAGAACAAGAATCAGAAAGCCAAACTATCATTGTGTTCGTTCGAATGACGATTCGAACGAATACGCGCGATGGCGACAACCCGAAAAAAAAACGATACGAATGATCATAAACTTAAGGAAATAAAATATCTCCTATTTTACAATTTTGAAACTCATCATAAGTAAGATTAAACGAAACTATTTTATTAATTCGTGAACAAATAAACTAAACGCGTAAAAACGATATAACTCGATAAATAATTTAATACAACGATATTTAAAATAATTTCTAGTAATAATCGTATTCTAAAAATCCTAAAATAATTCTTTTTAATAAATTTACGAAATATGCGCGTTATGATCCGGAAACCCGACGAAAATACGAACCGAGCCACCGAAACGAACCCTTTTTAATAATTTCTAGCATCCATGGCCGAACCAATCCCTTGCACGAACCTTCTGCGAACCATGTCAGCCGAGCCTTCGAACCACCACCGAACCCAGGTGTCCACCGAACCTTTGTTTCCCATAAACCATCAAGGAGTAGCGAACCTCTGGCGATCTTTGATGATGTAACCGAACCTTCCATGCACAGCCACTTTAGACGAACCTTTCATGCTAGTAGGCGAACCATGGACATGGTGAATCTCGGGACCACGAACCCACACCTGGCGAAACCCTCACGAACCCATTACATGGGCGAACCGATGGATCTTATGTTGTAGCCGAACCTATGGCAGTGGGGTTAGAAGGTTCGCTGGAAGCCAAATGCCACGCCTCTGCGACTTGTTTAATCCAAATTCCTTGGGCCCAACAATTGATTAACTTACATTTCTTACTAGCCATCATGTGGAAATTTGCCCAAAACCCACCTACGAGGCCCAATGGAATGGCACTCACTTAGCGGGCCCATGGCCATCCAACAGGCCTAGAACCCAAGTGCTCGGCCCATATCATAGTTTGAAGCCATCTCGAGTAATTGGGCCACCTTATTTGGTCGAGACCCACACCAATCGGCCACTTTAGTTACCTTGACCCATTCGGCCCATATCTATAGGCCTTGGCCCAGAACACCTTGGACATAAGCAGTTGTCCAGAATACCACAAAGTTTGCTACGCAGCCGGGTCATTTAGCAAGCGAGCGTTGACATGGTGGAATGCTCAGATAAGAGCTAAGGGAAGAGATGAAGCAATGGCCATCCCTTGGATAGACTTCAAACTCCTTTTGAGGAACGAGTTCTGTCCGAAACACGAACTACATCAACTAGAGATTGAGCTCTCGAACCATGTGATGAAGGGAGCCGATCATATGACTTTTACCACTCGTTATCATGAGCTGGTAGCATTGGTGCCAGAGATGGTGCCAACCTTGGAAAAGCTGATTGATCGATACGTAGCAGGACTACCCTCTTGTATCCAAAGCATTGTGTTGGCTGCTTATCCTGCTACTCTAGAGTCAGCTATCTCTCTTTCAGCTAAACTTACCAATGTGATGGTGAAGTCTGGAGTTCTGAAAGATGACACAGGGAAGGCAAAGGAAACAACAACAAAGAAACCAGAGTATCACCAGAAGAAGAAACAAAAGGTCGTTAAGAACTATGCGATCGTCACTCCTTTGAGACAGGCTTCTGCAGCACCTGTCAACACTGCAACCACGAACTATGGGGGAGTGCATCCTCAGTGCACACATTGCAAGTATCATCATCATCCTACTGCTCAATGTAGGAAGTGCACTAACTATGGTCGATTTGGGCACTGGGTTGCACGCTGCCGTTTTGCTGTAAATCAAGCTACCAACATTACAGCAAGGGCACTATCTCCACCACCACCACAGAATCCAGGCACAACAACAACAACAACAACAGAGGATGCTACAACTGCGGGGAAATGGGTCATTTCTCCCGCGACTGTCCAAAGAGAGTGCAACCAGGATCACAAGCACCTCGCGGACGAGCTTTTGTTATCGGAGCCAATGCTGCACGCCAAGACCCTAATGTGGTCACTGGTACATTTCTCTTACATGACTCTTATGCATCTATACTATTTGATACTGGTGCAGACCAGAGTTTTATTTCATCTGATTTTGCACGATAACTTAGCCTTACTGAGGAAACTTTAGACTCCCCTTACATTATCGAAGTAGCGAACGGAAAGCAAGTCACAGTTAGCACTATACTTAGGAACTGCCCACTTACACTCACAGATCACACATTTACCATCGACTTGTTACCGATGGAGTTGGGCAGTTTCGATATCATCGTGGGGATGGACTGGCTATCACTCAATAGAGTTGAAGTCATCTGTTCCGAAAAGCTACTTCGGATTTCAGTGACGAATGATCGTGTATTGGAAGTTCGTGGGGATCAAGCAAAGCGAAACGTAAGGATCATATCATGCATAAAAGCGCGTAAGTGTCTACAAAAGAAATGCATAGCTTTCTTGGCTAACGTGGTGGAGAAAGAGAAAGACAAGAAAACAATACAGGACGTGCCGATAGTGAATGAATACCCTGAAGTGTTTCCTGAAGAGCTACCTGGTTTGCCACCGGTGCGACCGGTAGAGTTTCGTATTGACCTGATTCCTGGAGCAACACCTGTTGCTAAATCTCCTTACAGGTTAGCACCCTCGGAGATGCAAGAACTATCTAATCAACTACAGGAGCTGGTTGATAAAGGTTTCATCCGACCGAGCTACTCACCTTGGGGAGATCCGGTTTTGTTCGTGAAAAAGAAGGATGGATCCTTTCGTATGTGCATAGACTACAGGGAGCTAAACAAACTAACCATCAAGAATCGGTATCCATTGCCGAGTATTGATGATTTGTTTGATCAATTGCAAGGAGCTCAATACTTTTCAAAGATCGATCTGTGTTCTGGATACCATCAGCTCAGAGTACAAGACGAGGACATACCAAAGACGGCGTTTCGTACCAGATACGGGCATTATGAGTTTATGGTGATGCCTTTTGGTTTGACAAATGCACCCGCGGTTTTCATGGATCTCATGAACCGTATGTGTAAGCCGTACTTAGATCAATTTGTTATTGTTTTCATTGATGACATATTGATCTACTCTAAAAGCAAAGCAGAGCACGAGCAACATCTCAGAACGATCTTGGAACTGTTAAAGGGAGAGAAGCTCAATGCCAAATTCTCTAAGTGTGAATTTTGGTTGAAAGAGGTTCAATTCCTAGGTCACGTAGTTAACAGTGAGGGAATACACGTTGATCCTGCCAAGATCGAGGCAATAAAGGATTGGGACACTCCAAAGACACCTACGGAGATACGTTCTTTTCTAGGCTTAGCAGGCTATTACAGAAGGTTTATCTCAAACTTTTCTAAGATAGCTCTGCCACTCACAAAGCTAACACAGAAGAGCGAGCCGTTTGTTTGGGAACAAAATCAAGAAGAAGCCTTTCAGACCCTAAAGCAAAAGCTATATGATGCTTCGATATTATCTCTCCCAGATGGTTGTGATGACTTTGTAGTGTACTGTGATGCATCCCATCAGGGACTTGGCTGTGTACTGATGCAACGAGACAAAGTTATCGCTTATGCCTTGAGACAACTGAAGGTTCATGAGAAGAATTACACTGCTCATGATCTGGAACCGGGAGCGGTAGTGTTCGCACTGAAAATTTGGAGACATTACTTATATGGCACCAAGTGTACCATATTTACAGATCATAAAAGTCTGCAACACATATTCGATCAGAAGGAACTCAACATGCGACAACGACGTTGGGTTGAGCTTCTGAATGATTACGACTGTGTAATCAAATACCATCCGGGCAAGGCAAACGTTGTAGCTGGTGCCTTGAGTCGGAAGGAAAGAGTCTAACCCTTGTGCGTCAGAGCAATGGGAATGACTGTGCAGACCAGCTTACATGACAACATTATGCAAGCACAACAAGAGGTTATTGAACGTGAAAACTTGAAGAAAGAACTTGATTGCGGTGTGGAAAAACATTTGGAGACAAAACATGATGGACTTGTCTACTACAAGGATCGAGTATGGATTCCTGCAGTAGATGAGTTAAGGAAGTTATATTGGATGAAGCACACAAGACCAAGTACTCTGTACATCCCGGTGCTGATAAGATGTACCAAGACTTATGGGCATTTTATTGGTGGCCGGGTATGAAGAAAGACATAGCTGAGTACGTTGGTCGATGCCTTACGTGTGCCAAAGTGAAGGCGGAACACCAGAAACCGTCAGGTTTACTGGAACAGCCTGAAATTCCACTATGGAAGTGGGAACAGATAGCTATGGACTTTATTACTAAGCTACCCCGCACTTCCAGTGGACATGACACTATTTGGGTTATCGTTGATCGATTAACCAAATCTGCTCATTTCTTGCCGATGCGAGAAACTTACACGATGGATAAACTAGCAAAGCTTTACAACAATGAGATAGTGGTACGCCATGGTGTGCCATTGTCTATCATCTCAGATCGTGATAGCAGATTCACATCAAGGTTCTGGAAATCATTGCAGAAATCTCTAGGGACGCAATTGAACCTGAGTACAGCTTATCATCCACAAACGGATGGTCAAAGCGAACGTACTATACAGACCCTAGAGGATATGTTAAGAACTTGTGTTCTAGACTTCGGTGGTAATTGGGATTCTCATTTGCCATTGATTGAATTCTCCTACAACAACAGCTATCATAGTAGCATCGGATGTTCACCGTTCGAGGCTCTCTATGGTCGCAAATGTCGATCGCCGATCTGTTGGTCGGAAGTGGGAGATAATCGTATCACCGGGCCAGAACTTATTCAAGAAACAATAGACAAAATAACTCAGATACAACAACGGTTACAAGCAACACGAAGCAGACAAAAGAGCTATGCCGATAAACGGCGCAAGCCGTTGGAATTCCAAGTGGGAGATCGTGTTATGCTAAAGATTTCCCCATGGAAAGGCGTAGTCCGTTTTACAAAGAAAGGCAAACTAACACCATGGTACGTGGGACCGTTCGAGATCATCGAATGCATTAATCCTGTGGCATACAGATTAAACTTACCGGATGAACTTAGTGGTGTACACGACGTGTTTCACGTCTCAAACTTGAAGAAATGCCTTGCCAATGAAACTCTTATCATACCGGTTGAAGAAATTCAATTGGATGAACACTTACGTTTTGTTGAAGAACCTTTAGAGATTATGGATCGCAAAGTTAAGAAACTGAGGCGAAGCCGTATTCCGATCGTTAAGGTTCGATGGAACTCAAGGCGCGGACCCGAGTTTACTTGGGAACGTGAAGATCACATGAAGAACAAGTATCCACAACTCTTTACAGAGGAAGCGGTACCGAATAACGAGTCTTAAATTTCGGGACGAAATTTCTCTAACAAGGGGAGACTGTAACATCAGTGCCGGACGCGTGCCGGAACAGTGATCGCAACAGTAACTCGTACAGTAACTCAGGTACACATTACGTGAAACTATGTTTATGCTATTGATACATTATGCTTAACACGAAACTATTATGCGATTGTCTGAAATCTGATTTAAAACCTTAGGGTTTAACAGTCAGAAAACATATCAGACAATACAGTGTTGAAACACAGATACTTGATTTGATGCTATTGTGTATAAACGTATGTGAGGTTAAACAGAACGAAACTATAACAGTTGTTGTTAGGGAATGCTAAACCGACGAGTTGTTCGTATAGGTGACGATCTGTACGAATGATTCAGAAAGTTTAACGTTCTGAAATAATGACTGAAAAGTAGAGAACAAGAATCAGAAAGCCAAACCATCGTCGTGTTCGTTCGAATGACGATTCGAACGAATACGCGCTATGGCGACGCGTTCTGACGAAACTAAAACGAACACGAAAAAAAACGATACGAACGATCATAAACTTAAGGAAATAAAATATTTCCTATTTTACAATTTTGAAACTCATCATAAGTAAGATTAAATGAAACTATTTTATTAATTCGCGAACAAATAAACTAAACGCGTAAAAACGATATAACTCGATAAATAATTTAATACAATGATATTTAAAATAATTTCTAGTAATAATCGTATTCTAAAAATCCTAAAATAATTCTTTTTAATAAATTTACGAAATATGCGCGTTACGATCCGGAAACCCGACGAAAATACGAACCGAGCCACCGAAACGAACCCGAACACCCCCGGGGTATATAAGCCTTAGATGAGGCAATTCTTTCATTTATTACACATTTCTTCTCTCTCTAAAACCACCAATTCGTTTTTCTTCCTTTCTCTACAAGAATTGAACTTTCAAGCATCATATCTCACTCAAATCTTGACGAAATCAAGTGTTCTTGGTGTCCATTTGAAGCTCTTGATCTCTTCTACATGGAAGTACAACGGATCTAAGCTTTTAACCAGCCAAAAACGAGGTATGGTCAAGTGAAGAATTCGAAAAATAGGGTTTTCTTGTGTATTGTTTGGTTCACACACATCGCCCGACCATTAACCTTCATTTGTGAACCATGTTACCATGAGAGAATCATTCACAGGAGAATGAGTCAGGAGAATGAGTCGGGAGAATGAGCCGGGAGAATGAGCCGGGAGAATGAGCCGGGAGAATGAGCCGGAAGAATGAGCCGGGAGAATGAGCCAGGAGAATGAGCCGGGAGAATGAGCCATTCGGGTGACTCATTCGGGAGACTCATTCGGGTGACTGACTCATTCGGGACTTATTCGGGTGAATGACTCATTCGGGTGAAAACTCATTAGCATGAGCCATTCTTATGAAAATCACAAGAATGAGTCATCTTCACTACACCAACTCAATTAACAACTCAGATTTCAAAAAGAACAATCAAATAAGGGATCGTAACTCAATTGACATTTAATCAAACACAGGACTGTGAATACAACATCAGTACGACAACAGCGAACGCGTGAATTCTTGAGTCTTATTCAACCACGACAACAACAAGGTGGGTTCATATGCCCCTTTTCTTTAATCTTAACTGATTTTAAACTCTCGAGGCTGAGAAACATGTTTACTTTTATTTACTTAAAAGTTTTGCTTAACATATTGCTTATACTTTGATTTAGATAATATTAAATTGTTTATTATCGCTTATCATTGTATGCATGCTTGTATGATCATGAGATAACAGGGAAACTCAGATGAATATGATAATATAATTTCATAATCATCAACACATTTGAATAACATAGATGTAAGATTTTTATCTTACAACACTTAGTTATTCCTACATGAGCAAACATTGAGACAATTCATACACAAACAAACAATAAGAACTACTACAGTGGAACATGATGACACTACACAACACATGAATGATTAGAAGATAAAATATCTTCTTAATATCATTCCACGTTATAATTGACTAAGTGTGATAAGTCAATTACTTATAACACTTAGTTACAACTTAAAAACATACTACACGGTAGTATAGAGCAATAATCATCCCTCACCTGAGTCACTTAAGGGTAGTAAGACTAGCTCTTGCTATGGCTTAGAGACAAGATGGTGACCATATGATTTCATGGAATGACAATCATGATAACGTAACTTCATGATAACAACATCATTCACACAATGATTAACATAACGTAATAAGACAAGTTCTTATTCAACCTTGTTAATCACATGAGAACATCCCACAATGAGAACAACAACAACATCGATGTACATCATCCATCGTTACCTGTGGACTAGTAGACTGAGGAATTTATTTTCTATCATGTCATATTACTAGTAACAGTTTCGATGAAGGCAATGGGAACACACGGTGATAGAGGTAAATCGGATGCATTGCCATCTGATTACGTGAGGATTGCAATGGATTCCTTTTAGGCTTTATGCACTGCAAGTTGAGAACAAATGACAAACAATTAACTAACATTTTTAATAATTAAAAGTGAATCAACAGTTAGCCCACAGACAATAGAATAATACAAGGAACAGATTAAGTAAATCCAATATCCTTACTACATATAATGGTTATCAATACTTCGGTTTGATAACTACAACACTATCATCATATTATTCTATACATGGTATCACAGGTGATCTACAATGAGACAAACATGTGGAATGGGAATGGAAATCAATAGTTGTATTGCAAGTAGTATGGAGTTCTAGTAGTGATGTGGTGGGATGTTGGCTAGGGCTTAGTTCCCTTACATATGCCCTATATATAAGCATCACTACCAGGATAATATAGTACTTGTGAATATAACTATTGAGGAGCCATTGGGAGAACAGGTGAAACAAACAACATACAAGTAACAGTTTTAACATTGTTAATGTGCATGTGAATGAATCAAGGTTTTCAATTAACATACTTATGAACTCACTAACCTAGTGTTGACTTTGTTTAAATGCATGTTTTCTCAGGTGACGAACAGGTTTAGTCACCAGATATCAAGAACATAGCTAGTGGACTTTTAGAAGACCTAGCTACATTTTGTGTGATCATACTTTTGGAAATGACAAAACAATGAATCATCTTTTATAGATCTTGTACAGTTACAAGATATAAACACATTGATTCTTTTGGGTAGATTTACTCAGTTAAATTATGAACGATACATTGTAATTTAACTTTGTAATTCTATATCATTGTCATGTTTACATTTCTCAATTATATATCATGTGCTATGCAAACAATCTGATCAATTCGATTATCAAACGATATCGTGCCCCGGGGACCTTCCGCCCGGCGGGAAAGTCGATCCAGCCCCCCGGCTCGAGGTGTGACAATTCAACCGGCCTAGAACCCAAGTGCTCGGCCCATATCATAGTTTGAAGCCATCTCGAGTAATTGGGCCACCTTATTTGGTCGAGACCCACACCAATCGGCCACTTTAGTTACCTTGACCCATACATTCGGCCCATATCTATAAGCCTTGGCCCAAAACCGAAAACATAATAGGCACACATTATGGGATCCAACCCATGAAAAAAAAACTATTGGACTAAGGCCCATATTGCATTTGGCTCAATTGATTTCGGGTCATAATGTAATGACATAAATAACATATTAAGACTATAATTATTCGGTAATTATACGAATCAAATGTGATCAAGATAACAAGACCAACTTTAAATTATAAACCTAAGTCGTATGTATGACTTGGATTTAGTTACAAAACTTTTATTAATGAAGTTCAAGTGATAACTTACAATTTCGATCACATAACGAACTTAAGTTATTGAAATCAAATGTTTGGGAATCAACGAACAATAAACAAGGGCTGAATCATTACCGAGACTCACAAGTGTTAGCCAACTTCAGGACTAACACATACACGCGCACAAAACCTTACAACTTATACTTATAAGTTACAACAACGTGAAATCAATACAGGATCGTGAGAACAAACACAAATACAATCAAGGAGCGCGTGCATTTCTTCGTTTAAACTAAGTCAACCACTTCAAACCTAAGGTGAGTTCATTTGTCCCTTTTCAAACTTATTTGTTTTACTTCGGGACTAAGAAGCATGTTAAACCTTTTCATAAACAATTGAAATGTTATTTAATGCTTTTATCCTTTAACATGATGCTTACAAAGAGACTTATGCTTGGGATCTAACATATTTTGAGAATCTTGAAACTTGAGGTTTGATGCTGATGTTAGAAACTATATGCTTACACGTGAGACTTGATGCTTATGAAACTATATGCTTAAACATGAAACTTGATGCTTATGCTAGACACTATATGTTAAACTTGAGACTTGATACTTATGCTATGGAATTCATGATGAAACTATACGTGGATGCTTGAAACTATATGCTTGAAACTATGATTGCGCGTGAAATACTAAGCATATATCTAATCATAGGCTACGTAATTGCTAAACTTCTGCTAGAGCAGAGCTTGTACCTATGTATTGAGATACATGAAAACTAAACTATGACGAGGCTAAGCTATTATCTATATAAGAGACATGTAATTGCTAAACTTCTGCTATAGCATAGCTTTTGTCTGCTTATATGAGATATGTAATTGCTGAATTGTTTGTGTATGCATGGCTTGTGTCTATGTATGAGATACGTAATTGCTAAACTTCTGCTAGAGCAAAGCTTGTATCTTGTATAGGAGACACGTAATTGCTAGACTAAGCTTAACTAATTCATGAGATACGTAATGGCTAAACTTCTGCTAGAGTAGAGCTTGTATCTAGCCGTGAGTTACGTAATTGCTAAACTTCTGCTATAGCAGAGCTTGTACTCACGCATGAGATTAGGGAAAGCTAAACTTTGTGTGTGTGAAACTATGATGCTTGTTAAACTTACATTGAAGCTAATACTTACGAATGCTATAGACTTGTAAACTTTGAAACAGTAAATTAAAGCTATGATGAAGAATGGGTTGAATGATAGGTAAAATGCTTAATTATTATTAATAACAGTGTCATATGCGAATCAGTATGTGGTGGGACGGCGTCTGGGCGGGTTGTAGGCTCGACTCAGAGGTATGCCTTATATATAAGCATACCGATTTGGATATTACATGTGGAGTTAATAAGATTAAGGTTTTACTGAAAGAGGTTTGTTAAAGCTATTTTAAACTTATAAACTTTATGAACTCACTAACCATTGTGTTGACTTTGTTTTTTCTTACATGCTTTCTCAGGTGAAGAACATGTTTAAGGTAAGGCTTTGGACTGCATGCTAGGTGGCCTAGATAGAGGACCTAGTTGATTTTGGAAGCACATATTTTGTTGTTCATATGAATATCTTTTGGATGTCTTGTACAGTTACAAGATAGAAAACTTTGATTCTTTTGTTAGGTTTACCGAGTTAAATTACTGAATATTGCTATTGTGATTTAACTTTGTAATCCTTATTTAATGTTTGATTGTGCTTTAGTTATTCTTAACAGTGATGCTATGTAAACAATCTGATCATCACGATTATCACTCACGATATCGCGCCCTGAGAACCTTCCGCCCGACGGGGACTTCGATCCAACCCCGCCAGCTCGGGGTGTGATAACAAATCATGGAAATGGGCTCCATTGCTATACACAATGTGAGTATTCGTAGCCCCTTTTCATTTTACATATTTTGGGGAAAAATACATGCATCAATGTATATTACATAAGACAAAAATTTATCACACTAAATCCCTGAACCTAACACAACTATTTAACTTATGGTTATGAGCCGATGGATTAATATAAATTAGTACTAGCGGGGTTTGACAAGCCTCCATTCATTTTTTGGTAGCGCCAACGATAACTACATTGTTAAATGAATAGTATATTTCCACGAAGAAGTAGTGTTCGTGATAAGACATTACACTCAGGGTATACAAGAAGTCAATAGGTATGGTTGTCGACTTGTGTTAATTGCATCAAGACCTTGTGTTTATATTGTGAACAATAATTTTATTTGCACTGATTTATCGAGTCATAAATGTACGAACTCGCTAGTTGACACTTGTTCTTTGAATGTATTTCAGCTACTAACATAAGGCTAGATATGGATTTTACACTTAAGCACAAGGCTTAGCATTCTCTGATATTCAATGAGTTCTCAATATACACAGTTTCGTCGCATCTCCCGTGTTTCTGCCGACGGTGGGGGTGTGATAGTTGTTAACCCACCTTAATTGATTTAACTCAAATAACGTCGTCAAGATCAACTCAATTCTGGCTTTTAATAACCTTTGTAATACATGTACAAAAATATGTTATTTTATATCGTTTAGAATTTGCAATAAGTGTAGGTTTACATTACAATGCCAACATTTATTTAACTTAATGACAACTTACACTGACGTATGATCCCTGATAAATTTGCAGAAATAAATAAAAGAACATAATCTTGTATACATACAATAAAGATCATGAAAGAAAAAACCAAATATATGGGTTGATCACCTTGGTGGGGTTATTTGGGTTAAATCAATTAAGGTGTGTTATTATTTGATCCCCTACCTGTGTATATATAATGGAAAAACGTGGTCCATTTAATCTTGATCAAATTGTGAATAGTAAATATTATATACATACATATATATATATATGTATGTATGTATTAGAAGACATGAAAAAGAAATAATGCAGTCATATTTTTTATTCACATACAGATTAGAAGTCATAAATGAATAGTGCAACCATCCTTTGGTTTAGTTACAAATTAGAAAGTAGGTATTAGTGCAGCCGTCTTTTTGGTTAACCTGCGAATTACAAAAAAAAAATTAGTGCAAATAAATAGTGGTCTTGGTTTATAATATGCAATGAAAGGAATAGTGACATTTTGATAATTTAGACTTTGACCTTTTTAACTATAAGAAGTAGTAAACAGAGATGAGGACATTTAATTTGAGGGATTTGCTTACATATGTGGGGTTTTATTAAATTTAAGAGATTTGTTTAGAAATTTGGGTTTCTTTTTGTTTTAATTCAGCCGGTTTGCTATCGAAGAGAATAATTCTATGACTAATTTTCTATTATATTTTTAGCATATTTGTATGAATTTTGTATGATATTATATTTTTACGAAATTTTTTATGGAGTTCGTGATGAGAAATTTGAGGGGGTCAATCATTATATCTCAGATTATAAAGCGTATAACACATAAACATGTAAATAACTATATAAAGATAAGCAATAAGACTCATGAGAGTCTCTTAAGGAAATATGTCATTCATGTTTGATGCTTATGAAGGTATTGGGATGCCATCAAGGAGATGAAGGAAAGAGGTGAGGAGTAAAGCACAAAACAAATATTATGGCAAGAGTTGATCTCAAAACTTTGCAAAGGACAAGCAAGGATGAGCAAATCATAAAAAACTAGTTTATCATGATGAAGGAAGTTAGAGTATATGCTAAGTGGAGGATTTCATTTGCAAATACGATGAATGAAGTGTGCATGATTCCCCTCTATTTATAGAGAGGACTAAACTTTGCCTCATCTGACTCAACCATCCTCTTAAGCCTTGCTAAGGTTGGCAAAGTCAATCATGCATAAGTTTAGGAAGACATAAAAGCAAAATTGGCTAGGCATGCCTTCTTAAGGTTGGTAATAGGGGTGTTCAACAGTTCGGGTAACGGTTTAAACGGTTTATTCGGATCGGTTTAAACGGTTTTTCAATTTTTTTACCCTAACCGTAAACCGAACCGAACCGAACCGTATTTGGGATTAGCAAAACTGAACCGAATTCAACTGAATTCAAATCGGTTCGGATTCGGTTAATAATTGAACAACCAGAATTGAAATGTTTCAACCGTAATAGGTCAAAGGGAAAACCCCTAATTAGAAAAACCCTAACACGTAAAAATCATTCAACTTTTCAAAAAAAAAACCTAATCAAATACGCTACTAGAATTTAAGTACCTATTTGGAAGCATGCAGATCGGGTTTATAGTCCGGAGTGTAGATCGACAACTGGAACCATGTTCTGGAGTGTAGATCGGTCGAAAGAGATGAATGGAGTGGAGCTCAGATCGTGTTCCAGAGGTTGGAGCGAACATGTAGTGGTCAGGCCGTCCCAATGGGGGTGAGCGGTGACTGCCGGTGTGAGTTACCGGTGACTGTAGGTGGGTTGAGTGATGACTGTCAGTGGGATGAGCGGTGGCTGGTGGGGGGAGCGTGTAACATTACGTTTTGAAAAAAAATAATAATAATTAAAATACTTTTGTTTATAATTAAAATATTATTACTCAAAAAAATATAATAATAGAAACGATTAGTTAAATTATAAAGTGTCTTATAATAATATAAATAGCTTATTTTATAAAATATGTTTATACGAGAGTATAAGAGTACAAATGATCGTTCAAAATTTTTATTGTTCAAACGAATAAGCATGATAAAACAATTATTAGAAATAATTGTTGTATAAACAATCGTTAACTTTAGTCAAAAGTCGATTAAATAATAATAATAATAATATTAAAATAGATTAAATTTGATCTTTCTCCGTTTTTAACGAAACTTAGGTCGAAATGTAGATAAAAATAAACAGGTCCTACCCATATATTTATAATTTTATAAAACATTATATTTTAAAAGTTATAAAAGAACAAATTTGAATCTTAATTAATGATAATAATATAATAATAATAATTATATATATGAAAAAATATATATGTGTGTACTACGTGCAAATTATATGGGCTGCTAACGAGAGAAAAAATTGTAATAATAAAATGAAAAGATGATAAGGCAACGCTTATCTTTAAAGTTGGAAACATACACATATACAGATACATAGAGATCAAAGTTCACAGAAAAGTTTGACATACAGATTCTTCAAAGTTTTCTCAAGATTAAGAATTACGTACGTTCATGTATGTGTTCAAACTTTTTGATTTAACTTATAAATTTAAGATGTTGTGTGTTATAGGGTTAGGGTCAAGATCTGATCCTATGTATACAAATGTTATGTTGAATTTATTATCTATATTAAGAACAGAAAATAAACGTGTTAGGAATCATCCTTGCAAACTAGTGATAAAGATATATTAAGCAGAAATGCTGCCTAATTTACAGTAAGAAGTTCTAATCTGTTACCCAGCCAACCAAAAATCAGGTGAATACATTTAACTTATTTTTAAATTTATAAATGCATTTTTATGAGCATGTATGTTTAAACTTTGACGCATAAAGGGATACTATGAGACCAACATTTAGGCCATTAGTATACGTATGATTTGCAAATTGTATCCGCTATGGGTGAAATTCCCATACGTGGCTGGTAGCGTGGGCTGGAAGATTATACGTAAGACGCACTCCGTAGGCAACCTAACAAGTGACGGACTGTGGGCAGGAGGGATCAATTGTAAGATGCACTCCGCTGTTGTTCCTAACCAGTGATAGTTAAGCCAGGGTATGTAGTGCTTGTATCGATCAGTGAAATAACCTGCTAAATGTGTAGTATTGCCAATAATAATTATGGCTAAAGGACCGAACATGCTATGCTTACATATCTGAGTCTGTTATTTGTATTCACCAACATTATGTTGACGTTTTATTTTCAAAAACTTTTAAGGTAATAATGAAATATAAACAAGAAGCAAGATTAGAGATTCTTGTCCTATGATGCCTCGAATATGATCTTGTGGTGAGACCATGGAGTTATTTGAGCTATGCCTCCAAGTCATGTATAAACCAGATATTATAAAACGAATTGTAATTATGTGTGTGTAAAAATCTGGTTTACAATAATATGAAATAAGGGTGTTCATACCTATGTGTATGAAGCTTTATAAAATCCTGAAAATTTATTTTGAAAAGTTATTAACAAACGATGAAAATGTGGTTTTTCATACCCATACGTATGAGCAATTTATAAATCACGAAAAACGGTTTTCACATCCATGCATGTGAATTAATTGTAAAATTATGAATTCTTGAAACAACGTTTCCACTGAAACATATGAAAAAGAATAATAAACTCTGACCAATACAGTATTTATCAATGAAACCAATCGGGTCGCAACACCCGGGCCGCTGAGAGCCTAGGGTGTGACAGGTTAGTATCAGAGCTCCTGATTTTAGCGAAATAGGTACTAATATTATCCCTGTCATGTCATAATCATACAAGCATGCATACAATGATATATGATAATAAGCAATTTAATATCATTTAAATCAAAGTATAAGCAATTTGTAAGCAAAACTTTTAAGTAATTAAAAGTAAAGCATGTTTCTCAGCCCCGTGAGTTTAAAATCAGTTAAGATTAAAGAAAAGGGGGCATATGAACTCACCTTATTGTTGTTGAGCGTTGACTCAGCTTAAACGAGAATGCACGCGCTCTTGTTTGTACTTGAGTTTGTGTTCACGATCCTGTATTTATTTCACGTTGTTTGAAACTTGTAAGTGTAAGTTGATAGAGATTTGTGTGTGTGTGTAGGTGTTAGCCATAATCTTTGGCCAACACTCGTAATTCTCAGTCATTGTTCGGCCTCATTTGTTATTGATTTTTATAATCCTTAACCTTTCTTTGGGTTATTATTGTTTCATTTATTTTACATTTTAGAACTAATTGTTGCCTCATAAATACCATGTTATAAGCGTTATAAAACCGAATTACGAAACGTTGCCACCTTTGTAGTAATTACTTGATTATCATGTATGTCACCACAACAACTTTGATAAGACAAAGTTCTTAGTCTATGAAGTTCTAAATTAACTCATTTGTGTGCCATGTTCATGAAGTAGGGTAATCATGCAAGGTAAATTACCGTTGCGGGTGCACATGGAACGATAATTTACAGTACATCTGAATCCTGCTGTAAGGGACAATGGACACAATCATAACAAATTTTGAATCCAAATCCTAAAAGAATTAAATATGTGACAACAAAGTAGGATGGAGATATGAAACGACTATGAATGTGAAATTCTCTATCACAAAAGAAATACGAATGTGGTAGTAGATGCCTTAAGCCGAAAGGAGGAAAGAAACCAAAACGAGTATGTGCCTAAGGCTTGAACTAAAACTTAATTTAATAAATCAAATTAAAGAAGCAGAAAAACAAGCCCAAAAACAGGAAAACAAAGATTGAAGGAATGAAGAGCATGACTGAGCAATTAGTCAAAGGAGTGATAAAATTCTCCGAATGAACACAAGAATCTGGGTGCTGGCGGGTTAAGAAAAAGAATATTAGAATAAGCTCATAAATCCAAATATATGATGTACCCAGGAAGTGATAAAAAAACAAAAAAAAATCTCAAAGATAACTACTGATGGATTAGCATAAAGAAAAATATAGATGTATATGTTGCAAAATGTTTAACTTGTTCCCAAGTTAAAATGGAAGATGAAAAACCTTCGGGTATGTTGCAACAAATAGAATTACCTGTCTGAAAATTTGAAACGATAACTATGGATTTTATAATCAAAATTCCTCGAACCAGTTGTGAGAATGATACGATGTGGGTTATCGTTGACAGACTGACTAAGTCTGCTTATTTCCTACTAATGAAAGACACTTATTGTAACATCAGTGCTGGAAACGTAACCGGAACAATGACTTGAACTCAGGTACGAACTATGTGTATTACATCTGTGATTATTATCATTTGATGTTGAATACAGAACTACTACATATCTGTTTCAAAAACATATTTCAAAATCCATGGTTTAACAGTCAGAATTAGATCTGACAACACAAAACTATTATGTGAATGTTAGTTAGGATTTTATTATGTATAGACGTATGGGAGATTTCACATAACAAAACCATAACGGATGTCGTTACGTGAATGCTAAATTGACAGATTATTCGTATATGTGACGATCTGTACGAATATATCAGAAATTTTAACGTTTTGAATGATGTCCAATAATTAGAAAATCACATCGAAAAGTGCAGTTATCGTTGTGTTCGTACGGATGACGATCCGAACGAATACGCGCGAAAATTGTATGATTCGATTAAACATAATAAATTTAATGTTTTCAGAAATTTAAAAATAAACAAAAGATATCTAGTTAATTTACTAGGAATTACCATCTAAATTAAATTAATAAACTCTATTTTTAAATCGTAACGCTTTGTTACGATAACGATCGA
Organism: Mikania micrantha; assembly: GCA_009363875.1. Lineage (NCBI taxonomy): Eukaryota > Viridiplantae > Streptophyta > Magnoliopsida > Asterales > Asteraceae > Mikania > Mikania micrantha. The sequence goes on along the minus strand of CM018683.1, from coordinate 36,758,910 downwards.
AAACCGACACTTCTATGCGAAACCAAACGAAGCCGAACGTGTCAAAACGTTAAAATTCTTGAAATGGCATTAAATGCCATTCAAACTTTCCAACAACCCACTTTCTCTCTCTATTTCCGTTTCCTCTCTCTCTCGCTAACTTTCCTCTCTCTAAGAACCCTAGCTTATCTCACTAAATCCTCCACCAAATCGGACGTTTTTGGTGTCAAAACGACAGTAGAAACTAGTAGATCGTGAAAACACGAAGAGATCGAGCTCAAGATCATCAAATTTGAGGTAAAATCGACCTCAAGCTCGTGGTTTTAGGATTTTACCCCTTGTTCGAACCCTCGACCATTTCAGCCAGTTTTGCTTTCCAAAAGCCTATAGAAAACACTTGAAACTAGTTAAGAAAGGTATAGGAACTTGGAGAATGGTAGCATGGGAATGCTCGGCTTCGAACCAGGCGAATGAGCCGTGCAGCTCGGCCGAATGGCCATAGGCCGAACGAACCAGCCCCATGGCCAAATGGGCAGCTGAGTGAATCTTCGAACGAAAGAAACCATGAGCCGAATGGGGCCTTCCATTTGTGCGACATTCACCTACGTATGATCATCTTCATTCGGCTGATTATCCCCATTCGTATGGCTCTCTTCATTCGCATGATCAGATTCATTCGCATGATATCATGGTCGAAAGAGGGTGCCAAACGAATAGATACATTAATGAACTCCATGGGCGAGATCCTTCCTTCACATTTGTACGATCGTTATGCACGAATGGGAAGCCATTAGGGTTTCAAGAGGTGAAAATCGGTTTTGGCAATCCTTTATGCTAAGAATTTCAATATCAATGCTTTTCTAAACTACTCTAACGTATAGCCATGCGTACTAAAGACTAAGGAGGTTTAAAACATTTAGGATTTTTGCCAACTAAAATCGTAAGCTAGAAAGGTCAATGTGGAAATTAGGCTTGGAAGTTTAACCAAGTACTAAACAAAAGAGTATATTCCCGAACCATGCATACTCACGCATGCAAAGGATACTCATTAGTAGTTGGGTTCCAAAATTGTCAAGAAGTCATAGAATAACAAACTATGTATATATGTGGTGACTACGCTGTTAACACTCAATACTTAGTAATTTTATGCAAATGTATGACTAAATTAGATAGTTCAATTGAACTTTCTATAACATCTGTACATTTAGTCATGGTAGTCATAAACAGTGATAGAACAATGTGTATTTCTATTCAGTATGTCAATGTGATTCATGTGTTCATATTTGTGTTTGTGTGTTATGGGATTTTGTGTAGTTAAGAACAAGTATATATTATTTATTTACAGTCGAATACACTAGGCAAGAACAGTATTGTGTTATATCGAAACAGTGGTGGGCTGACGATTGATAAGGCAGGTAGCTGGACTCTACGTATGCCCTATACATATACTGAGTTCGGTGTAATAGGATAGTGTTAGTGCGTAGTGTTATGATGAGTATTATGACAAACAAATCAGTTAAACAAATCGTAATACGTAAGCGAGACTGAGTATTTTTATGGGTGACGATTCGTAATAATATAAATGTCGAGCTTATAATTACTAGTAAACATCAATAAATACGCAAAAACAACCAAAATTTATATGATTACGGGCATACACGTAACGATATTCGTTTAATGGTCTGACTACGAACGAAAAGTAAAAATAAGTAAAATATTTTATTTTACGTTGTACAATTTTGAAACTCATCAATAACAATTCAAGAAAACTATTTTACAATTCAAAATATTTAATGTTGTAATCGTAAAAACACGCGCGTAAAAATACGGGAAACCGACACCGACCGAACCTGAACACGCGGGGAACCACTCGGAACATAAAAACCTTAAAATCCCTCATTTCTCTTTAAAAATTCCAGCCAATCTCGTTCTCTCTCTCAAAAATTCGTCCAACCCATTTCTCACACAAGAAAACTCACAAATTCGACCATAACTTCTTCATCTCTTATCCAAATCGCACATATAATATATCAAAACGATCGTCTTGATGAGAGGAAGCTAGAAGTACAAGGGATCGGAGCTGGTTGGAAGTATTCTGGCCTGAATCTTAGAGAGAAGGTACATTACTTTAGGGTTTTACACTAGTCATCATCTCTTTCATGAACAAACTGGTTTCACAGCTCTCTAAACTCAAGGGTTAACTCGATAATGGTTTGATGAGGCTGGGAACACCTTAGATTGACCCTAGATAGATCGAAGTATGGCTGGAACTTCGAGCAGCAACAATATCGATGCCAAAAATCAAGGAATGGATAATATCGACGGGCAAGAAATGGACCATCTCTTGGCCATCGAACTTAGCTATCTTGATGAATGCATGGGACCCAACCTTAGTCGATATTATCCAGATTTAAGTAGTCGAAGTACAAAGAACCCAGGTTCCCGTCTTTATTGCCAAGGTCGATGGCATAGTGTAGACAATAAGTGGGTTTAAGGGCTTTGGGGGATCTTTGAGCGTCCACAGTAATATTCCAGGCCTTAGGTCTTCGACATAGCATACCTTGACACAATCCAAGTGATTGAAGCCAAGGGCCTGTTGAGATTGCTAAACTTGAAGGCTGCCTTATCGATATTAAACCATGGAAACAATAGTATCGATGGCCATTTTTTTGTGTGGTTTCATTTTGGGTTCCTTCTATGTAGCAGCCATGCAAGACTTAAAATTCAGCAACATAACTTAAATAATGTAAATGTGAATCCAAGGGACTTAGAATATAGAAACATGGGTGATGGACTTGTAAACAACACAATATCGATGGGGCTAGAGACCATCGATATTATTAATATCGATGGGTAGTCTTTGAACCTTGAATGATCGACATTGATAAGTTTGGTCCTCACACAAATGTATGAGTTTTCGATATTAACACTTAGCATCCATGCAAGTGTTTTAGATTTAAGACAACTCAATCCGACATAAACTCACTTTAATTTGATCATTTAAGCTTAAAGGGATCAACCAAGGGTTCATAACCCAAATGTGATTCTAGTGATTGTGGATTAGTCTCATTGTAATTAAGTGCAACTTAATTTAAGAATAAGATTATAACTCTAAAGGTTTTCTAAACAGTTTTACAACTGTTTTACACAAAATGGTTTTCTAAATATTTTCTACTAAACTGGATTTGCTGCTAATTAACTTTACCAGCATAGGTCATATTGATCGGGTACGTCAACACTTATTCAATCTTATTCTTATTCTTATAATGTTAGTACTTGGTGATCACAACAAGAGAAAGCGGGACACGTTTTGGTTACGCCAAGGCTGCGGTTATCGTTTTAAATTTGTTTTAAAAACAAACTGCAGATTGGATGCGTTACGGTAATAGGGATTTGCTGCTAATTAACTTTACCAGCATAGGTCATATTGACCGGATACGTCAACAGGAGTTTGTGACAACCAGAAAATTTTGTTCTCAAACACTACCAACAACAAGCAAATTTCTGGACGAAATTTCTTTCAATAAGGGGATGATGTGACAACCGGCAATTTCAGGTAAATTGCGACTCTTGCATTCTTTACATTTCACATTCATACTTGTTGCATTTCATTTAATTATGTTAATTAGATGAGTCAAACACACACAACTGCGAAACGATAGTTTGAGGAACTATCGAATCGTACATTGCGCATTGGTTTTGGAAACCAAGTGTGGCAAACAAAACACAAACACAAAATAATAATTCGGAGAATTGTTGAATTGTGCAATACATGTTGATTATGGTTAATCAAGCATGCAAACAGTTCGTAGCGACGAACACAAACGAATAAAGATAATTCGAGGAATTATCAAAACACACACATGAGTCTCACGAACGTTGGTGATCAAACTTATGTGATATTATTGTATTATGTGCTAAACATGCATTAGATGTTTAGGATAAATGTTGAGAATCGAGCACGAGCGAAACCGAATCAACGAAATCGAAAAACAAGAAAATGGACCCATCGCGGTACGCGAAAGACCCTTGGCGAAGGGCTTGGCGGTACGCGATGAGCTTTTTAATCGGCCTCCACGGTACGCGCAGGCCATGCAGATCAAAAAATTATAAAATCAACCCCAAACACTTTCATTCGGTTTCCTCTCCATTTTTCTTCGAACTCCTTCACTATTCTCGACCAAAACCCACTGATTTCAATCCCAAATTCCCCCTGGTAACATCCTTGGAGCTATTCCTTGCATTTGTGGACCATTTGGATTTCTTAGAGCATGAAAAAGGAACCAAGAAGCTTGAAGCAATAACAAATCACTAAATCTTCTTCATCAGAAGTTGTTGCTACCCAATCTAAGTGGATCTTAGCATCTAAGGTAGTTTTAAATGTTTATCTAGTGTTAGATCGTGCATGCACGATGTAAAAACACACATGCAAGTGTGTTTGATGATGTTTTTGTGAGACTTGCCATAAAAGGAAAGTTTTATGTGCATGTCTTAGATTTGTGATGATCTAGACATGTTAGACATGTCTAGATGTTGTCAAATGCATACTGGAGTGCTTAGAAACACATTTGGATATTTGATTTTGTTAAAAACAGGAGTTTGTATAAACTTACTATTTAGGGAAACTTTTGTAAATCAAAAGAGGGCTTTTGATGTTTACGAATGTTTTGATGAACTTTGATTCTTGAAATATTTTAAAAATGATATCTAAGCATATTGGGAACTTGGATTTGTGAAAACGAGTTTTTAAACGGAGACTTTCCAAATAAGGAAACTTTATTTGGGCAAAATGGCATAAATGGCGATTTATGCGCAAACGATGTGTTTTAGGTGTATAAACATGTTTTTACAAAGATACTAGAGTGATTTTTTTACGAAATGGGATTTCATAACTATACTTTCCAAAAATAGAAACTTTCTAAATAGAGAAAGTTTCCCCGAAACGGAAACGTTACAATTTTCAAAACTGGCTTTTGTGAAAGCATCATGATTGGTTATAGGAATGCATGTTGGTGTCTTATTTGCATTAAGACACATAAACACAACAAACGTGTCACCAACGATTCGTCGAGTCAACACAAGTCAACACACACACACTCGGTTTAGCACACCAACACTTGGAGTTGTATGGAATACAACACACCACAAAACACATACTCACAACCTATATGGTTATAGGTGCATACTAGCAGGTGCTAGCATTCGCAAGTAGCGAGCAGATAACCGGAACTGCTTCATCAGGTGAGTTCACGGTCCCTTTTTACATTTTCTACCTTTGGGGGAGAAAACATTGCATACAACTGTTTTTGAACAACATACACACTTTTTGGTTGCATATGTTTTTGAAAACATATATGTGTGGCATTCATCCACAAAACTGATAAGTCCTCATTAAACACACCTCGAACCGTTAATAGCGCGTTGCGCTTAGCGTGGTAATTCTGAATAGTACTATTTGGGCCTGACAAGCCCCACTGTTGCGTGCCGTATGACCACCCCAACAGGAGGTCGGAACAATGCATAATTGACCAAACAACATTGCCATATCTTGGATGGATATGGTGGGAGGCAACATGTTAGCTTCGGTTGCGAACCCGCATATGGAATAACTCATATTGACTAGCTATCAATGGATATTGCATTGTATTGAAATGTAGACCTGGAAAACACTTTCTTTAAACATTTTGATGTTTACTGATGAATACAAACCTGTGCTCTCACCAACCTTTGTGTTGACCTTTTACTCTCATGTTTTCTCAGGTAACTAAGGCACGTGCACGAGGAATCTAGGATGCTAGGATGGAGTCCATGCATTTACTATAGTGTCTTAGTCTATTAAACATGTGTTATCATTTGGTTATGTTACTTCATGTATTGTTAAACAACTTAAACCGCTTCCGCAACTATTACTCTGTAATGTTTTGAAAACTGTTTTTAACAACGCTTCCGCAGTTTATGAATCGAATCTGTTTGATCTTTTTAAACTTCCGCAACTTTGTTTTTACTAAAATGTTTTATCCAATTACTGGATGTACGTATGTAACCAGACATGTAGGTCTCGCTATACTGTGTGACCGAAGACTGCGATCTTGCCAGATCAGTCCAGTCGCGCCCTTTCGTTCAGGCCGGGAAGGCCGGGGTGCGACAGATTCGTATCAGAGCTAGGTTATTGCGAATTAGGTTTGCATTTAGTGAACTTAGTCTATAACCACTAGTCTCCACACGACACTTAGTGCTTAGTATTGTGATACTTACATAATGATTGTACCCACACTTATTACGCACATAATAGATATGACGTCATCATCGTCACCGCATGTGATTGCACATGACGGGGAGGAGCCAATAGCTCTACATATTTTCTTTCAATACCTACCACACATACTATATTATTCATCAGACATACACTAACGCTTATTCTCGCTACGAAGATCATGGCCGGAAGACGCGGAGGACGCAGAAATGCTGGGGAACGTGGAAACATCAGTCTGACACCAGCAGAATTGAACGCACTCATCAACGAGCGTGTTGAAGAGGCACTTGCTGAACGAGAAGCTAACCGTAATCAGGGCCAACTGAACCAAGGTGACGAATTTCATTTCACATCCACCTTGCACCATAATCACTCTTTTTTAATACAACGCTTTTAACAGATTTTGAATCCAACTTCTTTCCTTGCATCCGTACATCCGTACATCCGTACGATTGTACTGTTACGACATGAGATTTTGTAATTATTAATATTGATACATTATTTGATGATTATCACTGTTACTGGTATACATGTTTAGAACATATTATATGCGTAAACCATGGGAAGTTTAGTTGTAACTCAACTAAACAGAACCAGAAAGTTTATCGCAGTTACATTCACAGATTATGGATTATGATTTTGAATGGAGTTGGGAGTTGGATGTTACCGGTTTGATTGCTAAACGTAGTCAAGGACACATGGTCATCGTTTATCGAAATAGCGGTGGGACGGTGTAGGGGAGGTTGCGATCTACCTCTACATATGCCCTATACATATGCATATTTCGGTCTATCATGGATGTGTCAGTGACTAGGGTTTAGTGGGTTTTGGGTTGGGAAGATAATATTTAAGTCAATAATATAATGGAAGTATAACTGGAATTAAATACGCGATGGTGAGGTTACGAATGTAAGTTAAACGCGGATATTAATTTAGAAATATTAACTTAATAATGTATTCGTGTGGGTGACGATTGACACGAATATAATTATTAAGAATAATATTCTGAAACGATATTCCATAATTAATAAATCATATCGAAATACGGTACGAGCGTCGGATTCGCAAAGGTGACGATCTTTACAAATACGTACGTGAGTAACGCGTCTCGACGAGATAATTAGATAATATCAAACGATATTAAATTAATAAATGAAAACTTAAAACATTTATTAGGAAGCACAACATAAAACGAATTCGAATAGTTATTTTATTTAAATAATTTAATTATCGAAAATAAACGGAGACAATTTATTTAAACGATTTTCTTAAAATCATTTTAATACAACAAAACATATTTATTTAAAAGACTTGGGCTATAAATACATTTTAAGATCAAAACCGAACAAATGATTATTTTATCGCGATAAAAGCGGGATTGAGCACGCGTAAATGATACGCGGTATAAGGAAGACTTCATCTTCCTTTTTCTTCATTCTCCACATCTTCTTTCTCTCTCTACACATATTTTCGTCACATACACACACACACCAAACTTCTCTCTACGATTTCTCCTTCGTTACCCAACGAAAAAACAAGATCTTGGTGTCCACTCGTTCGGGTGATCGAGAGGAACAAGAAGATACTAAGAAAACTATCATTTGCTCACGATTTGAAGGTAAGAGATCCATTTTATTTTCGGTTTTGGGTGAAAACTCTATTTCGTTTATGGATACCCACTTAAACCGGATTTTAGGGTTTGTATTGTATTAACCGAGTAGAGAGGAGCTAGAGACGACCTTGTAACCTACAGATCTTGAAAATGAAGATGATGGGAGTGAGTTGCAGGTCGACGAACCTGCACAGGGCATTGGCCAAACCTGTAAATTCCTCAGCCGAACCCTACCCCCTCGCGAACCCTTGTTGGGCGGGAAATAATGTGGCGAACCATAGGGCCACGAACCCTCCTTCCTATCAACGAACCCATCAACTAGCCGAACCTGTATATGTCACGAACCCTTGCCCCGAACCCTTGGTAGGCGAACCCTAGCCGAACCATGGTTGCATGCAGCGAACCTTGGCATTTCACAATCCATAGGAACCTCTACAACGAACCATGGAGGTTCGTGACAATGTGGCCGAACCCTCATCTTTTTTCATGCAGCGAACCCTTACTGAAAATGGGAAGGTATTGGCCGAACCATTGTTGAGCTGAACCGAACCTTCTGCCCTCGATGGATTCACGAACCTAGCCCTATACTAGGCGAACCTACACTATTTTGCAAGAAGGTTCGCTGCCTTCTTGTGAATAACAACCAAGTGTTGGACTAGGTTTAATGGAAGACCAAGAACTAAGGATAATATAGATAATCATGCATGCATGCAGGACTCTAGTCACCATCCCTTATTTAAATGTTTATAACAAATTATGAAGTTTAATTAAATTAACTATATGATGGGAATGAGATTAAAATATATAATCTCTTTAGATTTCAACTCAAGTTTTATTAACTTAAATAAGGGTGGTGATAAGCAATAATGCATGCAAGCAACTATAAAGGTAACTATAGAAGCTTGAAAGAATTAAGCCTCTACAACTCATATAACTTCGATGTACTAATTAGAATGATCATTATATACCGGATAATCAACATTAACAAGTTGAGACATCCTTGTAAAATGATGAGTAATAAAAGCTTAGTTGAAACAACCTAACTTAGCATAAAAGAACTAAGTTAAGACAATACTTAGTGATTCAAAAATTTATACTTATGGATAGTCGACTTGAATAAAACACAAACACTTATGAACACGAAACGCATGATAATTACAGGTGATTGAGTTGAGTTACATACGCGAGTGCGCATTATACACAAACACAGTTCTAAGGACTCAGGTGAGTTCTCATAACCTCCCTTTCTTTAAACTGTTTTGTTTTAAAACTCGAAGGTGAAACATGTATACCAAATTCAAATGTTATTTTGATAACACAAGGATAATACCTGTTTATCAACATGATATTTATATTATGGAATTACATTGATTATTAAAACTCCGTGTGACATTGCTGATGACCTCGGTTATACGCAATAATCACATGTATTGTCACGTGGGTTACCACATCCGTGTAAAGATTGTTATTGACTTTGGTCAATAACAAAGATTACATGTATAGCCACTTGGATTATCATAACTCCGTGAAACAATGCCTTTGACCTCGGTTAATTGCATTGGTTTCATGTATTGTCACGTGGATAGCTTCCACTCCATGGATCATGTTTTTAACTTATGTTAATTACATAATGACCATGTATAGTCACAGATATTATTTGAGAATATTGATGTTGAGATTGATTGAATGGTTATGTGGTTGATTATCTATTATTGTCTATGATTATCTATGATTGACTGTGATTGATTGGGTATGTGATTATGTGATTGTGTATGTGTTGATTGTTGAGTTTGGAGATGTGTTGGATTATCTCATGCAGGTATTCTTGTGGATTTCCCTCAGAAGGACCATAAGTTCTTATACTTATTTTATCTAAACTTTTTGTAAAATCTTTTCAAAATACAAACTTTTATACTCATTTTATAAAACATTTTTAAAGTATAAAAACTTATGATTACTCACCAACTACTTAGTAGTTGACACTTGATTTTCTTACATGTTTCAGGTAATGAAGCTAAGTAGGTTGAAGAAGATGAACTTCTCACTTTTGGACATCATCATATAGGATCTTGGACTTAGCTAATTAACTAAAATTCTGGCGATTAGAGTTTAGTTAGTTTAGCTAATTCTTTTGTGTAATTGATGTAATTAATTCATGATGAACATGATTTTTGTGTAATTATTTTGGTTGATTGAATGATATATGATGATTTGAATTAGATGCCCACGAGCTTTTGAACAATCTACACATCCCTCGTGGCATCCTGACGTTTCCGCCATCGGTCGGGGTGTTACATTCGCTGCTGGAGCACTCGAGGGAGCGGCCCTCACTTGGTGGAATGCCAACGTCCAGAATATAGGGTTGGATGCAGCTAACGCCCTACCATGGGATGATTTCTAGAGAATGTTGAACCATGAATACTGTCCTCGCGGTGAAGTGCAGAAGCTTGAGACTGAATTCTGGAACCACAAGATGATTGGTTTCGAGGTCGAGGCATACACTGCTCGATCATATGAGCTGGCACACCTGTGCCCGGAAATGGTGACCCCACCTTACACACACATTGAGAAATACATTGAGGGACTGCCACCTAAAATTCAGGGCATGGTAGTTTCTGCCGATCCCATCACCATGCTACAAGCCGTGCAACTAACCCACAAACTCACCGACTCGGCTGTTGCACAAGGACTTTTACCACCCCGTGGAGCAGTAACCAAACCTGTAGACAACAAATGCAAATGAGATAACACCCTGAGCAAACCATCCACTCTTCAACCCACCACAACAGCGTAAGTTTGGATCAACCCAAGCTTATACCCCACTTATCCCAACCACCCAAAACCAAGGGGGCTATGCTAGAAAACACCCTAAATTCCACAAGTTCCATCATGCACAGGGACAATGTAGTAACTTTCAATGCCAGCAATGCGGAAAAATGGGACATGCAGCTAAAGACTGTAGGGGGAACTACTGGCCTAAACCCCACAACAACCACAACCACAGCCACAGCCAGAGGGAGCACCGAAGGGGTGCTATGAATGTGGGAAACCTGGGCACTTCAAGAAGGATTGCCTGCACTTTAAAAACAACAACAACAACCAACAGAATAACAACAATGGGAACAATGGCAGGAGGGGACGAGCCTTCGTGATCGGGGCTAAGGATGCCAGAAACGACCCCAACCTTGCCACAGGTACGTATATCCTAAACGATAATTATGCTTCTGTATTGTTTGATACTGGAGCTAAGAAAAGTTTTATATCTATGGACTTTAGCGAGATACTTGCCATTACCCCAACACCCTTAGAGGTTGAGTATACAGTAGAGCTAGCTGATGGTAAGCTTATTGTAACCAAGCATAGTTTGAAAGAATGCACCCTAGAGCTAGCAAATCACAAATTTAAGATTGACCTCATGCCGGTTACACTAGGCAGTTTTGATATCGTAGTGGGCATGGATTGGTTGTGTGAAAACCAAGCTGAAATCTTTTGCCACGACAAGGTTGCATACCCCTCCCTAGTGGAGAAACCCTAGACATCAATGGAGAAAGGAGTGACACTCCTCTGAACATCATCTCGTACATGAAAGCTCACAAATGCTTACGAAAGGGATACACAGCCATTCTGGCACTTATCACCAACAAGACTGGAGAGGAGAAGAGAATAGAAGACATCCCAATCGTATGTGACTATCCCGATGTATTTCCTGAGGATCTACCAGGACTACCACCACCTCGGCAAGTGGAGTTCCGCATAGACCTTGCATCGGGAGCAGCACCCTATCGGCTTGCACCTTCGGAGATGCAGGAACTGTCCAACCTACTGCAAGAGCTGTTGGACAAAGGTTTCATTAGATCAAACTTCTCACCTTGGGGAGCTCTGGTCTTATTTGTAAAGAAGAAGGATGGCACGTTTCGTATGTGCATCGACTACCGTGAGTTGAACAAAGTGACAATCAAGAACCGTTACTCCTTACCCCGCATTGACGATTTGTTCGATCAACTGCAAGGATCAAGTTACTACTCTAAGTTCGATCTGCGATCTGGGTATCATCAGTTAAGGATTCATGAAGAAGATATCCCCAAGACTACTTTTCGCACTCGGTATGGTCATTATAAGTTTTTGGTTATGCCATTTGGTCTCACAAGCGCACCCGTAGTATTCATGGACCTCATGAATAGAGTGTGCAAACCTTACCTGGATAAGTTTATCATTGTCTTTATAGATGATCTTCTCATTTACTCAAAAACTCAGGAAGAACACAAAAAACATCTTCAATTGGCTCTTGAACTCTTGCCGCAGGAGAAGCTGTATGCTAAACTCTCAAAGTGCGACTTCTGGATTTGAGAAGTCCAATTCTTGGGACATGTTGTTAATGAACAAGGAATACATGTGGATAAATCCAAGATAGAGGTGATCAAGAACTGGGAAGCACCGAAGACCCCAACTGAGGTGCGACAATTTCTAGTCTTGGAAGGCTATTATCGACGATTTATCAAAGGATTTTCAAAGATAGCCTAACCACTCACAGCTTTAACCCACAAGGACAAGAAATATCTCTAGACTGACAAATAAGAAGCTGCATTTTAACTTCTCAAGCAGAAGCTATGTAGTGCACCTATCTTATCTCTTCCTGATGGAACAGATGACTTTGTAGTATATTGTGATGCCTCGATACAAGGACTCGGTTGTGTGGTGATGCAGCGAGAGAAGGTGATCGCATATGCTTCCTGACAATTGAAAGTCCACGAGAAAAACTACACCACCCACGACTTGGAACTAGGTGCCGTGGTATTTGCACTTAAGATCTGGAGACACTACCTGTATGGTACAAAGTGTACGATATACACTGATCACAAGAGACTCCAACACATATTCGAGCAGAAGGAATTGAACAGCGACAACGTCGCTGCCTCGAACTCTTAAACGACTATGAGTGTGCTATCAAGTATCACCCGAGGAAAGCCAATGTAGTGGCCGATGCCCTAAGTCGGAAGAATACCTCAAACCCAAGAGAGTACGAGCTTTACAGCTCACCATCCATCCTAATCTCCCCGAACGGATATGCAGTGCCCAGGTGGAGGCACTTAAAGCAGAAAACCGAGTGGCCGAATCACTAAGGGGAATGGAAAAACAACTGGAAATCAAAGCCGATGGCTTACATTATTTCATGGAACGCGTCTGGGTTCCACATCATGGGAACCTACGAGACCTTGTGATGGACGAGGCTCACAAATCCCGGTATTCCATTCACCCTGTATCTGATAAGATGTACCATGATCTGAAGATACTCTACTGGTGGCCACACATGAAAGCCGACATCGCCACCTACGTGAGCAAATGCTTGACTTGTGCCAAAGTCAAGGTCGAGTACCAAAAACCCTTTAGATTACTCACACAACCTGATATCCCCATGTGGAAGTGGGAACAAATCTCCATGGACTTCATTACTGAATTACCCCGTACTCCTAGTGGATGTGACACTATTTGGGTAATTGTGGACCGACTGACTAAGTCAGCACATTTCCTTGCGATCAAGGAAAATGATAAGATGGAAAAACTAGCCAGAATCTATGTCAAGGAAGTAGTCTCACGTCATGGAGTGCCAATCTCCATCATTTCAGATCGAGACGCTAGATTCACCTCTAACTTCTGGAAATCATTGCAAAAGTCACTTGGCACAGGCATACCACCCACAAACTGATGGCCAGAGTGAACACACGATACAAACTCTTGAAGATATGCTACGAGCTTGCGTATTAGACTTCGGCAACAGTTGGGAACCTCACCTACCGTTGGTGGAGTTTTTCTACAATAACAGTTACCACACAAGTATAAAGGCAGCGCCTTTTGAGGCCCTCTATGGCAGAAAATGCCGATCACCCATCTGTTGGATGGAAGTGGGCGACAGCCAGCTCAATGTCCCGGAACATGTACACGAAACGACAGAGAAAATTGTGCAAATCAGAAACCGTATGACAGCAGCTCGTGATCGTCAAAAGAGCTATGCCGACAAACGCCGAAAGCCTCTAGAATTTCAGATAGGAGATAAAGTCCTTCTGAAAGTTTCTCCATGGAAAGGCGTCATTCGTTTTGGTAAACGAGGCAAACTGAACCCACGGTATATTGGACCTTTTGAGATCCTGAAAAGGATTGGTACGGTGGCATACCAACTCAACTTACTAGCCGAACTCGATGGAGTTCACAACGTATTTCATCTCTCGAACCTGAAGAAATGTTTATCAGATGAGACACTTGTAGTTCCACTGGATGAGATCCAGGTGGATGAACAACTACGGTTCGTGGAAGAGCCGGTAGAGATCATGGACCGAGAGGTCAAACAACTTAAGCAAAGTCGGATTCCGATTGTCAGAGCCCGATGGAACTCGAAACGCGGACCTGAATTCACGTGGGAACGTGAGGATCAGATGATGTGCAAATATCCCTATCTCTTCAAACAAACAGCGTCGAACGCAGACAACAACGAATAAATTTCGGGACGAAATTCCTTTCAACAAGGGGATGATGTGACAACGAGAAAATTTTGTTCTCAAACACTTCCAATAACAACCAAATTTCGTGACGAAATTTCTTTCAACAAGGGGATGATGTGACAACCGGCAATTTCAGGTAAATTGCGACTCTTGCATTCTTTACATTTCACATTCATACTTGTTGCATTTCATTTAATTATGTTAATTAGATAAGTCAAAAACACACAACTGCGAAACGATAGTTTGAGGAACTATCGAATCGTACATTGCACATTGGTTTTGGAAACCAAGTGTGGCAAACAAAACACAAAAACAAAAAAATAATTCGGAGAATTGTTGAATTGTGCAATACATGTTGATTATGGTTAATCAAGCATGCAAACAGTTCGTAGCGACGAACACAAAGGAATAAAGATAATTCGAGGAATTATCGAAACACACACACGAGTCTCACGAATGTTGGTGATCAAACTTATGTGATATTATTGTATTATGTGCTAAACATGCATTAGGTGTTTAGGATAAACGTTTAGAATCCAGCACGAGCGAAACCGAATCAACGAAATCGAAAAACAAGAAAATGGACCCATCACGGAATGCGAAAGACCCTTGGCGAAGGGCTTGGTGGTACGCGAAGCAGATGCGGGGGCTCAGGATCCCGAATTTCGTCGCGATACGCGATGAGCTTTTTGATCGGCCTCCGCGGTAGGCAAAAGCCATGCAGATCAAAAAAATTATAAAATCTACCCTAAACGCTTTCATTCGGTTTCATCTCCGTTTTTCTTCGAACTCCTTCATTATTCTCGACCAAAACCCACTGATTTCAATCCCAAATCCCCCTGGTAACATCATTGGAGCTATTCCTTGCATTTGTGGACCATTTGGATTTCTTAGAGCTTGAAAAAGGAACCAAGAAGCTTGAAGCAATCACAAATCACTAAATCTTCTTCATCAGAAGTTGTTGCTACCGAATCTCAGTGGATCTTAGCATCTAAGGTAGTTTTAAATGTTTATCTAGTGTTAGATCGTGCATGCACGATGTAAAAACACACATGCAAGTGTGTTTGAACACATGCAACTCCATGTGGCTATCGAACACGAATTTGTTGGTGATTTGATGTATTATTAGATTTAGATCTACTAATTTTAACATAAGATTGATTGGATATGAGTTTGGTTGAGTTAATGATCGATTTGATGATGTTTTTGTGAAACTTGCCATAAAAGGAAACTTTTATGTGAATGTCTTATATTTGTGATGATCTAGACATGTTAGACATGTCTAGATGTTGTCAAATGGATATTGGAGTGTTTAGAAACACATTTGGATATTTGATTTTGTCAAAAACACGAGTTTGTATAAACTTACTATTTAGGGAAACTTTTGTAAATCAAAAGAGGGCTTTTGATGTTTACGAATGTTTTGATGAACTTTTATTCTTGAAATATGTTTAAAAATTATTTCTAAGCATATTGGGAACTTGGATTTGGGAAAACGAGTTTTTAAACGGATACTTTCCGAATAAGAAAACTTTATTTGGGCAAAATGGCATAAATGGTGATTTATGTGCAAACGATGTGTTTTAAGTGTATAAACGTGGTTTTACACAGATACTAGAGTGATTTGTTTTACGAAATGGGATTTCATAACTATACTTTCCAAAAATAGAAACATTCTAGAATATAGAAAATTTCCCCGAAACGGGAACGTTACAATTTTCAAAACTTGCTTTTGTGAGAACATCATGATTGGTTATAGGAATGCATGTTGGTGTCTTATTTGCATTAAGACACATAAACACAACAAACGTGTCACCAACGATTCGTCGAGTCAACACAAGTCAACACACACACTCGGTTGAGCAGACCGACACTTGGAGTTGTATGGAATACAACACACCACAAAACACATACTCACAACCTATATGGTTATAGGTGCATACTAGCAGGTGCTAGCATTCACAAGTAGCGAGCAGATAACCGGAACTGCTTCATCAGGTGATTTCACGGCCCCTTTTTACATTTTCTACCTTTGGAGGAGAAAACATTGCATACAACTGTTTTTGAACAACATACACACTTTTTGGTTGCATTTGTACATTCTAATATCACGTATATGCATATGTGTGGCATTCATCCACAAAAATGATAAGTTCTCATTAAACACACCTCGAACCGTTAATAGCGCGTTGTGCTTAGCGTGGTAATTCTGAATAATACTATTTGGGCCTGACAAACCCCACTGTTGTGTGCCGTATGGCCACCCCAACTGGAGGTCAGAACAGTGCATAATTGACCAAACAACATTGCAATATCTTGGATGGATATGGTGGGAGGCAGCATGTTAGCTTCGGTTGCGAACCCGCATATGGTATAACTCATATTGACTAGCTATCAATGGATATTGCATTGTATTGAAATGTAGACCTGGAAAACACTTTCTTTAAACATTTTGATGTTTACTGCTGAATACAAACCTGTGCTCTCACCAACCTTTGTGTTGACCTTTTACTCGCATGTTTTCTCAGGTGACTAAGGCACGTGCACGAGGAATCTAGGATGCTAGGATGGAGTCCATGCATCTACTATAGTGTCTTAGTCTATTAAACATGTGTTATTATTTTGGTTATGTTACTTCATGTATTGTTAAACAACTTAAACCGCTTCCGCAACTATTACTCTGTAATGTTTTGAAAACTGTTTTTAACAATGCTTCCGCAGTTTTGAATCAAATCTGTTTGATCTTATTAAACTTCCGCAACTCTGATTTTACTAAACTGTTTTATCCAATTTACTGTACGTACATATGTAACCAGACATGTAGGTCTCGCTACACTGTGTGACCGGAGACTGCGATCCTGCCAGATCAGTCCAGTTGCGCCCTTTCGTTCAGGCCGGGAAGGCCGGGGTGTGACAGAGTTTGTCTTCTGAGTAAACTCAGTAGTACAGCTCATGTTGAACGTGTTTGCTGACTACTTTTTCTTACTCCAAACGTAGTTTGGGACTTGATTATATGTTGGCTTTTCTAGCAGACAGTCATTAGACTGTTTGCACACGTTATTCTTACTTGATGTTAGTTTGGGTTGCAACTATCCATGTTATTTTCATTCAATGTTTTATACATATGTTTTACAATGTAGATTCATGTTTACAAATGTTAAACCTATTGTTCTCACCAACTACTTTTGTAGTTGACAGTTACTTTTCACGTGTTTCAGGTAATCAGGCTTAGACCTTCACAAGGACAACTAAGCAGACCATAGTTAAGATAAAACAAGATGAAGAAACAAGCTAGGATGGATTAGAAACTCACATAATCCTGATTGTTTAATTGTCTTGTCTGGGTCTTATTTTGTAAACAATATTTTTGGGTCTGTAGTTTTCATTCTTTTGGTAAATAGATTGAATGTCTGTAACTAAACAATTGTCTAAACTTTATGAAACTTCGTAATGCATTGTGGTTGTTCTTATTCAATACTTGTGCATGATTCAACCATCGATCGTCACCGCGTCGTGGATTCCGCACGCGGCGCAGGGGGTGTGACAGGTTGGTAACAGAGCCAAGGTTGTAGAGAACTAGGAAAAATCCAATAATTAATGACCTAGACTATATAACCTAAGCTACCCCATAGGACTAAGTGCTATAGGTTTGAGGATACTTAGGATCTAAGTTAACTTAAGTAAGCATTAAGTCTATACTAAGCTTGGCAGATCTTAGGGATAAACTAATCTAAGATTGGATATCGAGTCAAGGAATTTGAATTGGAGTTCTATAATTTTAGAATCCGAACTAAATTTCTAAATACATATTCATCAAAGGATTTCAGAGACAAAGATCTGTATTCTTAGAATCTTTGATCTAAAATTCTCATCATGCATTCATCATCATGTATTCATCATCATTAGGACTTCATAATTTAGGATCTGTGTAACAGTATTCTTTAGTTGAAGTTCACACCAGGAGATCATTATGCTCAATACTTTAAGTATTAGGAATGTAGGATAATTAACTTAGGACACATATACTAAAACCTAAGGTCTTGATTTCCAGTAAATTAAGAACCATGGTTTACACAATCATAATCATATTCATAGTACAAGAGACAATCATGAATCAATCATAATCAATCAAGAGTTGGGATCCTAGCTTCAAATACAAACGACGGCCAAGCTTTGGCATACTGAAGTGGTGGTGGGCTGGCGGCTGGGCTGGGAGTTAGCTTGACCCTACGTTTACCCTATATATAAACTAACTTCAGTATGACATGGGGAATTCGGCGTTCGTATTTGAAATGAAGATCCGGGAGCAACTGGAATCATTGAACATTATTCAAACATATGAGATACAACCATTTGAGATACAATCATTGTGTGAATCAATCAAAGATGAATCAATCAAGTGTGTGAATCAATCATTGTGTCAATCAACCATAGGTGAGTCAACCATTGTGTGTGAATCAATCAGGTGAACAATCATTATGTGTAGTCTTAAGTGATTACATTCTTAGTACTTACTAACATAGGTTAACGGGACAAATGTAGAGCACACGTATGATTTAGTTCTACATGTTAACAATTGTTAGTAGGTGCACACATAATTCAATCATATTCTACCATAGATTCAATCATAGTTCAGTTGATCAAAGATCATGGGATTCTTTATCAATGGAACATACATATACATCAAAACAATCGTGTTGCCAAATGCTAGAAAGGGCACGATCGTGGTATATCGAAGCGGTGGTGGGCTGGCGGCTGGGCTGGCAATTAGCTTGACCCTACGTATGCCCTATATATAATCTATCTTCGGGATATCGGGAAAGTGTGAGTGTGTAGGTTTAGTGGGGAAATCTTATGAAACATTGTACATCATCACATGAGAAGTATGCTAAAAAGTTAACTGTGGTATGTTAACTGCTATATGTGTACTTGCTCATATTACAATTGAATGATAATATTAGTAGTATGAATATATTACTAACTTAATCATGTAAATTCAATTGTGTCGTTTCTCATTACTGACCCTCTTGTGGCTTTCTCTTCGTGGAATACCTCCTCGACGTAACACCAACGGCGAGGGTTCAACAAGTGGCAACGATGATGAGAACAAAAAAGTTACCCGAGAAATCTCCTGACCCATGAAGGAGGTTATTCCGGGTATATTCACTAACATCACCAACAACCTTTGGGGAAGTGGTGGTGAATAAGCCACAAACAACTCTAACACTAGCAATACTGAAAACTGCTACTTACATTTTCAAGCAGTTCAATGATGCTAAAACCCCCTAAGTACGCGTGTACTGAGGGAACTACTAGCCTACTTCACAGGCCGGACAGCATCGAGGACATTCATGACTTCATTGGATGTCCTGAAAATCTAAAGGTCAAGATGGCCTCAAGCGCTTTTCACAAAGGTGCTCTCGCCTGGTGGAATTCTGAGAAGAATGCCAGAGGACGGGAGGTTTCTTTGGCCTTACCATGTAAAAAATTTCAAGAAAATACTTATGGAGCAGTTCTTTACCGGTGGATGAGCCTGATATAACTGCGGAGCAGAGGGACACTTCGGAAGACAATGTCCATGTCACAACAACACTGCCACTGGTAGTGCTTTTGTCATCGGGCCACCTAGGCATGCGAGGAGCCGGCAGTCATCACAGGTACAATCCTTGTCAACAATCATTATGTTTCAATTATATTTGATACTGGTGCAGACAAGAGTTTTATCTCTATCTCTATTGCATCTTAATTTAATGTTCAACCGTCAATACTTACTACTCCTTACACGGTTGAAGTAGCTGATGGTAAGAATATACTCGTAAATTTTATATTGTGTGGTTGTAAACTTATGTTGAAGGACCATTCGTTTGCCATCGATCTTATTCCAATGACACTCGGTAGCTTTGAAGTAGTCATTGGAATGGATTATCTATCAAAAGATAAAGTCGAAGTCATCTGTTTGGAGAAATTACTTCGAATTCCCCTACCGTCCGGCGAAATGATGTGAGTTTATGGCGAGAAACCCTGTCACGGATTGAAGATCGTGTCGTGCATCAAGGCTAAGAAGTACCTAAAGAAGAAATACTGTGCCTTCCTGGCACATGTAGTTGAGAAGAAGCCTGAGAAGAAGACAGTGAAAGACGTACCAGTCATCAGGGATTATCCAGAGGTGTTTCTAGAAGACTTTCCTGGACTACCACCAGTCTGACAAGTGAAGTTTAGAATCGATCTCATCCCTGGAGCAAACCCAATGGTGAAGTCACCGTATCGATTAGCACCGTCTGGGATGCAAGAACTGTCTAGTCAGCTTCAAGAACTTCTAGATAAAGGCTTTATTAGACCGAGTTTCTCCCCATGGGGAGCGCCGGTTCTCTTTGTTAAGAAGAAAGATGGTTCGTTTCGTATGTGCATCGACTATCGTGAGTTGAACAAGTTGACAATCAAGAACAAATTTCCTCTTCCTAGGATCGATGATCTGTTTGATCAATTACAGGGAGTAACTGGCTTCTCTAAAATTGATCTACGATCCGGGTATCACCAGCTTAGAGTAAACGATGAGGATATACCGAAGACGGCGTTTAGGACTCGTTATGGACACTACGAGTTCGTGGTTATGCCATTTAGACTAACCAATGCACCGGTAGTGTTCATGGACTTGATGAATCGAGTATGTACGCCGTACTTAGATCAGTTTGTTATCGTCTTCATTGATGATATACTGATTTATTCTAAGTCAGAGCAGGAACATGAAGATCATTTGAGGAAGGTCTTTGAACTGCTAAGAACTGAGCAGCTGTACGCCGAATTCTCTAAATGCGAATTTTGGCTAAGGAAGTTCATTTCTTAGGTCAGGTTATCTACAAGGATGGGATACATGTAGATCCAGTGAAGATTGAGGTGATAAAGAACTGGACTACCCCATCTACTCCAACAGATATTCGTTCGTTTATGGGTCTGGCAGGTTATTATCGAAGATTCATTGTGGATTTTTCAAAGATCGCCTTGCCACTTACCACTTTAACCCAGAAAAGTCAAGCGTTTATATGGGTACTGAAACAAGAAGATGCATTTCAACTTCTTAGACAAAAGTTATGCAACTCCCCTATCCTTAGTCTTCCAGAGGGCAGTGATGATTTCATTGTCTACTGCGATTCTTCAAACCTTGGTCTCGGTGTGTACTTATGCAACAAGACAAGGTGTTTGCGTATGCTTCAAGACAACTTAAAGTTCACGAGAAGAATTATACTACTCATGACCTTTAGTTAGGGGCTGTGGTCTTTGCATTGAAGATTTGGAGACACTACCTTTATGGTACAAAATGTGTCATCTATACAGACCACAAGAGCCTGCAACACATTCTCAATCAGAAAGAACTCAACATGAGACAACGACATTGGGTTGAGCTTCTAACTGATTACGACTGCAAGATTTGTTACCATCCGAGTAAAACCAACGTGGTGGCGGATGCTCTTAGTTGTAAGGAACCAGTCAAGCCAATTAGTGTAAGAGCCATGGAGATCAATACACAACCAAATTGAAAGACTTGATTCGTATTGCACAGCAACAAGTGGTAATAGACAATCAACTAAAGGCAGAGTTAGACTGCGGAGTTGAGGATAAACTGAAACCTCGATCTGATGGGGTTTTATACTTCAACGACCGCATGTGGATTCCAAAGTCAGAAGAATTGCGCAAGCTCATCTGTGATGAGGCATATAAGTCACGATATTCAGTTCATCCTGGAGCCGATAAGATGTATCAGGACTTAAAATCATCTTACTGGTGGCCTGGAATGAAGAAAGACATAGCATTGTATGTTGGGAAATGTCTAACGTGTTCAAAAGTCAAGGCAGAACATCAGAAGCCTTCGGGACTTCTGCAGCAACCAGAAATCCCACAATGGAAATGGGAGCAAATTTCCATGGGTTTTCATAACCAAGTTGCGAAGAACTCCGAGGGGTTATGATTCGATTTGGGTGATAGTTGATCGACTCACCAAATCTGCTCATTTTCTCCCAATCTGAGAGGATTACAAAATGGAGAAGTTATCCACTTTGTACATCAACGAGATCATCGTAAGTCATGGTACTCCAACGCCAATCATATCCGATCGTGATAGCCGTTTCACTTCTTGCTTTTGGCAATCATTACAAAAGGCTTTGGGAACCCGTGTTAATCTTAGCACTGCATATCATCCCCAAACCGACGGTCAAAGCGAAAGGACTATCCAAACACTCGAGAACATGCTTCGTTCTTATGTGATCGGCTTCGGTGGGAGTTGGGATACTCATCATCCACTCATCGAGTTTCCGTACAACAACAGCTACCTACGAGCATTCAATGTGCACCATTTGAAGCTTTATATGGTAGGAAGTGCCGACCACTGGTCTGCTGGACAGAGGTTGGTGATTCGCAGATCGTAGGACTTGAACTCATTCAAGAAACAACCGATAAGATCACAATCATTCAATCAAGGCTTAAGGCCGCACGAGAGTGGTAGAAGAGTTATGCTGATCGACGTCGGAAACCGCTTGAGTTTCAAGTCGGTGACCGAGTTTTACTCAAGATTTCTCCTTGGAAAGGAGTTGACCGATTCGGGAATAAATGGAAACTTGCACCAAGGTACGTTGGACCTTTTGAGATCCTGGAAAGGATTGGTCCCGTAGCCTACAAACTCAAACTTCCAGCGGAGCTAAGCAATGTTCACGATACGTTTCATGTTTTGAATCTTAAGAAATGCTTGGCGGATCATGATGTTCAGATTCCACTTGAAGACACAGATTCAAAACAACATGCAATTCATAGAACGTCCGGTTGAAATCATGGATCATGGAGTGAAGAAACTCAAACGTAGATGTATCCCGATCGTAAAGGTACTATGGGAGGGCAAACGAGGAGCTGAGTTCACCTGGGAACGTGAAGACTAGATGAAGATCAAGTACCCTCATCTTTTTACAGTATCTTCGGCTAGTTAATTTCAGGACGAAATTCCCTTAACTAGGGGAGACTGTAACATCTGTACATTTAGTTACAGTAGTCATAAACAGTGTTAGAACAATGTGTATTCCTATTCAGTATGTCAATGTGATTCATGTGTTCATGTTTGTGTGTTATGGGATTTTGTGTAGTTTAGAACAAATATATATTATTTATTTACAGTCGAATACGCTAGGCAAGAACAATATTGAAGTATATCAAAACAGTGGTGGGCTGGCGACTAATAAGGTAGGTAGCTGGATTTTACGTATGTCCTATACATATACTGAGTTCGGTGTAATAGGTTAGTGTTAGTGCGTAGTGTTATGACATGTATTATGGCAAACAAATCAATTAAACAAATCGTAATGCGTAAGCGAGACTGAGTATTATTATGGGTGACGATTCGTACTAATATAAATGCCGAGCTTATAATTACGAGTAAACATCAATAAATACGCAAAAACGACCAAAACGTATATGATTACGGGCATACACGTAACGTATTCGTTTAACGGTCTGACGACGAACGAAAAGTAAAAATAAGTAAAATATTTTATTTTACGTTTTACAATTTTGAAACTCATCAAAAACAATTCAAGAAAACTATTTTACAATTCAAAATATTTAATGTCGTAATCGTAAAAGCGTGCGTAAAAATACGCGAAACCGACGGAACCCGAACACGAACACGCGGGGAACCACTCGAAACATAAAAAACCTTAAAATCCCTCATTTCTCTTCAAAAGTTGCAGCCAATCTCGTTCTCTCTCTCAAAAATTCATTTCTAACTCAAGAAAACTCTCAAATTCGACCATAACTTCTTCATCTCTTATCCAAATCGCGCATATAACATATCAAAATGTTCGTCTAGACGAGAGGAAGCTGGAAGTACAAGGGATCGGAGCTGGTTCAAAGTATTATGGCCGGAATTTTAGAGAGAAGGTACGTTACTTTAGGGTTTTACACTATTCATCATCTCTTTCATGAACAAACTGGTTTCACAGATCTCTAAACTCAAGGGGTTAACTCGAAAATGGTTTAGAGAGGCTGGGAACACCTTAGATTGACCCTATATAGATCGAAGTATGGCTGGAACTTCGAGCAGCAAAAATATCGATGCCAAAAATCAAGGAATGGATAATATCGACGGGCAAGAAATGGACCAGCTCTTGTTCATCGAACTTAGCTATCTCGATGAATGCATGGGACCCAACCTTAGTCGATATTATCCAGATTTAAGTAGTCCAAGTTCGAAGAACCCAGGTTCCCATCTTTATTGCCAAGGTCGATGGCATAGTGTCGACAATAAGGTCAACATATGGCTGGTAGTATCGATGGAAAGGAATAAGTGGGTTTAAGGGCTTTGGGGGATCTTTGAGTGTCGAAAGTAATATTCCAGGCCTTAGGTCTTCGACATAGCATACCTTGACACAACCCAAGTGATTGAAGCCAAGATCCTGTTGAGATTGCTAAACTTGAAGGCTATCTTATCGATGTTAAACAATGAAAACAATAGTATCGATGGCCATTTTTTTGTGTGGTTTCATGAAAAGAATTATACAACTCATGATCTAGAATTAGGAGTTGTAGTGTTCGCACTAAAAATCAGGAGACATTATCTTTATGGTATAAA
Source organism: Mikania micrantha (assembly GCA_009363875.1). Lineage (NCBI taxonomy): Eukaryota > Viridiplantae > Streptophyta > Magnoliopsida > Asterales > Asteraceae > Mikania > Mikania micrantha. The sequence goes on along the minus strand of CM018683.1, from coordinate 36,733,963 downwards.
GTGCACGATATACACAGACCATAAGAGTCTTCAACACATTCTAGATCAGAAAATGCTTAACATGCGACAAAGGCGTTGGGTGGAACTCCTTAACGATTATGATTGTGAAATTCGATATCACCCAGGCAAAGCAAATGTAGTTGCTGATTCCTTAAGTCGTAAAGAGCAAGTAAAACCGAATCGAGCTCAAAGTTTTAGTATAACTATTCAAACCACTTTAATTCCCCAGATACGTCAAGCTCAACAACGAGCCTTGCAAGAATCAAATCTGGAAGAGGAAGGATTACAAGGATTGGTCAAACGATTAGAGAGACAACCAGATAATGTATTGTATTTTATGAATCGAGTGTGGATTCCTTATTTTGGTAATTTGCGACAAGCAATTATGAATGAAGCTCATACGTCCAAATGCTCTATTCATCTAGGAGCTGATAAAATGTATTATGATCTTCGTGATGATTATTGGTGGCCTGGTATGAAGAAAGACATTGCATTATATGTGAGCAAATGCCTTACATGTTTGAAGGTAAAGGCATAACACCAAAAACCTTCCGGGTTGTTGTAACAACCTGAAATTCCCATGTGGAAATGGACAAATTTCTATGGATTTCATTACGAAGTTACCAAGAACTTCACGAAATCATGATTCTATATGGGTTATTGTAGACAGATTAACAAAGTCTGCTCATTTCTTATCCATTCGTGAAGATTACACTATCGATAGACTTGCCAAACTATACATAGATGAAGTGGTAATGCGACATGGAGTACCTATCTCAATCATCTCTGATAGGGGTATTCGTTTCACGTCCAGGTTTTGGCAAACACTTCCACACGCTTTGGGCACAAAAATTTACATGAGCACGGTTTACCATCCTCAAACAGATGGACAAAAGGAGTGTACTAACCAAACCTTGGAAGATTTGCTCAGAAGTTGTGTCATTGACTTTGGTGGTAGCTGGGATATTCATCTTCCACTGATTGAATTCTCATACAACAATAGCTATCATACAAGTATTAAGTGTGCCCCATTTGAAACATTATACGGACGAAAGTGTAGATCTCCTGTCTATTGGTCTGAGATCGGGGAAAGCCAAATAATAGGCCCCGAATATATTCAAGAGCTCACAGACAAAATTATGCTTATTCGTAAGCGTATGAAGACTGCTCAAGATCGGCAAAAGAGTTATGCCGACAATAGGAGAAAACTTCTAGAATTCCAAGCGGGTTACCGAGTTATGTTGAAAGTCTCTCCTTGGAAGGGTATTTTCAGATTTGGTAAACGAGGAAAGCTTGCACCACGATACGTGGGACCTTTTAAAATCCTTGAAAGGATAGGATCTATAACATATCGACTTGAGCTACCTCCCGAGCCTAACAATATTCATTATGTATTTCAGGTCTCGAGTCTTAAGAAATGTTTGATCGAGGAATCACAAGCTGTGCCTCTTGAGGAAATACAAATTAATGAAAAGCTGCAATTTACAGAGGAACCAGTGGAAGTTATGGATCACACTGTTAAGAAACTCAAACGAAGTCGAATACCGATGTTGAAAGTCAGGTGGAACTCTAAGCGCGGACCTGAGTTTACTTGGAAACGTGAAGATCGTATGATGGAAAAGTATCCCCATCTATTTTCACGCAAAACTTATTCTAAATGAGTTCCGCAAAAATTTTGGTACGAAATTTCTCTAACGGGGGGAGAATGTGACATTTCGTTCTTTAATACTAGGTAATTTCCTAAATTCATCAATTAACAATTTAATTAATTACATAATGATTGAATATGTATATACATGTAAATCTGTGTATACATATAAGGAAATTACAAGATGAAACGGATCACAAATGACATTACATAGAATTGCCAAATTTCGCGAAATTTCTATAATAATGACTAAAAACAAAATTCAAGGGTCTGAAACTAAATTAATATCAATTATATGATGAATTGAAGTAAAATAAGTGATAACATAACGAAATCAAAGAATCCTTAAGTTCGACAAGTCAAATTGCGAAAATCTGCGAAAAGGCAATTCGGCATGCGTAATTGGCAAATTCATGACAACTCGAACTTCCTAATCACATTATAATCGTAATGGGATGTAACTGGAAGCATGACAATGATAATTGATCATTATTAGCCATTCCTTAAATTATACGCGAAAAACCGAACAAACGATCGCGAAAATGGCAAACCCTTGATTTGTTGCATGTTTATACTATTATATCACATTTCATCTGATTAAAATCAGATAACTATGGCCAGAAATATCTACCTAAACTTGGAGAACAAGTGTGGCCAAATAAATATAAAAAAAACTTGACTTTGGTCAAGTTTCTACACCATTCTTTCCTTCCCCAAGCCTCCAAACTCGACCAACTGCTTCCTCATCACTTCTAGAACTTTAAACCCGTCTCAAACATCATCTCTAATCAGTTTCAAGTGATATTCAAGGCCAAGAACAAGTGAAACAAGGAATCAAGCTTCAAAAGTGGAATTTTTGGTGAATTTTCAAGCAAATCCTTCACCAAGGAAGTTTCAATTCAAACTCAATCCTTGATTCTAATAACTTCATTGACTTAAATAAACATGTTTGAATGATTGGTGAAGTTTAAAAATCATCCGAATTAAAAAAACCTATTCAAAGGGTGATTTTGTTCAAAACCCGGATTTTTCGACGTTGTCAAAATTGATATTTTTCTTCACAAAACTCTAGATATATGTTAAATACCAGGATCTGGAGATTTTGGCCCGGTAAAAGTGCAAAAAAAAATCGAGTTTGGCACACAAAAAGTTTGGATGGCACATAGCTGGCTGTGGCGGCCTGGGCATGACCCAGCGCGGCCCCAACATGGCACGGGACGCGGCCCCTATTTCCGAGCATTTCCGGATCGCGTTTAGGCCATTCTAGGCCATCCTCGAGCCACACCGGCCATGGCCAAGCCAAGGCCAAGGCCACCGGCCAGGCCACTGAGCCACCACCTCAGCCCCAACGAGTGCCGGCGGCCACCGGCCGCCGTGGGCCTCCGACTAAAAATTCCGGCGAAGGTGGCTGCCGGTGAAATATTCCGGCGAATATTCCGGCAGAAAGCCTAATTTTGTCTGTTTTGCGTTTTGAACTGCGTTTTGAGCTCCGGTTCGCAATCTGATGATCCGTTTTCGATAAAAAGGACATATTTAGAATCGATTTCTCATTCCAGACTCGATTTCGTGAACCGTTTTGCAATCCGGTGTCCTGATTTTTATCTGATTTCTGATTAACACTTTGGTTTCAATACATAACTTGATTTAAGCGTTGATTTTCAATACGAAAACATATTCTTAATCGATGTCACGTTCCGGACTCGATTTCGCTATCAATTTCGTAATCCGGAAAACCGATTTTTGATCTGAAAGTCGATTAGGATTCTGGTTTTAACAACAGGATGCAATTATCATTAATTTACAATCAAATGAGTATAAGAACTCAATTACTAAACAGAATCAGTGATTTTAACATTACAAATTAACTGATAACCTAATTACATTGATTCTGAATAAGTACGTGATTCAGAATCAGCTGATGAATCGAATTACATTATTCTTGATATTTAATATCAAGAAATGTTCTGGTAATCCAAATTGGATACAAAGAACTTATTGAACCTTAATGATATGCATAATTCAACTGAAGATGTGCGTAACTTTGCAACAACACCGGTGAGTTTCATAGACCCCTTTTTAAATGTTTTGATTTCTAAAACTCGGGGGTTGGTATTACAATAACATTATGGTTACATATTTCAATTACAATGATATGCTTGCATGTTACTTATGCATTTCAACTCTTGCATGATGATTACATGAAAATTGTGCCATGCTATCATAAAAGTCCTCACATAACAACTGTAACCAATAAACTAATGGATGAGCCGGATGATAACAATGATAGTACTATCGGGCTGACAACCCCAATCACGGGTAGATAGCTTCTACCCTTGTGTGAATGCCTGTTACCATTTATTACATTACAAGATAACAGCTTAATGCAATGATAGGCATTAAGAGTGAGGTAAAGGTCTTACCTTCGGGTATTACCACTAATTACATTACAGTCACATAGGCTTTGGTTATAGGTTTTCATGGTGAATCATATTCATAAGGTTGTGTATGCCTGCATATTCAACATGTCATAACATATCATATCATGTTATCATATCTATGAACTCACCAGCATTCTTGCTGATCTTTTATATTACAAATCCTTTTTCAGGAAGGAGGTAACAAGTGCGAGGGTGAGGGTGCACGATTACAAGACACGTTTAGTATAATATTTGCCATGGATGTATGATACCATGGATGTATAATATTACAAATCCTTTTTTGCAACTTAATGTATAATATTTTAATTATGATGTAATATATAGTGTGTATGGTTTGCCATGGATGTATGATACCAATGTAACAATCAGTCACACCCAACTCTGCGACCTCATCATCAAGTTTCCGCGACACGTTACAACAGTTACTGACTTCATGCATCATTCAGTGACTATCAAGTAAAGTGAGAGATGGGGGTGTGACAGGTTGGTATCAGAGCCATGGTTATAGGGAATTAGGTTAATTGGAAACCTAGTTTATAACCTTAGGCTCATATGAACACACACAAAGTGCCAGGAGACACGCATTTTAGCTATATGCATAAGGTATGATGTCGCATTTGCTTGTACTATTTCTACCGTTACTTAATGCTTGTAGTATGTGAGCGTTGTTCAAAACCTTGTTACAGCTATACTGAAGGTATTAAATGACTATATTATGGAAATTATACCAAGGGTTATACTAGATGATACCATTTGGGGATCAAGCTCTTCTGATGATGTTCCTAACCACGATAACCACATACTTGTAGCATCCTAGGGGCAACATCCAGGGTTTCATCGTATATCCCTTCTCGTTCACATGCAAGGACCCCACTAATGCCTGAGGACATTAGAGGGCAGGATTTCCACCATGAGGAATTTTTAGTTTCTGTAACTCCCCCTACCCCTGAACCTAGTATTAGGATGACCGTATGAGAACCTGATGGCTGAGTTCGGACGATGAAGGTTGAGTTCTTAAAACCTCATAAACTAAAGAAGATACCAATTGTTGGTAATCTTTATTGGATTACCAGGAAATGGAAGGTGAGATATGAATTCAAACCAGTTAAATCTTTAAAGAGAATATCTCTTTTAAAGTTTAACTTGGGAATTATGAATAACCTCAATAGATGGTATTTGGATGGTTATACCCCTGAATCGTTTTATTTCCAACATTCTCTGGTCTTCCTCTGATAGATTAATTAAGTAGATTGGATCAAACAATCTACAAAATTCCACTTTATTTACATCTTGAAAAATAGCTTCAGAGGTATAACCATCCAAATACCATCTATGGAGGTTATTCATAATTCCCAAGTTAAACTTTAAAAGAGGAGTTCTCTTTAAAGATTTAATTGGTTTGAATTCATATCTCACCTTCCATTTCCTGGTAATCTAGTAAAGATTACAAACAATTGGTATCTTCTTTAGTTTATGAGGTTTTAAGAACTCAACCTTCATCGTCCGAACGTTTTTTCTTAATGTTCTTTCAATAAAATTTGCCATGTAATCATCTCCATGATTGATTAACCTGATATCCGCCAAGAGTATAATGGAAATTGATTGAAGCTTCTAATTGAATTCTTCAAATATTGAACTCCATCAATTCTTTTTACTATAAACAACTTGCTTTCAGCTTCATATTTCCAAGAAAGAATCTTTCCAACACATTAAACCTTATTTCTATTTTGTTTCTTGACACTTGGACTTTGTGGAGCATTTTGTAAATCATCTTTAGCCAATTGAATGACTTCTGCAGTTGTTAAGAACTTGAAAGAATCTTCATTAATCTTCTCAATTTCAGCTTGTTTCTTTCTAATTTCATCTTTTGTTGATTGAATAACACAATCAACAATTATCTTTTCAATCTTTTCTTTCATGACTTTCTCTTCCCAATCAAGATCCAAAAATAGATCTCTAATCCCCTTTATTGAGAAGCATTCTCCTTCTTCTAGATCAGTTCCAATACCATCATCAAAATCATCAAAACATGGTTCAAAATGATATTCTTTCTCATTTAACCGAGGATCAACATCAAGAACATAATCACCATCTGCTTGATCATCATATCCAAGGTCATCATCATCTATATCCACAAGAGCATCAATCATCAACTCATAATCTTGAATTTGATCTTGAGCAACAATCAAAGAATCAACAAATTCTTCTTCCTGTGCCTTTTCCTTCTCTTTGTCATATGGTGTTGTGGTTTGTTCAACTGGCCCACCTAAGATACAGGATTAACTATAATTGAACCTTCTTTGTTTCCAGCAACAGGTTCATTGCCAGATGAACCACCAGCAGCCGGATCATCTTGATCATCTTCATTCTGATTGCCCTGTAATGGCTTAGTTGCTTCAACTCTGCATGTAATCTCCCCTAGAGTTAAAGAACTAGCCAATCTAGCATTAAGTTCCTTTAATTGGGCTTCATGCCTTTAAATACCTTGACCGAACTAGTAATCAGGTCAGTAATCTTCTTATTCAAAATCTTGAAAGATGCCAACTCAGTTTGATTCAATTCAAGCTGACTCTTATGTTGTGACTCAACCTGAGATTGAAGCAAACTCAATTGATCTTTCAATGGTAAGTGTAGGTCTCAAACCGGATCAAGAACGAAACTTTATCTTCTAAATCATCATCAATGATCTCTAACAAGTGCAGAATCCAAGTTAGAATCAAGAAAGCAAGTAGAAAAATGTAATCTTTGTATAAATACTGAAAATTCGAGTACAAGTGCCTCAATACGTCTAGAGAGCAAATGCCTCGGGATTCCAACCTAAACCTGTACAAAATACGTCTATTTATACTAGGCCTTGGTGTACTCGAAATCTAATACAAAATAGTTCGAGTACACGAACACATGGTGTACTCGAACCTGCTGTACACGAAAATAATCAAAATCTGGACTTTGACTCTTCCTAGGTTGACTTTGTTAGTCTTCAACGCTTTCAGGGCTCTACAAACTCCCCCTAGACTGGCAAAGTCATCCAATAGGAAGAGTGACATTGTGTGGTCCAGCTCCGGCATAAAGTTTCAGCTCGACAGCATAAGCAACTATGCGAGGGAATGGCTTAGCTTCCTCATCATTCCCAGAGTATACTCGTATTGGAGACTCATGTAACTTCATCATGTCTTCCTTTCCGTACTTCAATAAATCCATAGGGACAAGAATCATATCAATGTCATCAATGTTATCCTTGTTCTTGACGATAACTGCTGCAAGGTTCAGATCATCAAAATACCAAGACGAGAAGTTAGCCAATGAATTATCAGGAACTCTTGAGGAGACCTGTGAGTCCTTGGACGGGTTGAAGAACATTGCTTTGTCTATGCTTCGTATATCAACCTTGGGCAGTGAGCAAAAATCTTGTGGTTTCTTGAAGAACTCGACCTTGCCATTTCTTCTCTTGACTAGGTAAATGTCTCTTTCTTTATCGTACATCCAGCAGCACACTTCTGATCTGTCATTGCGAACAACGAACAGGTTTCTGTCATCTGAAATAAACGTATGCTCTGGATGTTTGTCACTCATCTCCTTAAACCAAGTGTCTTTACTCACAGGAGGGGATGGCGTCCAATCCTTCTTCTTGTCAAACCAACTAACAATCACTTCATGAAGAGAAGTGACCTCCTGTCCCAGAGCATCAATGTATTTGTGGGCATACAAATAATCGATATATGGATCGGATGAGACATTTCCAAGCATAATGTTTTCCGGTTCTTCTTCGACAGATGCCCCTGCAGAAGATTCAGCTTTGCTTTTGGCTTCTTTACCGACTCCTTAGAAAAAATAATAATCGGGAAGATCCTTGAAGAAGTCATCAAGCCCTGCATTCTCCATGTTAGCTCCTGGAAGGCTGTCACCAAATAAAATGTCATCAGGAATATCGCCAAAAAGATCATCATAGTGGCTGGTTGGTTTTCCTGAAGATGATGGGTTTTCAGATGCTCCTCCTTGATCTTGGTCATCTGGAGGTCCTTGATCTCTTTTATTAGTAGAATAATCTTCTTTCTTGTTCCCACTGTCATCATCATCCTTGTCATCCTTCTTTTCTTAAGAATCCTTCTTCTTCTGGTCGTCACCACCATCATCATCATCATTATCACTATCATCACTATCATCATCTTCTTTGACATCGTCATCTGATTCTGGGACTTCTTCTCCCTTCAGTATTTTGATTTCCTTGCTCATCTTGTGGTTCTCTGAAGATAGGAATCTGATAGCCCTTCGGTGTGCTTTGATTTTCCCATGATATTTGTTCAACTTCCCACAGATCTTAATCATTCCCTCCTGCAAATTTATGATAAGACTATCCTTGCGCTTAGAATCCTTTTCAAGCAAGAATACTCTGTCTTGCAAATCCACAAGATCGACAGGCACTTCTTTCGGCTCATATAGTGAATCTAAGTGCAAAGGAGATTTTCCTTTGTCACTGCTTGAGCGAGGCGGAGATGAAGCAGTTTTGGTGTGAGGAGCAGAGTCAACGGATCTGGCTGGGATTTTGATAACTAAGTTGGGCTTGGCTGGTTTGGTTGGAGGTTTTGGTTGAGAAGGTGGCTTGGGTTTTGAGAGTGGCTTGGTTTGTGTGGGTTCAGCAGTGGAAAGTTTAGGTTGCGTGGAAGTTTTAGGTTGAGTGGGTGTTGGTTGAGTAGATGGATTGGGTTGTGTAGGTGGAGGTGGTTGTGTAGGTGCCTGTGATATGATCGATGCAGCCGAAGAAAATGATAATCCTGAGAACATCTTCTACAGACGGGGATCTCTGGTCTTCCTAGCCATTGTCTTCTGTCTCTTTTTCTTTGGAGATGATTCAGGAGTATGTGTGTAATCTACATCCTGTGCCTCTTCTCTTTCCTGTCTTGTAGGAGGTGGCTTTTCAGCAACAAAATCCTCATTTGATGAGGAGGATGCCTCAGATGAAGGTTCCTTGTCAGTTACGCCAGCCTGTGAGCTTGTGGGAATGTCATGCTCCTCAGCAACGAATGCAACATGAGTACCTTGACCTTCTACTACATCTTCGTCTCCCACGAATCGTCCAAACTTTATCAGAGGCCTCTCCCCAGTATACTGTTTCTTTCCCCGCTTATTCATCTTCATATACCCAAAAATTTCGTCCCTCATCCTCTTGATTTCCAGAGTACCAAGTGTAGGAGTCAGAGAGGAGTACTTTCTGTTGATGATGATCTGCAAAAACCGGGGGAATGCCAAAAACCGTTCCTTTCTTCGTCCTTTGATATTTGCGTGCATGTCAAGGAAGACCATCTTTGAGAAGTTGAAGTCAACTCCAAGCGCAAGAGCTACACGACAGGAACTTAGAGTCTGATTCAGGACATCGTATCCTCCTTTTCGTCCGAAGAGACACTGTGTAACTACGTGAGCCAGGTACCTCCAGTAGGGATGTAGCAGTTTCTTCTCTATTGGAGGGTAGGCACCTTCGTGTCCCATCTGAAATACAGTTCGGTTCACCAATGCTTGATCAAGCTCAACTGGGTCAGACTCTTTATCTCCGAACTGTAGACATTCTCTGATAATCTGCTCAGTGATAACGATGGGATGACCTTGGATCTTTCCAACGATACTAACGTTCCCATCTGCATCAATACTCTCTTCCACTGTGCTCCAAAAACTTCGAATAAAATCAGTCACCATAGTCGGGTGTTCCATGATGGCATAATTGACCGGTGACAGGATCAATCCTTCAACGAGAGTCTTGAACTCAAAATGTTTCACGGGTGGATCTCCAAGATACGCAGTCATGTTGTGATCTGATACAAAGCGTAGGTCAGCCATCAGAAAAACACAAACAGATCAAGTTAGTTCAATTTCAAGAAAAATGAATTAACTGAAAATTTTCTAAGTCCGAAGTGTTCTGTTCTCGAAATAACAGTTGTACTCGAAATAACAAACTGTACACGAAGAACAAACTGTACACGAAGTACAAGCTGTACACGAAGTACAGTCTATACACGAACTACATGCTGTACACGAAATACATCTGTACACGAAATTTGTTTGTATTCGAAATACATTATGTACACGAAGTGCATCTGTACTCGAAGTGTTAAATTTCGAGTACGCAAAAGTCCTTTAAAAATTCATCATTTTTGGCTCCTTAGAACTTCCAGTTCCATTTGTCATGCTCGGAATTACTAGGCGACCATCATATCTTGTAATCGCATTTCAATTTTAGGTGTTTCATGATCAATTTGACCAAAAACTTTCTGTTTTCGAAATTCACGTATTCGAAATACATTTTTGTCCATAACTTTCGATTTCATGGTCAAATCTTGATGAAAATTCATACCTAGGGTCGCCTACTGATGATCTATAAGATAGCCGGAGTGGATTTTCGAAAGGAGCTCTAGAAAACGAAATCGCCTAATGGCACCAAGTATGTACTCGAAATGGAGAAAATGTGTACACGAAATAATGGTACTTGAAATTTAATGAACTTGGTCTATTTATAGACATAATTTCGAGTATGCATTTTTCGTGTACTCGATTTCGAGTACACACCCACTTTTTTATTTCAATTAAAAATCTAACTTTTATAAGATAAAATAAAATAAAATAAAATAAAATAATCTTAGAAAGTTTGGACAAGTCTAAAGTTTAGTCGGGTCAAATTCGTGGGATCAAATCTGTTGTCAAAATTTTACTAGCTTAGTTAATTTCTTAATGAAGCACAACCTTTAAATAGCTATTACCACCAATGATTTCTACTTGTTATTCCATTTCTTAAAAATCAGTTATATGATCAAGTTTTTGTAAAAACATCTTATGGGAAATTTGTGAACAATTAGATTGTAAGACTAGATTAATATGCAGCCTATCAGTCTTGTTAAATCCTTTGTTTCAAACTTTGATTGTGTATCAACGAACTTAAAATGTTTTGACAGAGTTTAAGGTGAGAAAAGAAATGAACAGATCTATTAAATTAGAATCAAGAACAAGAAGGGGTTCTATCATCTTGTGCTCATTGGTATCTTTTATTGACTGATCTGCAGACACATTGGCCTTAACGTCACACATCCAGGTCTTTGTTTACGCAAAACAGAGGATGCTTCAGTAGATATTTCCCGCTCTTTGTTTGCACAAAACATAGGAAATACCCGAGTTTTTCAAAACTATGTCAAGTTTATTGAAACACAATCTTGTTTTGACTCAAAGATTAAACAAAAGATCAAATAGTTGTCACACATTTCTAGTTGTCTAATGATCACAATTTCACACTTATTTTATTTATATACTTATTTATTTTAATTTGATCAAGTCTGATTCTTTCATTTGGAAAACTAGTTTCAACTTCTTAGTGTATAATAGATATTCAAAGTTGTTTTTCTTTTAGAAATCTCATTAAGATAGTGAAATTTTGATCTTTAGAAATTATTTCACTTCCCAATTTGATCGATTCACATTGCTTGTCCAAATAAACTCTTTTTGTATTTTCTTAAAACTTTGAAAAGATAAAATTTTTGTAATTTTCTTTGAATAACAAGAGGCAGGATTTCCTTTTCTTAGATTTTCAAAAACTCAACTCCCCCTAAACTCGTAGATCATCTTAGACTAACTCAATAACCGAAAATCTTTTTGTATTTTTGTAAATTTTCTCCCCCAAAATTTGTGAACAAACTAAGACACAAATTTTAACGTATTTACAAAAGATGCTTTTAGTTAAAGCTTATTAGTTTGAGAGAGGCAAGCAAGTGATGAAAGCGTGCTGTGTCAAACGGTTTTGTGAAAACGTCCGCTAGATTATCGTCTGTGTGGACCTTTCAAGATGAATTAGTTTTCGTTCGAAACAGTCACGGATGAAATGAATCCGGATGTCAATATGTTTAGTTTTGGAGTGTTGTACCGGATTCTTGACGATCTTTAGGGCGGCTTCATTGTCACAATAAATAGGAGAGTCAAGAAAGTTCAAACCGTAATCGAGGAGTTGTTGTTGCATCCAGATAACCTGAGAGCAGCAACTAGAAGCATCAACATATTCGGCTTCCGCAATAGATGTGGATATGGTCGTTTGTTTCTTGCATTGCCATGAGACAAGGCGATCTCCCAGGTACCGACACCCGCCGGTGGTTGACTTCCTGTCCAGGTTACATCCACCAAAGTCACTGTCTGAGTATGCAAATAAACAAAACTCAGAGTTCTTTGGGTACCAAAGACCAAGACGAGGCTTCCTGACAAGATACCGAAAGATTCTCTTGACAGCTATAAGGTGAGATGCCTTCGGATTTGCCTGATATCTGGCACACTGACAAACTGAAAACATGATGTCTGGACGACTAGCAGTCAGATACATCAGGGAACCAATCATCGAGCGATAGAGGTGTTGATCAACATCTTCACCATCCAAATCCGAAGTTAAGACAGGACGAGCAGCCATGGGAGTGGATGCCGGCTTTGATTCCATCATTTTGAACTTGGTCAGAATATCTGTGACATACTTTCCTTGGTGAATCAGCACACCCTTTGAATCTTGCTTCACCTGCAGACCCGGAAAGAAGGTCATTTCTCCCATCGCACTCATTTCAAACTTCTTCTTCATTACCCCCTCAAATTCCTTGAACAACGCCGAGCTTGTGGAGCCAAATATAATGTCAACCACGTAGATTTGGACGAGAATCAAATCATCCTTATCCTTGCGAACGAACAAAGTCTGATCAATGGCTCCACGGGTATATCCATTTGCAAGCAGGTGATCAGTAAGTGTAGCATACCACGCTCGCGGTGCTTGATGAAGACCATAGAGAGCTTTGTCTAACTTGTAGACATGGTCAGGAAACTGAGAATCTTCAAAGCCTAGGGGTTGGCACACATAGATTTCTTCTTTAACCTTCCCATACAGAAAAGCGGTCTTTACATCCATCTGATACACCGTAAAGTTCATGTAGGAGGCATAGGCCAAGAAAATCCATATGGCTTCAAGTCTTGCGACTGGTGCAAAGACTTCCTCATAATCTATCCCTTCCTGTTGATAGAAGCCCTGAACTACCAATCGTGCCTTGTTTCTGATAATGACTCCTGAGTCATCTCTTTTGTTTCTAAAAACCTATCTGGTTCCTATAGGCAGTTTTCCTTTGGGCAGGGGAACCAGATTCCATACTTTAAGTTTCTGAAACTACATCAGCTCCTCCTGCATCGCCTCAACCCAGCTAGATTCCTTGAGAGCCATCTTGACATTCTTGGGCTCAACCTGCGAAATGAAACATGAGTATAAACAAGAATTAATTGGACTTGATTGGCTTCGTGAAAGAGTGCTTTCAGGCAAGACATTCTGAGCTGGAATTGACCGGATCCGGGTGAGAACTCCTTCTGAAAGAGGTCCAATGATGTTTTCCACAGGATGATCCTTGTTGATGTTAAGAGTTGGCACTTCTTCCACAGCTAAGTTGTCAAGTAGATTGCTGAGGTGTGTCAGCTGATTGTCATTTGAGGAAGATAGATCATCAGTAGGAGCAGCTTCATTTGTTGTAGCTCTTTGATCCACACAGTGTTCCTCAGGAATGTTATCTGAGAACAGTGGATTATCAAATGTCTGATGAGAGGAGGACGAAACTTGATCTGTTTCTGGAAGTGGCTGAACAGACTGAGAAGTGTCTGGTTCTGATGGAAGAACTTCATGTATCGGAGTGGGCTGATCTGGAGGAGCTCGAGTATACATGCCTGGAGGATCAACTGACAGAAGCTTTGGATCACAAGGAACATAGTCAACCCTATAGTCGACATCATCATCCTTGTAGAAATCACCAGTTTGCTCAGATGCTCCTACGCTCTCGGAGGTAGTGTTGAAAGGCCTAAAGGTGGAATCATACTCGAACAGCCAGTTTGGACCAGAATCGGCATCAGTAGAGTTCATCTCTTGCCAATCAATATAATATGATTCCACGATCATCCGAGTCTTCTTGTTATAAACTCTGTAGGCTGCCTTCTCGGACGAATAACCTACAAAGTAACACACATCCGCCTAATCATCAAACTTGTGGTTAGGCTCTGTATGAAGAAGGGTACAAGGACATCCAAACGACTTGAAGTGACCAACTTTGGGCTTCTGATTGAAAAGAATCTCATATGGAGTCTTCTGATGGCGCTTGTTCAAAAGTGCTCGATTTTGAACATAGCAAGCGGTGTTAACGGCTTCGGCCCAGAAGAAAATTGGCAGTTTGGATTCAGACAGCATTGTTCGTGCAGCTTCAATAAGCGTTATGTTCCTCCTTTCAGCAACTCCATTTTGCTGAGGCGTTCTGGCTGCACTGTACTGTCTAGCAATCCTTTTCTCATCGCAGAAGTCTGTAAGAGTCTGATTTCTAAATTCAGTGCCATTATCAGTCCTAATTACCTTGACTTTTAGATTCTTCTGATTTTCGATCAAGGTAATAAACTTCTTCAGGATCTCTGGTGTTTCATCCTTCTTGGCCTGAAAGAACACCCAAGTAAATCTTGAATAATCATCTGTCACGACAAGACAATATGACTTCTTCCCGATACTCATTACGTTGACTGGTCCGAAGAGATCCATATGAAGAAGTTGAAGAACTGAAGAGATAGAATTGAACAATTTAGGCTTGTGGGGTCTCTTGTGTTGCTTCCCCTTGGCACAAGCGATGCACTTCTCAATAGTGGAGAAATCTTTAGAAGGCAAACCGATGACATGATCTCCCTTAGCGAGTCTGTTCAAATTCTTAAGGTTTACGTGACCCATTCGCCGATGCCATAACCGACAATCATGCTCCGATGCCTTTGAGAACAAACAAGTGTTCTCTGTGAATGAATTTAAGTTCATGTTGATAATGTAGGCATTGTTTATTCTTGGAGTTCTCATCAGAATCCACTTCTCAGGCACTACAAAGCCAGGCTTCAGAATAAGACACTCCTTGTTTGTGAAGTGAGTTGAAAAGCTTTTGTCACATATTTTAGAAACACTTAACAGACTGTGATTGAGTTCTTCAACATAATAAACATCTTCAAAACAAAGAGTTCCATTTGTCACCGTGCCCTTCATGCTTATCTTTCCTCCCTTGTCTCCAGCAAATGAGACATATCCGCCATTAAAAGGTGTGACCTCGTGTAACTGAGAGAAATCCCCAGTCATATGCCGGGAGCAACCACTATCAACATACCAAACATTTTTAAGCTTGCTTGGTCGTCCCTGCATCACATACAATCAATTAATGAGAGACCGGTACCCAAATCATAATGGACTTAGGTACTTTGGAAATTACATAGACTTTGTTTCTGGGTTTGGGTCTGTTCTTGGGTCTGTCTGATTTGTTTTCAATGTATTTTGACTTGCTTCCACTGCCATGGTCAACTGGTTTTATATTAGAAATTTGAGGAGAGTTAATTTTAAAAGTCCTTGGAGTTTGCTTATGAAAACCAGATTGAGTTTGGTTTGATTTCTTTTCCCTTTTAGCGGTGGAAGGAGTCTGAGTCTGAGTCCTCTTTTTAGAGGTTACCTTAGGCTTGGAGGATGGAATAGTCCTCACATGTTTGTTAACCAGTTTAGCCTTAGGTGTGACCTTCTAATTCTTCCCATAGAAGAACTCAGTAGGACGATGCAGACAGTGTCGAGCAATGTGGCCTGGTTTCCCACATGCATAGCAGCAGACTTTTTGGTGATTATCAATTGGGTCAAATGGCTTTACGTCACAGTTACTTCGACCAGAGGATAAGTTTGAAGAAATCTGTTCCAAGGACCCAGTTGGAACATAAGGTTCACAGTGAGGATTCAACTGTGAACCCTCCTCCTTGGTAACTGTGGAATGAGCCGGCGCTGTCTGCTTTGTCAAAGGAGAGGAAGTTGATTGTGAGACGTGATTTATAACAAAAGTCTTCTTAAAACTTTTCAACATATCATTAGGATTAATGTTAATTTCATTAAATTTTCCAACAAAATCTGTTTTTGGAACAAAAGATGATTGACTTGTAGATGTTGAACAATCTGTGCTCCTCCTAGCACTTCTTTCTACCTCCTCCTCTGAACCTGTAACACTTAGTTTTTCTGCACAAACCTCAGAATCATTAGTCATAACAGGGTCAACTGTGAGTATAACAGGTTTGGTGGGAAAATCACAAGCACGATCAGAATCCAATTCCAAGTCATCAACTGATGTGTTGATCCTTGGCATGCTTGAGTAATTATGGTTAAACGGTGGTTCACACTCATTAAAACCAAGACCCTTACCCCTCTTTTCCCTGTATTGTATGCTTACCATGTTTTCCAAAACTTTGCTTGAATAATCAAATTTTTCACATTTTACTGAGGTTTTAGAAAGTTGAGTTTTGACTTGGTCCAACTCCAAAGTGAGTTCATCGATTTTGCGTCTAGCATCACGATAGTTGGACTCTTTGTCACTCAAAAGTTCTTTTAGCCTTGCCACATCCCGACCCTCGGCTTCAAGTTTTCTTTTGAAAATTCCCTCATTTTTAAGAAATTCTGAGTTAAAGTATTTAAGTTTAGTTACTTCTTTGATTAATGATTCATTGTGTGACCTGTACTTAAATACTTTATCTATGCATGAGGTTGAGCAAAGATTTTCAGTTACCTCCTTTTGCTTGTCATCCACCTCAGCCATGAAGGCGTGACTCAGAGTTAGTTCCAGTTCCTGCACCTGATCACTCCAATCATAGGAGTCAGTCTCTTGAGTTACCAGTGCTTTAGACGTGCTAGCACTTCCTCCTGCAGCTGCAGTCACAGCTTTCTCTTCAGACTTCTTTTCTCCTTCCTTGTCCGTCTTAGGCTGCTTACATTCTCTAGCAAAGTGATCTGGTTGATCACAGTTGTAGCACCGCAGCTTTGACTTGTCAAATCCAAGTTTCTTTCCCGGGTTATTTCAAAAACTATTCCTTCCATATCGCTTGATGAACTTCTTTGCCCGAAAAATAGCCATTGCCATCTGCCAAGAGATATCATTTCCTCAACATCAGCTGGATTTATCTGCTCTAAGTTGTCCTGTGTTAGGTTGGCAAGTGCCAATTCTCCTGCTATGAATGCATTGTAGCTATTCATAGAACCTTTAAACAGCAGCAGATTTTCTTCACTTTCTGGATTGATCTTGGACACTGATCCGGCTTGTCCAGATGATAGGAATGCGGTCTCAAAAGGAATTGACTGAGATGAGGAATGCTGATAGTGTTGCATCCCTGAAGCTTGAAGATTGATAGCTGATAGAAGAGCAGAGTTTTCAGACACGGGTGCAATGCCCATTGAGCTGGCATGGTTCATTGCTCTCTGTTTATCATCCATGTCATAGGAGTTGATGATTGAGATCAGCTCACTCAGAGAGGTCTTGTACATATCCTTTGTTCTTTTGATTGTTGTGCAGTTTGAGTTCCAAGTGTAAGGTAGTGAGTTCAGAAGTTTTTGTTCACTTCTCCCTTAGTCATCACAATCCCAGAACTTGTCATCTCGGTCATCAAATGGGTGAATCTATTCAGCTGTGCTTCAAGGGACTCTCCCTTGATGTGATTAAACATGTTGAACCTTTGTCTCAGCATATCCTTGCGACTCTCTCGCATGTCTTCATTTCCTTCAATCCGGTAAATCAAGGCATTCCATAGTTCCTTTGTGGTCTTGTGCTCCTTAAAACCATGAGCTACTTCAGTTGATAGGGCCATTGTGATTGATGCATATGCCTTTTCATCCTTTTCCATCATAAGGATGTCATTGTCAGTGTACAATTCAGGATCCTTAGCAACAAGAGGACCATTGATTTCACTCTGGTATGAGGGCACAAAGGGACCCTCTTCAATGGACCTCCAAAGCTTTGGATCAGTGTACTTGATAAAGGATTGGAATCTGAATTTCCAATCTTGGAAGTTATCTCCCAACACGAGCCTTGGTGGCTTTGTTCCGGTGCCGATCTCATTGTCCAGATTAAGCAGATTGGACAGGTTAGTCAGATTCTTAGATGCCATGACTAAGAAATTTCTAAGTGTAGTTCACGAAGTCCCTGTAGAACAAATCACCAAACACTGCCCAAAGATAAGACTGTAATCGAAATTATCTTGTATACGAAGAAACGCCTGTACTCGAAGCTCTTCTTGTACTCGAAGTTGAACCTGTATTCGAAGTTATGTCTGTAATCGAAAGTCACCTGTACTCGAAATACCCTTTGTAGTCGAAAATCTCTTGTACTCGAACTGTAGCTATCTTTCGAATACACTCTATCTATACTCGAAATAGCTGAACTCGAAAATACTTAAGAAAAATTTTATAAAAATATTTTTAAGATTTGGAGTCCCAAATTTACACAGTAGATATATGGAGTAGAGAAGAATGATAAAGTGTTAAACTTGCTTCAGAAAGTTGTTACCTTGACGATGAAAAGAGCACTCAAGCTCTGATACCACTTGTAGGTCTCAAACCGGATCAAGAACGAAACTTTATCTTCTAAATCATCGTCAATGATCTGTAACAAGTGCGGAATCCAAGTTAGAATCAAGAAAGCAAGTAGAAAAATGTAGTCTTTGTAATACTGAAAATTCGAGTACAAGTGCCTCAATACATCTAGAGAGCAAATGCCTCGGGATTCTAACCTAAACCTGTACAAAATACGTCTATTTATACTAGGCCTAGGTGTACTCGAAATGTAATACAAAATTGTTCGAGTACACGAACACATGGTGTACTCGAACCTGTGGAGTACTCGAACCTGCTGTACACGAAAATAATCAAAATCTGGACTTTGACTCTTCCTAGGTTGACTTTGTCAGTCTTCAACTCTTTCAGAGCTCTACAGTAAGATCAAAGATGTTTTCGTCTGCAACTCCTCAACTGTCACCTCTAGAGTATTCACTCTAGCCTTCAACTGAATGTTCTCATATTGTAATTCTTCAACCTGAGATTGTAATGCCAAAATCTGTGCAGAATGAGTAGAAAACTATCAGTCATCATAGTGCTGATGTTTGGAGAATCAACAGTAGGTAATGAAATAGCCATGGGTGGAGTAACTGGAGGAGAAGAATGCACAGGAATTGAAAAATGGAAGATGGAACAGAAGAAGTAGTATGTAGAACTGGTGAATCACAATGAAAATCAGTCTCAAAAGGCACATAATCTGAATCACTATCAGTAGTTGTCCTCTGTTTCTTAGGCTGTGAAGTGGAAGGAATCACAACCTTCCATTTCCCAGACACCATCTTTGAAATACTACCATTGGAGTATCGGTATCATCAAAATCAGAATCAGAATCAGAAATAAACATATCTTCAACAGCACCTTCAGCAGCAGCAGAAGTAACATCGGTAACAGAATCCTGAGTTTCCTTTTGAACTTGTTCAGGTTGCTAAGAAGTAGAAACAACAACATCTCTGAACTGAGAGACAATAGATGTAGTTTCAGCAGCAACATGAGAAACTTGTTCATCTACTTGGACTTGTTCATCTGAATGAGTTTATTGATCTACAACCGGAGAATCAACATGAAACCAAGCATTGTCTGTAACATTCCTTTTAAGTATGAAATATCATAAATTTCATGAAAATTCGAAAACAAAGTATTATCAAAATTTAGAAATCATTGGTGAAAACAAAATTTAGAATTCATTGTTAAAAAAATTAAATTATCAAAATTTTTGCCAAAAAAAACCGGCTCTAAACCGAATAGAACCCACAACCACAAGTTTCTAACCCAAGTGCAATAAACAGTCCAACTAGAGCCTTGCTCATGTTTATTTTCTGTTCTTATTATTGTTAACATATGCGCACGCCATCTTCTTCCCCAACCTATATACTCCCATGGATACCCGACGACCCAACCCCTCATTCTCGACAATTATGGATAAAATTCAAAGGAAAATTCAAAGCTTTATCAACTACGAACCTTTAGGGATTGATATCAAATCCCAATTCATCATTTGAAAGTTAATTATATGCGAAAATTTATCCTAGACTCCCGTAACCGAAGCTAAACTCCAGATTCTATATAAACAATCACAATAATCAAATTAAATCAACCTAACTATTCCCTGCATACGTTCGAACCTTTCTACTGGAACATCCCAAAATTTTCTAAATACAAGATTATTTGAACTTACGAATGGGTATTGGATAAACAGAAATAAACTAAGAAAAGTTCACGAAATTAGTGTACTCAAAATGGGATTTTGAGTACCTAGTTCCGGAACCCTGCCTATATATATGAGTGCCTTGGGAAGTGTGCACACCTTTGGCTGGAAACACAGTTTCTCTCAAGTACTCGAATTTTGGTTCGAGAACCTCAAGAATCGGCTGTAAATCACTCAAGGAGAAGAAGGAACACAAGAGAAGCTAACAGTAGGATCATCTAACGACAAGTAAGTGTTTCATAAAGTTAGGATTTTTATACGAAAGGGAACTTTAGCATAAAGCTCACACCTTTATGCATAAAGTTCGAGACTTTGCGATTCCAGTGTCTTGGTAATGCCCTAAGGAACCTTGAACTAGCTCGCCAAAAGCCCAGGACGGATTTCTGATATGTTTATGCAGAAAAAACGCGTACTCGAAAATATACACCAAGGGGTGTACTCGAAAGTATTCTTGGTTCGAGTACACTAGGTTCGATTTTCGATTACACTAGTTTCGATTAGATCAGTTTCGAGTACACTAGCTTCGAGTACTCATGAGTTCGTGTAGTCCATAAGTTCGGGTACTCGAGTATTTCGTGGACCTTATGGATTTCGTGTATGTGTCTACTTAGTGAACTTCAAGGGTTCCGAATACTCAGCTAAGTGTCAGGAACTTGACCTTATAAAGGGGAACTAGTAGACTATGAGGACATAGAATAAATTCTAAGTTTAAGAAAGGACAATTTACTGATGTAGGTTCTTAAGTCTTAGCTAAGGAGTTCGTCTAAGAAGACAAGGAGCTACTATTAGGTGAGTTATAGATGCCCTATTTCAAAACTTTACGTGTACTTATGTTTTGGGCTGACATACATGCTGTTAATATGTTTATGATGCGTTATGGTGCTATGTGCCTATGCTATGATGATAAATGTTTGATGTATGATAGAATATGCATGAGAATATGCTAAGTATGATGAATACTATAATGATATGATATGATGATGACTGTATGATAGCATGCATTGTGATGATAACTATGATGATAGTTATAGAATGTTATGATAAGTTCCTTGGTTGCTAGGATGGAAGTATGATGTTATGACTATGATGCTAGCATGATATGTATACATGATGCCAAGATGTTATGATCCAATGATGATGTTAGCATGACATGTGTATGATGCTCGAAGGTTATGATTATATGATGAAATGATGCTAGTATGACATGTTTATGATGCCATGATGGCTACAATGAATGACGTTATGATGCTAGCATGAAATGTTATGATGATTATGTTGAATGATGATATAATGCTAGTATATCATGTATGATGAATGGACGATGTTCCCATACTTGTTATGGGATACGTATGAATGATGCTTTAGTATTTGTGCTGGGTAGGTATGAGAGTCAACCTGACTATAACAGGGTATGAAAGTTAACCTGACTATAACAGGGTATGAGAGTCAACCTGATTATAACAGGGTATGAGAGCCAACCTGACTATAATAGGCTATGAGAGTCAACCTGACTATAACAAGGTATGAGAGTCAACCTGACTATAACAGGGTATGGAGCCTTGTGCCGGCATAAGCCCATTGTTCATGTTGATGACAGTGGATGTATGATGATGATGTTTAAGATGTTATGTGATAAGGTTATGGATTATGTGAACGTAAAGATGTTTTATGTTAAGTATCTTGTAAATTACCAAAACGTTTACGATGTTTTATGAAAACTAGAACTCACCAGCGTAAGCTGACATTTTAGCATGTATGTCAGGTTAAAGCTAAAGTAAGAGGAAGCATGGAGCTCGAGCATCAAGATAGAGAATCCGATGGTGTTGGCAATCGTTTATGTTTATGTTTTGATTTCCGCTTCTATTTATGAAAGTTTTTAGTTTAAGAGCTATGTGTTATTATGAAAACCTACCTCTGGGAGGCACCCGAGATCGGGGCCTCACAAGTTGGTATCAGAGCCATAGTTTGAGAGATCTTGGCATCCCAAATGCCAAGACTTAAACTGAGAATGAGATTAAGTGATGCGGATTGCCAACCAATGAATGTGTATGTATGAGTTACGAAGTAGATGTAAGGTTAGAAAGGTAGTTAGATGTCATGCACATTGAGGAGATGGGATGGGAAAAATTTAGAGCCTATGAGTTGGGTAAATGGTTAATAACACCTGATCAACGTCATTAATGATTTACAACACTTATTCCATGCTAAATTGATTCCTGTACTAACTCATCGACTGTTGCATCCTGTAAATAGTTAGATGGCTGGAACAAAAGATAGACCACGAAAACTGGTACGGGCTCCCGAGGGGCCACATGTCGAGACCGAGAAACCTGTCAATGAAGAAGAAAACAAGCAAAGTGAGTCACCAAAAAATGAAGAAGAGTTTACGCTAGAGCCTATTGTGGTAAAGGCTATTTCTGATGAAGTTTACAAATCATGGATGAGAAAATGCCAGCAATGATTACTAAGGCATTAAAGGATGCGCTCAAAGAAAAGTCTGAGGGAACAAAAGAAAGCACCAAAGATGACGAGGAAATCATGATCCTTGAGACGAAGAGTGGTGACTCCAACCGAAGTATGATGAAAGGCTGTGTCTACAAGGCCTTCAAGGGATGCAATCCACCATCCTTTGACGGAAGGAAAGGTGTTGTTGCCACCTGCCACTGGATTTCTGCAATGGAGGCTGTTATCTCCATCAATGAGTGCCGAATTGACCAAGCTGTCAAGTTTGCAGCTCACTCCTTTGTCGAGGAAGCACTTCACTGGTGGAACACCATCAAACAATCAAGACTGCTGCTGATATGGAGAAGATGACTTGGGAAGATCTGAAAGAGCTGGTCACTAAACAGTTCTGTCCCAAGAATGAGCTCGATAAATTTGAAAGGAAATTTTTAGTGCTGAAAGCGAGGAGCCTGAACCACAGGCAGTACACTTCACGATTTAATGAGATGGCCAGACTTGTTCCTCACCTGGTTTTTACTATGGAACGTAGGGCGAAGTTGTACATGGAGGGTTTGCCTCCAAAGGTCAGAATTCATGTTAAAGCAAACGCCCCATATACCTTTGACTCCACTGTTGAACTTAGTGGTATTGTATGAGATGATGTGATGGCTGATGAGCCAGTGAAATAGGAAACCAGGGTGAAGGAGTCCTCCTAGACTAAGAGGGGTCGAACAGACCAATGAAAGTTTTCAGGCAAGAAGGTGAAGTGTGAGGATGCGAACCGATGCACAAGTTGGTAAAATTCACATCGGACAGTGCTTGTTGGGTATTAACTTATGTTTTCGATGCGGAAAGACGGGGCATTTTTCCAGCAATTGCCCGAGTGCCACCAGATGCTACAACTGCAACGGGTTTGGACATCTGTCCAAGGATTGCAGGAAACCACGGGCCGATGCTTCGGGCTCGGGTAAGAAAGAGGAGAAAGGAAAGGAGAAGCAGAAGGCTAAAGCACGAGCCTTCATGACGACAAAGGATGATGCTATTGAGGACCCGGACGTGGTCACTGGTACCTGTTCTATCAACAATATTCCTACTTCTATATTGTTTGATTCTGGTGCCAGTATGAGTTTTGTATCGTCTACTTTCTGTGATAGGTTATCTGGGAAGGTTAAGATGATAGAACGGGTATTTGATGTAGAGACGTCTATTGGTAAGATGACCAGGGTGACTGAGGCTATAGATGACTTTTATGTTGAGATAGAAGGTCATAAGTTCCCACTAAGATTGTTTCTTATAACCTTGTGAGGATTCGATGTAGTCTTGGGTATGGACTGGTTAGCCAAATACGAGGCTAACATTATATGCCAACGAAAGATGATATGTTTACGTGCAATGGATGGGAGCTCCGTAACAGTTCATGGTGATAAAGCGATGTATGCGCCGGAGTTTATTTCGATGATCAAGGCTGATGTTATGATGAGGCGAGGGTGTGTAGCCTACTTGGCCTACGTGATTGAGGAACGTACGGACATGAGGACGATTGATGATGTACCCGTGGTGCGTCACTTCCCCGATGTATTACCTGAGGAATTACCTGAATTACCACCAGAACGGGAAATTTAGTTCCAAATCGACTTAGTGCCGGGGGCACGAACCATCGCCAAGACACCTTACCGTTTGGCTCCCACTGAAATGAAGGAAATGATGACCCAACTACAAGAACTCCTTGATAAAGGTTTTATACAACCCAGTGTCTCTCCATGGGGAGCACCGGTGCTGTTTGTTAAGAAAAAAGATGGAAGTATGTGTATGAGTATGAGTATCGACTACAGGGAACTGAATAAGTTGACCGTAAAGAACAGGTATCCTCTACCTAGAATTGATGACTTGTTTGATCAATTGCAAGGTGAAAGCTGGTTCTCTAAGATTGATCTCCGATCCGGTTACCATCAGTTGAAAGTTCGAGAGAATGATATTCCAAAGACTGCATTCCGAACACGTTATGGACATTACGAGTTTCTCGTTATGTCGTTTGGATTGACGAATGCTCCTGCAGCATTTATGGATTTGATGAACAGAGTATGTCGACCCATGTTGGACTGATCGGTGATAGTGTTTATTGATGATATTTTGATTTACTCAAAGAACGAGTAAGACCATACTTGCCACGTACGTGAGGTATTGGAGCTCCTAAGGAAAGAAAAACTTTATGCTAAGTTCTCCAAATGCGCCTTCTGGTTACGAAAAGTACAGTTTCTTGGTCACGTGGTGAACCTAGAAGGCATTATGGTAGATCCAGCTAAAGTTGAAACGGTTATGAAATGGAGCCCTCCAAAGTCACCGATGGAAGTACGCAGTTTCCTTGGTTTGGCCGGTTACTATCGGAGATTTAGTCAAGACTGATAGCGACGCCAATGACGAATCTCACGAAGAAAGATGTAAAGTACGAATGGGGCCCAAACCAAGAACAAGAGGTTTCAGTGCTAAAGGAGAAACTTACCCAAGCTAATGTTCTAGCACTACCGGATGGAAATTATGATCTTGTGGTGTATGCCGATGCATCACGACAAGGGTTGGGATGTGTACTGATGCAAAAGGGAAGGGTGATAGCTTATGCTTCGCGCCAGCTAAAGATTCATGAGGCTATAACTACCCAACCCACGATCTTGAACTCACTACAGTGGTGTTTGCATTGAAAATATGGAGGCACTATCTGTATGGAGTAAAGAGTACAATCTACACCGACCATAGGAGCTTGAAGTATTTCTTCGAGCAAAAGGATTTGAACATGAGGCAGAGACGATGGCTTGAGCTGCTAAAGGATTATGACTGTGATATTTTATATCACCCGGGAAATGCCAATGTGGTGGCAGATGCTTTGAGTCGCAAGACTGATCATCCTGCCATACGAGTAAAATCGTATAGTTTGGTGATAATGCCATACTTTCTGCACGAGCTCAATCAGGCACAACAGGAAGGACTGAAAGAATAAAATGTGGGTTTTGAATGTGTCTTCGGGCAAGTCAAGAACTTGGAAGACAATGATCACAGTGCAAAAGTACGATTCGGTCGTATGTGGGTGCCTAGGAATAGGGACATTCGATCGAGAATTTTAGATGAAGCCCACAAATCACGTTATTTTGTGCATCCCGGTGCAACGAAGATGTATCAAGATCTTCGGAAGGATTATTGGTGGCCGGGTATGAAGTTTAATGTGATGCAGTATGTAAACAAGTGTCTTACTTGTGCGCAAGTGAAGGCTAAACATCAGAAGCCCTATGGATATGTGCAACCTCTTGAGGTACCGGAATGGAAATGGGAACACATCACCATTGATTTAATCACCAAGCTACTGAGAACAGCTAAACGACATGATACCATATGGGTGATTGTGGACCGACTGACGAAAAGTGCACACTTGCTCCCGATCAGGGAAATGTAGACGTCCGAAAGGTTGTCTGATTTGTTCGTAAAAGAAATTGTGACCTGACATGGGGTTCCTGTCTCTATTGTGTCAGATCGGGATACGAGGTTTACTTCCAGATTCTGGAAGCAGTTTCATGATGCTATGGGAACGAGGCTAAACATCAGTACCGCCTATCACCCTCAAACGGATGGACAGTCTGAAAGGACCATCCAAACTCTGGAGGATATTCTTAGGGGGTGCATTATTGATATTGGAGGAAGCTGGGATGACCAATTGCCATTGGTGGAGTTTTCGTACAATAATAGCTACCACTCTAGTATCGGAATGCCCCCATATGAGGCGTTGTACGGAAGACGATGTAGAACCCCGGTATGTTAGGGTGAAGTTGGACAAAAGGAAATGGGAAACAAGGCTGCCATGATTGATATGGAAGAAAAGTTACGGGTGATCAAAGGACGAATGAAGGCAGCACAAGATCGCCAGAAATCCTACGCTGACAAGCGCCGGAGACCAATAGAGTTCAATGTTGGCGATCGAGTGTTGTTAAAAGTATCACCATGGAAGGAAATCATACGATTCAGGAGGCAAGGCAAGCTAAGTCCGAGGTACATCGGACCGTTTCAGATAAAGGCAAGGGTCAAAAAAGTCGCGTATCGACTTGACCTACCAGAGGAGCTGAACGGAATTCACCCCACCTTTCACGTGTCACATTTTAGGAAGTGCTTGGCAGACGAGAAAGCACATGTTCCTTTATATGACATTAAGGTAGACGACCAACTGAACTACATCGAAGAACCAGTCGCGATTGTGGATAAGAAGGAAAAGCAGCTACGGAAAAAATCAGTTTGCCAAGTCAAGGTTCAGTGATAGCATCGGAAGGGTTCAAACACTACGTGGGAAACGGAAGAATAAATGAGAAGGTTGTATCCTCATCTGTTCGATGTGTAATGAGGCAGGTTTCGGGACGAAACCTTTTTTAAGGAGGGGAGACTTGTAACATCCCAAAATTTTCTAAATACAAGAAGATTATTTGAACTTACGAATGGGTAACAGCTAATTAACTTGTCGTAAAATAAACAGAAAATAAACTAAGAAAAGTTCAAGAAATTATGTACTCGAAATGGGATTTCGAGTACCCTAATTTCTTGAAATTTAGACCTAATTTCGAGTACCTAGTTCGGGGACCCTGCCAATATATATGAGTGCCTTGGAAGCGTGCACACCTTTGGCTGGAAACACAGTTTCTCTCAGAATTTTGGTTCGAGAACCTCAAGAATCGGCTGTAAATCGCTCAAGGAGAAGAAGGAACACAAGAGAAGCAACCAGTGGGATCATCTAACGACAAGTAAGTGTTTCATGCGTAAAAGTTAGGATTTTTATACGAAAGGGAACTTAAGCATAAATCTCACACCTTTATGCATAAAGTTCGAGACTTTGCGGTTCTAGTGTGTTGGTAATGCCCTAAGGAACCTTGAACTAGCTCCCCAAAAGCCCAGGACGGATTTATGATATGTTTATGCAGAAAAAATGCGTACTCGAAAATATACACGAAGGGGTGTACTCGAAACCATGTTTGGTTCGAGTACACTAGGTTCGAGTTTCGATTACACTAGTTTCGATTACATCAGTTTCGAATACACTAGCTTCGAGTACTCATGAGTTCGCGTAGTCCATAAGTTCGGGTACTCGAGTATTTCGTGGACCTTATGGATTTCGTGTATGTGGGTACTTAGTGAACTTCAAGGGTTCCGAATACTCACTAAGTGTCAGGAACTTAGTGTAGAAATTGATACTTAGAAAAATTTTAATCATATCCATCGATACTATTAGTATCGATGCGATAATGTTCATCGATACTAATAGTATCGACAGATGAACACTTCAACAAAATTCAAAAATTCAAAATTTTCAAAACTTGTAATTAACAACTAAAATTAACACAAACTAAACAGACCATCCCGATTAACTCATTAGCAATGAAAACCCTTTGATTAATCTGTCAATTTTTTAAATTTAAGAATTGAAAAATCAACATAAGTTCGACACATTAAAAGTACTAAAATGATGTGAAAATTATGTTGAATTAGGATGATTTACCAGCCATGTTAGATTCAAATGAGATCTCAAATCACTGGTTTACACACAACAATCAAACAATGATTAAACTCTCAATATTGATGAAAGAACACTTGGAAATCACACAGTATTATCGAAATTGATAATATTCATACTGATAGTATCGATATTATATATAAAGAATAAACCCTTATCAATACTATTAGTATCGACAAACTTATTTTTGTCGATATTAACAATATCGAGGAAAAGAAAATTTTCAAAAATAACTTAACTTTGAATTTTGTCAAAAATTTCAAACCAAACATCAAAAACATCTTTTGTGAAAAATTAAGAAAAACACACTTGAAAGGTAAAATGTAAAATAACTTTTGAAATTTTTGAATTTATAAAACAAATAAAAGAAAATCTTTTTTATCTTTTTGATAAAACCTTTGAAAAGATCCATATAAAATCATAGTCAACTTATTCTTATTAAAATTTCTAAGTTTTAAAATTTAAAATTTATCAACAAACTATACATATAAATAAAACTATACTAATTTATGTATCTCAACATATAAGCAACATAATCAAAATTATGAACAATTTAAATTTGATTATTCAAATAAAACTCAAAATAATATAACTTAAATTAAATACCAAGCATTATTATTAGAAAAATTTAAGTAATGAATTTAAATGAGTCTCACACTTAATTAGATATTAAACTATTCAACCTCAGAATTCATTGAGGATAAAATATATACTGCTATTGATCTTTTTACATATAAAATAAATTAATGGAATGGAAATTTATCATTTTGATCAAAACGTTATAGATCAATAAATTAATGGTATGCACTAGTGAGAACAGGTTTGTGTGAAACACACAACAAAGAGTCACCATGCATGTTAATAAATGAATGCTATGAATTTCTATATCTATATTGACATATAACATAGGAAATTCAGTCATTGATGGCATTATATGTGTGTATATATATATATGTGTGTGTGTGTAAATCAACTCTCAATTCATTTTTGTTGAAACTCAGTTAGTGTCACACCCCGGGCTCTCGGCGGCCCGGGCGCTGTGACCCGAATTGGTTTCATGGATATGTCTCGATCAGAGTTGTTTATTCTCTTTATATGTTTTAAGCGGACGCGTTTCATGCGCGACATACAGAAATGCTTGTTATGTTTTTAAGCGTGAAGCGTGATTGGCTGCATTTATGCGTCAAAGTTATAAACATACAATTTGGGCAAAAAAATATTTATATTTAAAAATAAGTTAAATGTATTCACCTGGATTTTTGATTGGCTGTATGACAGATTAGAACTTCTCAATATGAATTTGGGCAGCGTTTCTCCTTAATCTATCCTTATACAATATGAATTTGGGCAGCGTTTCTCCTTAATCTCTCCTTATAACTACTTGCAAGGATAGTTCCTGATGCGTTTATTTTTCTGATCCTAAAATGAACCATAAGTTCAACATATTATTTATATAGATAGGATCGGATCTTAACCCTAACTCTTTAAGTTAATATTATATGAAATCTTAAACTTGAAATTTTATGTTTATAACTAAAATACGTACCTAACTGAGTGGTCGCTAGTAGTCGAAGAACTTCATCAATTATTATGATCGGAAGTATTTGTGGTTTGAAATGTCATAAACGATTTGGCCGACCTAAAATGTTTATTTCGTTCAAGATAAGGCGGTTGCATGGAAATCTTCAAATTGAAGATAACCTGATTGTTATCTGTCAAAAATACACACACGTGTACTCCTTTTCTTCATAATTATCATTATTGCATTATTACAATTAATAATCCTTAAATTTTTTTTTTAACTTTTAAAATATCAAGTTTTATAAATTTCTGAATATACGGTTAGGACACGTTTATTTTTCTCTACGTTTCGATCTAAATTTTCATTAAAGACGGACAAGGATCAAATATAATATATTATCATCATTATTATTATTATTAAAACGATGTTTGACTAAATTTAACGATCTTTTAGATCTTGATTATTTCTAATAATTGTTTCATTCAATTCTATCTAGTCGTTTAAACAAACACTAGAAAATTTGAACTCTCACATCTAGTCTTATACTTTTGAATAATCATATTTTACAAATTACGTACGTTATTTTATTTTATATTTTAGATGAAACCTTATAACTCAAATGACCATTTCTCTTATTATATTTTCGAGTAATAATATTTTAATTATCAATTAAAATTGATAATTTATTTTCTTAAAACGAGGTGTTACATCCTCCTCACCTTTGCTTTAATCTCGTCCTCGAGATTATTGAAAAAGATATGGATTCTCATTTTTCATTTATGACCACAGTTCTCTTGTATATTCAGGATCACGTCTGTAGTTCCATTTAATCTTAACTTACATCAACTTTTTTTTTGTTTGTTTTTTTTTACCATGAAATCTCTTATCTCGTCAAACTTCAATTTGAATTGTTTTTTTTTAATAAATTTTAATTTTGCGTTCACTTCAACATCTCGTAAAGGTTGTAACACCATTTTCGAAGGTTAGAAATGTGAAACACATCGTGCAGAGATGCAATCTTATTGACGTATAGTTAAGCTAATTTATTTATAGAATAAGTTTCTTTCATTTGTAGGAAATGAACAGACTTATTCAGTTTATCAATGATAACCTAATCGTATCATTCCCACGACTAGTCAGAGGAAATTTGGTTATAAAATCCATAGTTATCATCTACGTTTTACAGATCGATAAGTGAAGGTTTTTTTTTTCATTTTTTTTTCAACATAATTAGAAGGTTTTCAGATATTCTGCATTAACTTTAGGACAAGTTAAACATTTTTTTTCCATCAACTTGATTTTTTATACACATTTTTTTTAACTTTCTGGGTGAATCATATACTTGGATATATGAGCTTCTTTTAATATCCTTTCTAATAATATGCCAATGACCGGCACCCAGATTCTTGCATTCATTCGACGAATTATATCGCCCATTTTTATTAATTTTTAAAACATGCTCATCATTCCTTCTTTTTATTTATTTTCATCTTCTTGCTTTTTTTTTACGCCTCTTTGATCTTAATTATCAGATCAACTTGTAGTTCAACCTTAGAGCACGTACTCTTTTTCGTTTCTCTGCCTCATTTTGGCTTAAGGCATCTGCTGCTACATTTGTCTTTTCTTCGTGATAGAGAATTTCACAGTCGTTTATTGTCTCTTTTCTCCTTCGTTGTCCCATACTAAATTCTTTTAGGATTTGGATTCAAAATTTGTTATGATTGTGTCCATTGTCCCTTACTGTAGGATTTACATGTACTGTAAATTATCATTCCGTGTGCACCCGCAATGGTAATTTACCTTGCATGATTACCCTACTTCATGAACGTGGCACACAAATGAGTTAATTTAGAATTTCATAGACTGAGAACTTTTTCTTGTCAAAGTTGTGGTTTACAAGATGTTTGTTTCAACTAACCTTAATCAAGTAGATTGAAAATGATCGCTTCGTAAAGCTATAAACTTTGAATCGTTTAGCATTTGCAGGAAAATGGTTTAGTTTTTGTATTTATATGATGTTAGAAGTGACAAGCTTTAATCTACCAGGTTATAAGTCTGTCACATCCTTTGAACGAAAGATATATATTAAACTCTTATAGTTAGTCTAAACTATGAAATGAACTCCGTAAAGATAATGTCTCTATAACATCAATGCAAAGATTATTGCGCTTAATTCCCAATCAAGAGTTGCATAATTCTTCACATGGGTTTTTAACTGACCTGATGCATAAGCAATTACTTTGTTTTGTTGTCTGAGTATCCATCCTTATCCTATATGAGAATCATCACTATAGATAAAAAAAGTCTTCAACACCTTTATGTAAGACTAGGATCGGAGCGCGAGTCGGTTTATCTTTAAGAATTTTGAAAGATTCATATTGCTTAGGAACTCATTCAATTTTTTTTTGTTCATTTTCTAGTCAATAGGGTGATAAGAGCGACTATTTGGGAGAAATTTTAATTAAATCGATAATTATAATCGACCAAGCCTAAGAAACTACACACCTCTATTGGTGACTTACGGTTCTCCCATTGGGTAATAGCCTCTATCTTATATGGATCTACTTGAATATCTTGAGCATTAATAATATGCCCTAAAATTGTACTTTAGGGAGCCAAAAGCTATATTTAGAGAACTTTGAATACAATTTCTCATGTTGTCTTAATTCAAGTACGGTTCTAAGATGCTTAGCATGTTCATCTAGTGTTTTTGTATAAATAAGAACATCATGATTCAATAAAATCATGAATTTGTACAGATAACGTTTGCATATTCGATTCATCGTGTTCCTAAAGGCAGCTGGAACATTAGTAAGTCCAAAAAGCATAACAGTGAACTTATAATGCCCATACCTTGTACAAAAAGCAGTTTTAGAAATGTCTTCTTTCTTCAATTTCAGTTGATGATATCCCGATCGAATATCAATTTTAGAAAAATGACAAGCTCCTTGAATTTGATCGAATAAATCGTCCATTCGTGGGAGTGGACACTTATTCTTAATAGTCACCTTATTTAGCTTCTTATAATCACTGCACATTCGCATCAACCCATCTTTATTCTTAACGAATAATATTGGAGCTCCTAAAGGTGATGAGCTAGGGCGAATAAATCCTTTTTCCAATAGTTTGTCTATATCAAATATGATATTTGACAAAGTCTTAAAAATAATTCATCATAATTAGCTCATAGGCTATCAGCAAAATTCACACTATTATTTCAATCATTCTTAGTATTTCAAGAATACTATTCAACCTATTCCTTTGATAGGCACTTATCTCAATTCGGTTAAAGCTTAGATACTATCAATAGTACCTATTTCGCTAAAACCATGAGCTTTGATATCAACCTGTCACACCCCGGGCTCTCGGCGGCCCGGGCGCTTTGACCCGAATTGGTTTCATGGATATGTCTCGGTCAGAGTTGATTATTCTCTTTATATGTTTTAAGAGGAAGCGTTTCATGAATTTCATAATTTTACAAATAATTCACTTGCATGGATGTGAAAACCGTTTTTCATGATTTATAAATAATTCATACGCGTGGGTATGAAAAACCACATTTCGTTATTTGTAAATAACTTTTCAGGATTTCATAAAATTTCATATGCATAGGTATGAACACCATCATTTCATATTATCGTAAACCGGATTTTCACAAACATATAATTACCGTTCATTTTATAATATTCGGTTTATACGTGACTTAGAGGCATAGCTCCAATAGCTCCATGGTCTCACCACAAGATCTTATTCAAGGCATCATAAGCCAAGAATCTCTAATCTTGCTCCTCTTTTACATTTCATTATTACCTGAAAAGTTTTTGAAAATAAAACGTCAACATAATGTTGGTGAATACAAATAACAGACTCGATATGTAAGCATAGCATATTCGGTCCTTTAACCATAATTAATAGTGGCAATACTACACATTTAGCAGGTTATTTCACTGATCGATATAACTACTGCATACACTGGTTTATAACTGTCACTGGTTAGGAACTACAGCGCAGCGCGTCTTACGTTTTGTTCCCTCCAGCCCACAGCTGGTCACTGGTTAGGTTGCCTGCGCAGCACGTCTTACGTTTAACCTTCCAGCCCACCTGTACCAGCCACGTATGGGAATTTCACCCATATGCGGATACGATTTGCAAATCATACGTATACTTATAGCCTAAATGCTGGTCTAATAGTATCCCTTTATGCGTCAAAGTTTAAACATACAATGCTCAAAAAAATGCGTTTATATTTAAAAATAAGTTAAATGTATTCACCTGGATTTTTGATTGGCTGTATGACAGATTAGAACTTCTCAATATGAATTTGGGCAGCGTTTCTCCTTAATCTATCCTTATACAATATGAATTTGGGCAGCGTTTCTCCTTAATCTGTCCTTATAACTACTTGCAAGGATAGTTCCTGATGCGTTTATTTTTCTGATCCTAAAATAAACCATAGGTTCAACATATTATTTATATAGATAGGATCGGATCTTAACCCTAACTCTTTAAGTTAATATTATATGAAATCTTAAACTTGAAATTTTATGTTTATAACTAAAATACGTACCTAACTGAGTGGTCGCTGGTAGTCGAAGAACTTCATCAATTATTATGATCGGAAGTATTTGTGGTTTGAAATGTCATAAACAATTTGGCCGACCTAAAATGTTTATTTCGTTCAAGATAAGGCGGTTGCATGGAAATCTTCAAATTGAAGATAACCTGATTGTTATCTTTCAAATATACACACACGTGTACTCCTTTTCTTCATAATTATCATTATTGCATTATTACAATTAATAATCCTTAAATTTTTTTTTTAACTTTTAAAATATCAAGTTTTATAAATTTCTGAATATACGGTTAGGACACGTTTATTTTTCTCTACGTTTCGACCTAAATTTTCATTAAAAACGGACAAGGATCAAATATAATATATTATCATCATTATTATTATTATTAAAACGATGTTTGACTAAATTTAACGATCTTTTAGATCTTGATTATTTCTAATAATTTTTTCATTCAATTCTATCTAGTCGTTTAAACAAACACTAGAAAATTTGAACTCTCACATCTAGTCTTATACTTTTGAATAATCATATTTTACAAATTACGTACGTTATTTTATTTTATTTTTTAGATGAAACCTTATAACTCAAATGACCATTTCTCTTATTATATTTTCGAGTAATAATATTTTAATTATCAATTAAAATTGATAATTTATTTTCTTAAAACGAGGTGTTACATCCTCCTCACCTTTGCTTTAATCTCGTCCTCGAGATTATTGAAAAAGATATGGATACTCATTTTTCATTTATGACCACAGTTCTCTTGTATATTCAGGATCACGTCTGTAGTTCCATTTAATCTTAACTTACATCAACTTTTTTTTGTTTGTTTTTTTTTTACCATGAAATCTCTTATCTCGTCAAACTTCAATTTGAATTGTTTTTTTTTAATAAATTTTAATTTTGCGTTCACTTCAACATCTCGTAAAGGTTGTAACACCATTTCCGAAGGTTAGAAATGTGAAACACATCGTGCAGAGATGCAATTTTATTGACGTATAGTTGAGCTAATTTATTTATAGAATAAGTTTCTTTCATTTGTAGGAAATGAACAGACTTATTCAGTTTATCAATGATAACCTAATCGTATCATTCCCACGACTAGTTAGAGGAAATTTGGTTATAAAATCCATAGTTATCATCTACGTTTTACAGATCGATAAGTGAAGGTTTTTTTTTTCGTTTTTTTTTCAACATAATTAGAAGGTTTTCAGATATTCTGCGTTAACTTTAGGACAAGTTAAACATTTTTTTTCCATCAACTTGATTTTTTTATACACATTTTTTTTAACTTTCTGGGTGAATCATATACTTGGATATATGAGCTTCTTTTAATATCCTTTCTAATAATATGCCAATGACCGGCACCCAGATTCTTGCATTCATTCGACGAATTATATCGCCCATTTTTATTAATTTTTAAAACATGCTCATCATTCCTTCTTTTTTATTTATTTTCATCTTCTTGCTTTTTTTTTACGCCTCTTTGATCTTAATTATCAGATCAACTTGTAGTTCAACCTTAGAGCACGTACTCTTTTTCGTTTCTCTGCCTCATTTTGGCTTAAGGCATCTGCTGCTACATTTGTCTTTTCTTCGTGATAGAGAATTTCACAGTCGTTTATTGTCTCTTTTCTCCTTCGTTGTCCCGTATTAAATTCTTTTAGGATTTGGATTCAAAATTTGTTATGATTGTGTCCATTGTCCCTTACTGTAGGATTTACATGTACTGTAAATTATCATTCCGTGTGCACCCGCAATGGTAATTTACCTTGCATGATTACCCTACTTCATGAACGTGGCACACAAATGAGTTAATTTAGAAATTTCATAGACTGAGAACTTTTTCTTGTCAAAGTTGTGGTTTACAAGATGTTTGTTTCAACTAACCTTAATCAAGTAGATCGAAAATGTTCACTTCGTAAAGCTATAAACTTTGAATCGTTTAGCATTTGCAGGAAAATGGTTTAGTTTTTGTATTTATATGATGTTAGAAGTGACAAGCTTTAATCTACCAGGTTATAAGTCTGTCACATCCTTTGAACGAAAGATATATATTAAACTCTTATAGTTAGTCTAAACTATGAAATGAACTCCGTAAAGATAATGTCTCTATAACATCAATGCAAAGATTATTGCGCTTAATTCCCAATCAAGAGTTGCATAATTCTTCACATGGGTTTTTAACTGTCACACCCCGAGCCGGCGGGATAGGATCGGTTGTCCCGTCGGGCGGAAGGTTCCCGGGGCGCGATATCGTGAGTGATAATCGGATTGATCAGATTGTTATATTGCACATGATACATAAATGAGAAATGCTAAATATGATAGAATTACAAAGTTAAAATACATCAGTACTGTTTATAATTTAACAATGTAAATCTACTATTAACATCATAAATTTCTATCTTGTATTTACACAAGATATACAAAATGGCATGTGTAATGATGTCTTCAAAATATGCAGGTCCAAAATACTAAGTCTTCTATTTGAAGTCCTAGTCCAGAAGTAATGACTTCCTAATTGACCTGTTCGTCACCTGAGAAGTCATGCAAAAAGATCAAGTCAACACATGGTTGGTGAGGTCATATAGTTTTGTAAATTTGAAAATGTTTTGAACCCTTCTTTCGGTAAAGACCCTAACCTCATTAACACCACATGTATCATCCAGATCGGTATGCTTATATATAGGGCATACCCCTGGGTCAAGGCTACAACCCCGCCCAGACGACGTCCCACCACATACTAATCCGCATAGGACATTGTTGTTAATGATAATTAAGCGTTTTTACCTACCCTACACTTTTAAACACCCATGATTCCTCTGTTCTCTGTCCCGGTAATTGCAATCGTTTGAAATCTCTATTGATTTCATATGTTCATCATACAAATATGATTGAAACAGCAATTGTAGAATTAGTTATAAATGCTTAATTAAATAAATAAATAAACATTCAACAAAATCTAAGTCCTAATGATTGGGGCCTTTGGTCAACTCGAGTAGACTAGTCTGTCAATCAAGGTACTTAGTAGTGAAGGAGATCTGTAAACCTCATCAAACATGTGACCTATAATCAATCAGTCTAGCTAGGACATCTTTTGATATATAGGCTTTCATAGTTCTTTAGACCGTCCATAGTTCGTATAGTTCTTTAGTT
The DNA here is from genome assembly GCA_009363875.1 of Mikania micrantha. Lineage (NCBI taxonomy): Eukaryota > Viridiplantae > Streptophyta > Magnoliopsida > Asterales > Asteraceae > Mikania > Mikania micrantha. Next base: position 36,696,532 of record CM018683.1, on the reverse strand, counting down.
CTTTGGCACATGTTATCTTTGAGCATTTCCCAGATGTTCCTCAAAATAGTTCTTTGTAATAGTTCTTTGAAATAGATCGTTAGTTCTTTGACAACACACCCTTGAAATAGTTCTTTGAAAATAGATCGTTAGTTCTTTGACAACACCTTCTTGAAATAGTTCTTTGAAAATAGATCGTTAGTTCTTTGACAACACCTTCTTGAAATAGATCTTTGAAAATAGTTCTTTGTTTAAGGTCTTTAGTTCTTTGAAAGTAGTTCTTTGAAATAGTTCTTTGATACATAACAGTTACCTAAACGGGAGTCTAAGATAACAGTTATACATGTAAACATATAAAAACATTCAAGTAAACAATTTACATAAAATAGTTTACGCATGCTTCTCAGCCCCGCGTTTTAAAAACAAAATGTTAGAAAAGGGGCAATGAACTCACCTTGTAGTTGTGGAGTTGACTTAGCTTAAACGAAAGGATGTACGCGCTCTGTATTGTGATTGAGTTTGTTTTCAAGTTCCTGTATTGATTTCACGTTGTTAAGACTTGTAAGTATAAGTTTGTAGGGTCTTGTGTGTGTAGATGTAGGTGTTAGCCCTAAAGTTGGCTAATACGCGTAAGACTTGGTCATGATCCTTGTTCGGTCCCATATGTTTGATTCAAGTCAATGACATTATAAGTTATCATCTTGTCATTAGTTATAAGCCATTTGCTTTGATGAAAGACTTAGTGCTTAGTTTCCAACTCGTCTTTGTTGATCTTGTACGTTTTGAACATTTATTGCATAATTATTTATTAATTAAGCAAACATTCTTTTGACATATCTTATTTTGATCTTATGAAATGTAGTGAACCCATGTGGGCCTAATCATGGCATATGGACCGAACAATGTGACCAAGTTACTTGTTGGGCCTTTGTGTAACAAGTTGGGCCTTGGGCCCAAATCCATGGGCCTTGAAATAGTTCTTGAACAATTGAGGATGGTGAGGCTTATTTGAAAGTGTGGGACAATGATTTGGACTAATGGAATACAAAGGCCCGGACAAATGTTACAAGACCTAGATTTCAAATGTTCTTATGGGCCTCTATTGGGCCACAAGAGAAATTGTTGGGCCAAAGGTGGGCCCAGTCAAGAATTGTTGGGCCTATAGTTAGAATGAGCTGTAGGATTCAGAAATGGGCCAGAAGTAGGCTGTTGGCCAAGTTAATAGCAAAGTGGCTCCAAAATGAGGACAAGGGCCTCAATAATAGGTCTTGGATCAGTTTCTGTGGGCCTCGGCTGATTTTGGCTGGGCCCAATGAGTTTTGTCTTGGGCTTTCACCAAAATAGTTCGTGGGCCAAGCTGGGCCTTGTTTACATGGGCTGAAACAACTGTGGGCCTAAAAATTGGGCTGTTGGCCAGAATCGTGGCCTTGGGCCAAAAACAGTGGGCCTTGAGATGATTTTGCTGGGCCCCTTGGATTCCATCAAGGCCTGAAGTAAAATATGTCTTGGGCCAACCTGGGCCTGGTTCCTTTGGGCTGAAATCGATCGTGGGCCTATTTAGTCCTTGGGTCACCTAATGGATATGGGCCACAATAAGGTTTTTGGTTAAATATTTGGGGCCTACTAGGGCTACTGGGCTGGAACAGTTTATTTGGGCCAAGATACACCTGGGCCTGGACAGTATGATGTTGGGCCCATCCTGGGCCAACCAGAATGCACTTGGGCCTACTGTTGGGCCTATTGGGCCAAGGTACCAAGCTGTTGGGCCTGAATGTGATGATTTGGGCCAAATATGGATTTGTGGCTAAGTCTTTTGGGTCAGAAAAGCATGTTGAATCTGTTCCATGTTATCAAGGTAATTAGAAACCAACGTGGCCTGTTTGTTGCTAGTGGGCCTGGACAAGAATATTGGGCCGAATAGTTGCTACTGGTCCAGATGGTTTGTTTGCCCTAGCCCCAGTCGAAGGAGGGGTGGGTAGGCCGGAGAAATAGGAGCTTAGATCGACTGGATATGGTTCAGGCCGAATGATGACCTAGGCCTCTTGGTTCGGCCGAATGTAGGTAGGGTGGTCGAATGGAAGCTTGGCGAATGAAGGCTGGCCGCATGAGACCTGGCGAATGTCTCCTGGTCGAATGGAACTTAGATGGTCGAATGAAGGCTCGAATGGGTAGTGGCGAATGTGGCTCAGTCGCCGGCCAAAGGTCATTCGACCAAGACCTTTCGGCCATAGGCCATTCGGCCTGTGGATGGGGCTGCTTCGGCCGCAGCTAGGCCCACTCAGATCTGGACTTGACTTGTGATTTCGAAGGTGTAGATAGGTTAGAGATGGTGTTTAAGGGTGTAGGGTTCGAAGAATAAGATGCTTGGCCGGTTAGAAGAAGGTTAGAACAAAAGGTGAAAAACCCTATTTTCGTGAACATTTGCTGCTTCATACCTCAGATTTCAGTAGCTTTCTGCTTAGATCCGTTGTACTTTTGCGTAGAGGGCATCAAGAGCTACGCGTGGGCGAAAGAATCACTCGATTTCGTTAAGAAACGAGTGAGATACAAGCTTGGGAAGTTTGAAAATGGAGGTTTTTCTCAAAACCGGGATTTTAGGGTTTGAGTGGGGAAGAAGGAGAGAAAGTGAGTGAAAATGAGCTCACTCATGGTTTTTATACTACGGTTGAATTCGGGTTCGTTTTTATTGCTCGGTTCGTTAATTCGTTACGTTTCCGGAAAAATTACGCGTAATTTAAATGGAATTAGTTAAAAGAGTTTAATTTAATTATTTTGATGAGTTTCAAAATTGTAAAATGTTATTTATTTTATTTTATTAAATTACTTTCGTTCGTGTCGTGTTTTCGTTTTCGTTTCGTCAGATCGCGTCACCTTCGCGCGTAATTCGTTCGAATCGTCACCCGAACGAATACGACGATGGTTTTGCTTTCTGACTTTTGTTTTCTACTTTTCAGTCATTATTTCAGAACTCTAAACTCACAGATATGTTTGTGTGAATCGTCACCCACGCAAACACACTGTCAGTTCGTTATTCTGGAATAACATTGTAATTGTGTTTGAATTGTGTTTCCTCACTGTCGGACTCGACTAAACATCATGTTTTCACATTGTTCTTGTACTGACTTGTCGGTCATCTGATTCCTGTCACTTGTGGACATCAGATCGCAACCGATATGTTTTCTGAATAGTGTTTGAGTACCGTTGTTTCTCATGATTTGTTGTGTTAACTGTAATTAAGTTTTCACTTAATAAACGCAACTAATGTTTCAAATGTACGTTGTACTTAATGTATTTAAGTTTATACAAAAATACATACAACGATTTCTTGTAATTTAAGATCCTGTTAATTCAAGTACTGTTTACAATCGTATAAATACACATAGTTACTGTATAAAGTACACGTACCGTACGGACTTGCCGGACGATCTGGTACTTGCTGTTACAGTCTCCCCTTGTTAAAGAAATTTCGTCCCGAAATTTAAGAGTTGTTATCGGGTACGGCTTCCTCTTCAAACAGTTGGGGATACTTTAACTTCATGTGATCTTCACGTTCCCAAGTAAACTCGGGTCCGCGTCTTGAGTTCCAACGAACCTTTACAATGGGGATACGGCTTCGCCTCAGTTGTTTAACCTTGCGATCCATAATCTCTAAAGGTTCTTCGATAAAGTGCAACTGTTCATCAACTTGAATCTCTTCAAGTGGAATGACGAGTGATTCGTCAGCAAGGCATTTCTTTAAGTTCGAGACGTGAAACACGTCATGCACACCACTGAGTTCAGCCGGTAATCTCAGTCTATAAGCCACAGGACCAATACGTTCGATGATTTCGAACGGTCCTACGTATCGTGGTGCTAGTTTGCCTTTTGTTCCAAAACGTACAACGCCTTTCCATGGGGATACCTTCAACATGACACGGTCTCCCACTTGGAATTCCAACGGTTTGCGCCGTTTGTCGGCATAAATCTTTTGTCTGCTCCTTGTAGCTTGCAATCTTCTCTGAATCTGAGCAATCTTGTCAGTGGTTTTTCCTGAATCAGTTCTGGTCCAGTTATACGGTTATCTCCTACTTCTGACCAACAGATCGGTGACCGACATTTTCGTCCATAAAGAGCCTCGAATGGGGCACAACCGATGCTGCTGTGATAACTGTTGTTGTAGGAGAACTCAATTAGTGGCAAATGAGAATCCCAATTACCACCGAAATCTAGAACACAAGTTCTTAACATGTCCTCTAGGGTTTGAATTGTACGTTCGCTTTGGCCGTCCGTTTGTGGATGGTAAGCTGTACTCAGATTTAACTGTGTCCCTAGAGATTTCTGCAGTGATTGCCAGAACCTTGAAGTAAATCTGCTGTCCCTATCCGAAATAATTGACAATGGCACACCATGGCGTACCACTATCTCATTGATGTACAATCTTGCCAGTTTATCCATTGTGAAAGTCTCACGCATCGGCAAGAAGTGAGCAGATTTTGTTAAACGATCTATGATCACCCAAATTGTATCGTGACCACTGGAAGTGCGGGGTAGCTTGGTAATGAAATCCATAGCTATTTGTTCCCACTTCCAGAGCGGAATCTCAGGCTGTTCCAGTAAACCAGACGGTTTCTGGTGTTCCGCCTTTACTCTTTCACACGCAAAACATCTGCCGACGTATTCGGCTATGTCTTCCTTCATTCCCGACCACCAATAAAATCTCTGTAAGTCTCAGTTTATTTTATCGGCGCCCGAATGTACTGATTATCTGGTTCGTGTGCCTTCTCAAGAGTAAGTCTTCTGGATTGACCTATCACCGAAATCCACCATTTTGGTGGTAGGCATTTCATCCAGTTTATCTCAAATTGTCTTTCTGTTCTATCACCTGACACACTCCTTAAAGCTTTCATAGGTGACTCTGACAACTCTGAATCTTGATCGTCTGGTTAAGATTCTCACGTCACATGGTGAATTCTTAGGTTATTTGATATAACCGTATACATACTTCACCATCTGTTTAATCTGTTCTCAACTTTGAAAGTGGTCTTATATGTCGGGAAGGTCTACTTAAGATATGGGATTACTATTGGAATAAAGGTGATGGTTTATCCCTTTTAAGTAATCCTATATTCACTGTGAGGTGATGTATATTTAGCTTACTTTTACCCGAAAGTCGCGTGTCTTTCGGAACTCATTGTAACTGTTGTTCCAACTGTTACTTATTCTCATCCTAATTTCCAAATGAAAGAAATCAGGATAGAGTTGTTATTCCTTTAACAGCTCCAGAATATACCTGAGATGTCTTTCGCGTTCTGTCTTTCTATTAAAATAATTCAGTATGTCATCCCTAACGATAATGATAAACTAATCCAGATACGGTTTGCATACTCGGTTCATGAAGCCCATGAAAATCATATGTGCATTCTTCTATCCGAAAGGCATTATTGTAACTTGAAATGCCCATATTTCATTCGGAATGTTGTCTCTTGTCATATCTTCATCTTGCACTCACAACTGATTTCTCCTGATCCACTTATCTTGTTTAAATAAAAACTCAACATTGTTCTAACATTCATCCTTTCCTAACATCATTGAACCAGAGTCCTCTATTTAAAGTAACTCAAAATTTTAAGAGGTCTAGGGGGAAGGTGGAAGCTCATACATTAACTTTGACATTTTGAACTCCTATGAGTTTTTGTGTTCTATTTAACCGAGGTTCTCTTCTTAAATACTGTATTTAAAATGTAATTATGGATTTCTCTATCTTTATTTAATCTTTTAATGCTTACTTAACCTAAAGGTTCCTTAAGTTATTATTACGACTATCTTTTGACACTAACTTTGTTTACGGCTATCATAAATTTATTGTTTCTAAAATTACAACAGACCATGCAGTTCCAATTAATAAACCAATAAATAACTTAATGCATTAAGATGCAATTTGCATACCTATGGAGTCATCGGACTCCGAGTGTTCCCCAGGAGCTGGTAAAGCGAGTAGTTCCTTAGTGACTGCTGGGTCTGCTGGATGCATTTTCCTAGGGCAGTCCCTTGCAAAATGTCCATGCATTCCGCACGTGTAGCAGTTGTTGTTGTGTTGAGAGGAAGTAGAGGTGCTCGCTTTTTGTTTCTGTTTCCTGGTCGAATTTAACCAACACTTTTGAATCCAGTGTCCGTATCTTCCACAAAGCGTACATGATACACATGAAAGTTCAGCTCGATGATGGTGGTGACAAACTGAACAGAGGGGAGCTTTTCCCTTGGAATGTGCAGGACTTGTGGAAGATATCCTCACGGGGCAGTCTCGTGAAATGTGTTCGGATAATCCGCACACATAGCAATCCTTTCTGTATCGAGGAAGAGGATATGTAGTGTTTCCAGGATTCTGGTTATGAGTCGGGGGATTATTACAATCACGACTCCAGTGTCCCTTTTTCCCACAGTTCAGACAATGTTTGCACAGTTTACCCTTAGCATGGTGGAGACCGCACGTGACACATAAAGGGAATTTGCCAGCATAACGCTTATGACCCTCTGACTCCGGAGCAACGGCCATCTGACGAAGAGGAATGGCCTCAGTGTAGATTACAAGGTCTCTTGATTTTTCAGGATGACACCTTTTTCGCTTCTTGCTTGACTCTCCTGTTTCCGATTTCTTCTGCTCTGTAGAAAGTAGTGGGAAGATTTTAGCAAACTCCTCACTATTCCTGATCCGAGCGATGATTCTAGGGAGAACCGCCACCAACTGTTCAGTGATCAAAGTTGCAAGTGCCTCGACTGCTGAGTCCGTCTCCTGCGAAGGTAGAGGCGGTGATGGTTGTCTTCTTGGTGACATTCTAATCATAACCAATAGAACATTGGTTAGTGCAATGATCGAATGCAGAAGACACCATGCACATAAATTCCTAATTCCTATGTTCTCTACATGCAGGGTCCCTAGGTTATAGTCTAGGCCAAACCGTTTAAATAAATGACCTATATTTCTCTATAACCATGGCTCTGATACCAATCTGTCACACCCCGAGCCGGCGGGATAGGATCGGTTGTCCCGTCGGGCGGAAGGTTCCCGGGGCGCGATATCGTGAGTGATAATCGGATTGATCAGATTGTTATATTGCACATGATACATAAATGAGAAATGCTAAATATGATAGAATTACAAAGTTAAAATACATCAATACTGTTTATAATTTAACAATGTAAATCTACTATTAACATCATAAATTTCTATCTTGTATTTACACAAGATATACAAAATGGTATGTGTAATGATGTCTTCAAAATATGCAGGTCCAAAATACTAAGTCTTCTATTTGAAGTCCTAGTCCAGAAGTAATGACTTCCTAATTGACCTGTTCGTCACCTGAGAAGTCATGCAAAAAGATCAAGTCAACACATGGTTGGTGAGTTCATATAGTTTTGTAAATTTGAAAATGTTTTGAACCCTTCTTTCGGTAAAGACCCTAACCTCATTAACACCACATGTATCATCCAGATCGGTATGCTTATATATAGGGCATACCCCTGGGTCAAGGCTACAACCTCGACCAGACGACGTCCCACCACATACTAATCCGCATAGGACATTGTTGTTAATGATAATTAAGCGTTTTTACCTACCCTACACTTTTAAACACCCATGATTCCTCTGTTCTCTGTCCCGGTAATTGCAATCGTTTGAAATCTCTCTTGATTTCATATGTTCATCATACAAATATGATTGAAACAGCAATTGTAGAATTAGTTATAAATGCTTAATTAAATAAATAAATAAACATTCAACAAAATCTAAGTCCTAATGATTGGGGCCTTTGGTCAACTCGAGTAGACTAGTCTGTCAATCAAGGTACTTAGTAGTGAAGGAGATCTGTAAACCTCATCAAACATGTGACCTATAATCAATCAGTCTAGCTAGGACATCTTTTGATATATAGGCTTTCATAGTTCTTTAGACCGTCCATAGTTCGTATAGTTCTTTAGTTCTTTGGCACATGTTATCTTTGAGCATTTCCCAGATGTTCCTCAAAATAGTTCTTTGTAATAGTTCTTTGAAATAGATCGTTAGTTCTTTGACAACACACCCTTGAAATAGTTCTTTGAAAATAGATCGTTAGTTCTTTGACAACACCTTCTTGAAATAGTTCTTTGAAAATAGATCGTTAGTTCTTTGACAACACCTTCTTGAAATAGTTCTTTGAAAATAGATCTTTGAAAATAGTTCTTTGTTTAAGGTCTTTAGTTCTTTGAAAGTAGTTCTTTGAAATAGTTCTTTGATACATAACAGTTACCTAAACGGGAGTCTAAGATAACAGTTATACATGTAAACATATAAAAGCATTCAAGTAAACAATTTACATAAAATAGTTTACGCATGCTTCTCAGCCCCGCGTTTTAAAAACAAAATGTTAGAAAAGGGGCAATGAACTCACCTTGTAGTTGTGGAGTTGACTTAGCTTAAACGAAAGGATGTACGCGCTCTGTATTGTGATTGAGTTTGTTTTCAAGTTCCTGTATTGATTTCACGTTGTTAAGACTTGTAAGTATAAGTTTGTAGGGTCTTGTGTGTGTAGATGTAGGTGTTAGCCCTAAAGTTGGCTAATACGCGTAAGACTTGGTCATGATCCTTGTTCGGTCCCATATGTTTGATTCAAGTCAATGACATTATAAGTTATCAGATATGTCATTAGTTATAAGCCATTTGCTTTGATGAAAGACTTAGTGCTTAGTTTCCAACTCGTCTTTGTTGATCTTGTACGTTTTGAACATTTATTGCATAATTATTTATTAATTAAGCAAACATTCTTTTGACATATCTTATTTTGATCTTATGAAATGTAGTGAACCCATGTGGGCCTAATCATGGCATATGGACCGAACAATGTGACCAAGTTACTTGTTGGGCCTTTGTGTAACAAGTTGGGCCTTGGGCCCAAATCCATGGGCCTTGAAATAGTTCTTGAACAATTGAGGATGGTGAGGCTTATTTGAAAGTGTGGGACAATGATTTGGACTAATGGAATACAAAGGCCCGGACAAATGTTACAAGACCTAGATTTCAAATGTTCTTATGGGCCTCTATTGGGCCACAAGAGAAATTGTTGGGCCAAAGGTGGGCCCAGTCAAGAATTGTTGGGCCTATAGTTAGAATGAGCTGTAGGATTCAGAAATGGGCCAGAAGTAGGCTGTTGGCCAAGTTAATAGCAAAGTGGCTCCAAAATGAGGACAAGGGCCTCAATAATAGGTCTTGGATCAGTTTCTGTGGGCCTCGGCTGATTTTGGCTGGGCCCAATGAGTTTTGTCTTGGGCTTTCACCAAAATAGTTCGTGGGCCAAGCTGGGCCTTGTTTACATGGGCTGAAACAACTGTGGGCCTAAAAATTGGGCTGTTGGCCAGAATCGTGGCCTTGGGCCAAAAACAGTGGGCCTTGAGATGATTTTGCTGGGCCCCTTGGATTCCATCAAGGCCTGAAGTAAAATATGTCTTGGGCCAACCTGGGCCTGGTTCCTTTGGGCTGAAATCGATCGTGGGCCTATTTAGTCCTTGGGTCACCTAATGGATATGGGCCACAATAAGGTTTTTGGTTAAATATTTGGGGCCTACTAGGGCTACTGGGCTGGAACAGTTTATTTGGGCCAAGATACACCTGGGCCTGGACAGTATGATGTTGGGCCCATCCTGGGCCAACCAGAATGCACTTGGGCCTACTGTTGGGCCTATTGGGCCAAGGTACCAAGCTGTTGGGCCTGAATGTGATGATTTGGGCCAAATAGGGATTTGTGGCTAAGTCTTTTGGGTCAGAAAAGCATGTTGAATCTGTTCCATGTTATCAAGGTAATTAGAAACCAACGTGGCCTGTTTGTTGCTAGTGGGCCTGGACAAGAATATTGGGCCGAATAGTTGCTACTGGTCCAGATGGTTTGTTTGCCCTAGCCCCAGTCGAAGGAGGGGTGGGTAGGCCGGAGAAATAGGAGCTTAGATCGACTGGATATGGTTCAGGCCGAATGATGACCTAGGCCTCTTGGTTCGGCCGAATGTAGGTAGGGTGGTCGAATGGAAGCTTGGCGAATGAAGGCTGGCCGCATGAGACCTGGCGAATGTCTCCTGGTCGAATGGAACTTAGATGGTCGAATGAAGGCCCGAATGGGTAGTGGCGAATGTGGCTCAGTCGCCGGCCAAAGGTCATTCGACCAAGACCTTTCGGCCATAGGCCATTCGGCCTGTGGATGGGGCTGCTTCGGCCGCAGCTAGGCCCACTCAGATCTGGACTTGACTTGTGATTTCGAAGGTGTAGATAGGTTAGAGATGGTGTTTAAGGGTGTAGGGTTCGAAGAATAAGATGCTTGGCCGGTTAGAAGAAGGTTAGAACAAAAGGTGAAAAACCCTATTTTCGTGAACATTTGCTGCTTCATACCTCAGATTTCAGTAGTTTTCTGCTTATATCCGTTGTACTTTTGTGTAGAGGGCATCAAGAGCTACGCGTGGGCGAAAGAATCACTCGATTTCGTTAAGAAACGAGTGAGATACAAGCTTGGGAAGTTTGAAAATGGAGGTTTTTCTCAAAACCGGGATTTTAGGGTTTGAGTGGGGAAGAAGGAGAGAAAGTGAGTGAAAATGAGCTCACTCATGGTTTTTATACTACGGTTGAATTCGGGTTCGTTTTTATTGCTCGGTTCGTTAATTCGTTACGTTTCCGGAAAAATTACGCGTAATTTAAATGGAATTAATTAAAAGAGTTTAATTTAATTATTTTGATGAGTTTCAAAATTGTAAAATGTTATTTATTTTATTTTATTAAATTACTTTCGTTCGTGTCGTGTTTTCGTTTTCGTTTCGTCAGATCGCGTCACCTTCACGCGTAATTCGTTCGAATCGTCACCCGAACGAATACGACGATGGTTTTGCTTTCTGACTTTTGTTTTCTACTTTTCAGTCATTATTTCAGAACTCTAAACTCACAGATATGTTTGTGTGAATCGTCACCCACGCAAACACACTGTCAGTTCGTTATTCTGGAATAACATTGTAATTGTGTTTGAATTGTGTTTCCTCACTGTCGGACTCGACTAAACATCCTGTTTTCACATTGTTCTTGTACTGACTTGTCGGTCATCTGATTCCTGTCACTTGTGGACATCAGATCGCAACCGATATGTTTTCTGAATAGTGTTTGAGTACCGTTGTTTCTCATGATTTGTTGTGTTAACTGTAATTAAGTTTTCACTTAATAAACGCAACTAATGTTTCAAATGTACGTTGTACTTAATGTATTTAAGTTTATACGAAAATACATACAACGATTTCTTGTAATTTAAGATCCTGTTAATTCAAGTACTGTTTACAATCGTATAAATACACATAGTTACTGTATAAAGTACACGTACCGTACGGACTTGCCGGACGATCTGGTACTTGCTGTTACATTAACTGACCTGATGCATAAGCAATTACTTTGTTTTGTTGTCTGAGTATCCATCCTAATCCTATATGAGAAGCATCACTATAGATAGAAAATTTTTCAACACCTTTATGTAAGACTAGGATCGGAGCGCGAGTCAGTTTATCTTTAAGAATTTTGAAAGATTCATATTGCTTAGGAACTCATTCAATTTTTTTTTGTTCATTTTCTAGTCAATAGGGTGATAAGAGCGACTATTTGGGAGAAATTTTAATTAAATCAATAATTATAATAGACCAAGCCTAAGAAATTACACACCTCTATTGGTGACTTACGGTTCTCCCATTGGGTAATAGCCTCTATCTTATATGGATCTACTTGAATATCATGAGCATTAATAATATGCCCTAAAATTGTACTTTAGGGAGCCAAAAGCCATATTTAGAGAACTTTGAATACAATTTCTCATGTTGTCTTAATTCAAGTACGGTTCTAAGATGCTTAGCATGTTCATCTAGTGTTTTTGTATAAAGGCAGCTGGAACATTAGTAAGTCCAAAAAGCATAACAGTGAACTTATAATGCCCATACCTTGTACAAAAAGCAGTTTTAGAAATGTCTTCTTTCTTCAATTTCAGTTGATGATATCCCGATCGAATATCAATTTTAAAAAAATGACAAGCTCCTTGAATTTGATCGAATAAATCGTCCATTCGTGGGAGTGGACACTTATTCTTAATAGTCACCTTATTTAGCTTCTTATAATCACTGCACATTCGCATCGACCCATCTTTATTCTTAACGAATAATATTGGAGCTCCTAAAGGTGATGAGCTAGGGCGAATAAATCCTTTTTCCAATAGTTTGTCTAATTGTTTCTTGAGCTCTTTCATCTCATTCGGTGCCAACCTATAAGGAGATTTAGTAATTGGAGTTGTACTGGTTCCAGATTGATATTGAATTCTACTTTTCATTTTGGTGATAAACCAGGAAATTCAACTGAAAACACGTCTGGAAGATCAACTACAACAGGTACATTCTTCCGTTTCTTCTTTTCTTGATAATCAATAGTAACTAAGATTAAGTAAGCAAAACAACCTTTGTTCAAACACTTAGTAGCTTTGATCATAGAAATGATTCCAATATGATTTGTTAGCTTATCACCCTTGATGATAAATTTTTCCAACCGTTGGAACACGGACTTCAATGGATTTGGTGTTGCATAAGATAGAAGCTTTGTTTAAAGCTAACCAATCCATTCTGATTACCGTATCAAAGCAAGCCAACGTCATTGATAAGAATTTCACAGGTTATTGTGCTTAAGGAGTATGATCTCATAATTTACTAATGCTTCATTTGCGTTAACTACATCACCAATAGCGTATTCTACCAGATAGGTATCTAGTTTCACTAATGGTTCTTTTAGAAGCTTACAAAATTCGTATTAATAAAACTTTGGTTTGCTCATGAATCAAACAATACCTTAGCATAAACATTATTGATAATAAACGTACTGGTAATGATATCTAGCATGTTTGCAGCTTCCTTGACATTAAGAGCTAAAGCTCGAGTCATTTTTTCGCATTTGGATTAACTTTTGCTCCTGAACCACCAGCCACATTAATTCCACTTGCTTTGTTTTCAATTTAGGATCTAGTTCAACTGCTGAATTAATGGTCTGAGGCATAGTAGCCTTAACCGTATCACGGAGTTTACTTACCAGTCCCCATATATAGTGACGTATAAGGTTCGATTCCTATGTCACAAGATGAGGCACTAATCGATCGTATTCATTATACTTAGAAGTATATTCCCGATGTCCAGCACCGACCATGCGATGGTTAAGACATTTTTCACTCAATTTGTTCCCTGTCATTCGTTGGGCAAATTTTTGTGTCACTAGATCTCAAAAATTTTATCAAGTCATAGCATAAGCATGGATTTTTCCTTTGTTTGAATAATGGAATTACATCATTCTAAGCTCTGTATTTAAATGAATTGGAATCGTACAAAATCATATCTTCTTTGGCCCATTCGCTAATAGCAACTATCGCCTCAATATTTTCAATCCATCTTAATACTACGACAGCTCCTTCCATTCCACTGAATTCAGGAGTTTACAAGATTGGAATGTTTTATACTAATATTCCTTAGTTTTGGATTGCTTTAAACTAGAAGCTTCTTAATTTTTCATTGTTCATTTAAGATGCATCGTTTTCTTTTGTTATTGTTTTCATGAGATTTGAATTGAAAAAATCGCATCTTTTATTCATTATACAATCATCCATTGTATCTCAGTATTCTGATTCACGGTTTAATCAATATCCATGTGTGTTCTCTTTCATCCACGTTTTTTTTATGGTTCGCTATTATTTAAATTTCTAGACATTATCTATCAAATATGATATTTGACAAAGTCTTAAAAATAATTCATCATAATTAGCTCATAGGCTATCAGCAAAATTCACACTATTATTTCAATCATTCTTAGTATTTCAAGAATACTATTCAACCTATTCCTTTGATAGGCACTTATCTCAATTCGGTTAAAGCTTAGATACTATCAATAGTACCTATTTCGCTAAAACCATGAGCTCTAATACCAACCTGTCACACCCCGGGCTCTCGGCGGCCCGGGCGCTGTGACCCGAATTGGTTTCATGGATATGTCTCGGTCAGAGTTGATTATTCTCTTTATATGTTTTAAGAGGAAGCGTTTCATGAATTTCATAATTTTACAAATAATTCACATGCATGGATGTGAAAACCGTTTTTCATGATTTATAAATAATTCATACGCGTGGGTATGAAAAACCACATTTCGTTATTTGTAAATAACTTTTCAGGATTTCATAAAATTTCATATGCATAGGTATGAACACCATCATTTCATATTATCGTAAACCGGATTTTCACAAACATATAATTACCGTTCATTTTATAATATTCGGTTTATACGTGACTTGGAGGCATAGCTCCAATAGCTCCATGGTCTCACCACAAGATCTTATTCAAGGCATCATAAGCCAAGAATCTCTAATCTTGCTCCTCTTTTACATTTCATTATTACCTGAAAAGTTTTTGAAAATAAAACGTCAACATAATGTTGGTGAATACAAATAACAGACTCGATATGTAAGCATAGCATATTCGGTCCTTTAACCATAATTAATAGTGGCAATACTACACATTTAGCAGGTTATTTCACTGATCGATACAACTACTGCATACACTGGTTTATAACTGTCACTGGTTAGGAACTACAACGCAGCGCGTCTTACGTTTTGTTCCCTCCAGCCCACAGCTGGTCACTGGTTAGGTTGCCTGCGCAGCACGTCTTACGGTTAACCTTCCAGCCCACCTGTACCAGCCACGTATGGGAATTTCACCCATATGCGGATCGATTTGCAAATCATACGTATACTAATAGCCTAAATGCTGGTCTAATAGTATCCCTTTATGCGTCAAAGTTTAAACATACAATGCTCAAAAAAATGCGCTTATATTTAAAAATAAGTTAAATGTATTCACCTGGATTTTTGATTGGCTGTATGGCAGATTAGAACTTCTCAATATGAATTTGGGCAGCGTTTCTCCTTAATCTATCCTTATACAATATGAATTTGGGCAGCGTTTCTCCTTAATCTATCCTTATAACTACTTGCAAGGATAGTTCCTGATGCGTTTATTTTTCTGATCCTAAAATGAACCATAGGTTCAACATATTATTTATATAGATAGGATCGGATCTTAACCCTAACTCTTTAAGTTAATATTATATGAAATCTTAAACTTGAAATTTTATGTTTATAACTAAAATACGTACCTAATTGAGTGGTCGCTGGTAGTCGAAGAACTTCATCAATTATTATGATCGGAAGTATTTGTGGTTTGAAAAGTCATAAACGATTTGGCCGACCTAAAATGTTTATTTCGTTCAAGATAAGGCGGTTGCATGGAAATCTTCAAATTGAAGATAACCTGATTGTTATCTGTCAAATATACACACACGTATACTCCTTTTCTTCATAATTATCATTATTGCATTATTACAATTAATTATCCTTAAATTTTTTTTTTTACTTTTAAAATATCACGTTTTATAAATTTCTGAATATACGGTTAGGACACGTTTATTTTTCTCTACGTTTCGACCTAATTTTCATTAAAAACGGACAAGGATCAAATATAATATATTATCATCATTATTATTATTATTATTATTAAAACGATGTTTGACTAAATTTAACGATCTTTTAGATCTTGATTATTTCTAATAATTGTTTCATTCAATTCTATCTAGTCGTTCAAACAAACACTAGAAATTTTGAACTCTCACATCTAGTCTTATACTTTTGAATAATCATATTTTACAAATTACGTACGTTATTTTATTTTATTTTTTTAGATGAAACCTTATAACTCAAATGACCATTTCTCTTATTATATTTTCAAGTAATAATATTTTAATTATCAATTAAAATTGATAATTTATTTTCTTAAAACGAGGTGTTACAGTTAGTGCAGATCAATTTTAAAATAGAGAACTCATTAATTCATATAATTTTGAAATTTGTTGCCTAGTATCATTCAAAGTGAAGTATTTAAGTTTTTCTTAAATTCAAATTCAATTATTCAATCAAATCAAATATTCCTCATATGCTTTAATACACCAATTAAATATCATCAAATTCATATGCATGAATGTTGACAAATTAAAATTATAATCATTTAGAAATATCAATTTAAATAAGTCAAAACTCTATCATTTTTCATAAGACTTGGATGCAATTTTCAAAGATTTTACATATATTTTTTAACAAATAAAAAATTTGAAAGATAAAAACTAAAAATTTAAACTAAAACTTAAAACAAATTTTCAAGTGTTATTTTTCAAAATATTTCACTCAAAATTGATCATCCCGAGTCATTCTACAAGAGAAGAAAAACGAGTTGAATCAAAAGCTTTTGTGAAAATGTCTGCAATGTTGTCAATAGTATTAATTTTCAAAAGTTGAATTAACTTTTTCTCTACACAATCTCGAATAAAATGATGACGAATATCAATATGTTTTTTTCTCTTATGTGAAGTAGGATTTTCAGTAATGGCTATTGTGGCTGTATTATCAACAAAAATAGGAGTTGTAGTATAATTTAAACCATAATCTCGCATTTGTTGTTGAATCTACAAAACTTGTGAACAACTTGAAGCAGCAACAAACTTAACCTCACATGTAGAGATGGTTACAATAAGTTGCTTCTTAGATTGCCAGGTTACTAGTTTATTACCAAAGAATTGACAACCCCCTATTGTTGACTTTCTATCAAGATTACAGCCACCATAGTCAGAATCTGAAAAAACTATAAAATTCATGCTATATATCATCATAAGGGTACCAAAGTCCAAGACTTGGTTTTCCCTTCAAATAGTGAAAAATTCGTTTCACATCCTTAATATGTGAATCTTTAGGCTTTGCCTGAAATCTAGAACACAAACAAACTGCAAACATGATATCGGTTCTGGAAGCAGTTAAGTACATTAGGGAACCAATCATTGAACGATATAGATGTTGATCAACATCTATACCATTCTCATCATTCCCTAAATTATGATGAGTACATATATGAGTAGAAATAGATGTATAATCATTCATCTTGAACTTGTTCAAGATGTCATATACATATTTACTCTGATGTATGAATAAGCCGTCCTTTTACTGATCTACTTGAATTCCCAAAAAGAAAGCTAATTCTCCCATAGCACTCATTTCAAACTTCTGCTTAATAACCGCTTCAAAATCCTTGCATAATTGTTCATTTGTAGCTCCAAAGATAATGTCATCCACATATATCTGAACAATCAAAATGTCATCATCCTTCTTCAAGATAACATAGTACTATCAATCTTTCCCCTTGAAAAACCATTGTCCAACAAATGAGTTGACAATGTCTCATTCCACGCCCTAGGTGCTTGATGTAATCCATACAAAGCCTTATCAAGACGATAACACTTAGTAGGATTATTTGTATCTTCTAACCCATGTGGTTGAACAATATATACTTTTTCTTTCACTTTGCCATATAAAAAGGCACTCTTGACATCAAATTGAAAGACTTTGAACTTTTTGAAGCTAGCATATATAAGGAACAATCGAATTGCTTCAATTCTTGCAACAGAAACATATACTTCATCATAGTCAATGCCCTCCTATTGATTAAAACCCTGGACAACAAATCTAGCTTTGTTCCTCACAATGATACCCTTATAATCCTTTTTACATTTGTACACCCATCTAGTACCTATGGGAATGACATCTTCAGGACAATCTACTAACTTCCAAACTCCAGCTTCTCAAATTGACTCAACTCTTCTTCCATGGCTGTTATCCAGGAAGATTCCTTCAAAGAATTATTAACTATTAGATCTAAAAGATCAAATTTTAGAGGAAAACTTCAAAATTTTAAAGAGAAGTTGTTAGAGGATAATTTAGTCATGACCACTTTCCCCCCCACATTTTTTAACCGTTTATAATCTTTACATACAATATTTTTTAATATATATATATATATGTATGTATATATAATAAAAACGAGCATTTTTTATTTTTAAAATGATTATTGCATTGTTATAAAAAATGAATTTTTCTCAGTTTATTGTGTCTAAGTATTGTCATTGTGTTTTTTTAAATGTTTGTTTATAATTATCTTATGTTTTTCTTACAGGTAATTGTATATTTCTCACTTGTCATTGTGTCTTTTTAAAGGTTATTGTGTCATCATTGCTTGACATTATGTATTCTGCAACATAATTGTATCTTAAATTGTTAAGGAAAACACAACATTGGATATGAAACACAAAAAACATATTGACTTGCATAAAAGTAACAACAAATTGAAAAAACATTTTTTTTCTATAACAGTACTTATTTTGATGATAAAAAATGCTCCTTTTATTGGGTTTTTTCAAAAAATAATGTCATGTAAAAGTTATGAACATTTAAAGGTGGAAAAACCTGATAAAAAGTCAACAAAAGTGATCATTACTAAAATATTTTTTAACAGCTTGATTTAATCATAGCTGTTAATTAATGATGTAATAACTCATGATACTTTTTAAACTTTTTAGAATAAGTAGTCTATTTAGTTTAACATAACCCTATAATCTTTAAGGCTACTAAATAACGAGTGCCTTACTTTGTAATGAATTAAAGTAAATACAATTTCAAATTTTACACGTAATTTCATAGTATTAAGGAGCTAAGATTGGTCTGCCTCTGACGATCTAGCTTCAACCAAATTTTCTAGCCAGTAAATTCAGCTTACCACCGAATAACAGTTTATAAAAATTGAAGAAAAATGTAACGAATCACATCTGATTAAGTTTGGATTTTTGACCGATTCTGGCTTTAACCAGATAAAGGTAAAACTGGTTCTGGTAATTGCAATTCAGGTACAAACAAACACAAACGGAAATAAAAAAGAAAATTGAAGTAATATGAATACAAAAGCTACTAATATAAGTAAAAAAATACCATATCAATTATCAAATAATCACATATAGAAGTAAAAAGATACAATGATAACAAAGCAATCACATGCACACCTGCACATGTATAACAAACCCATAACCATCCGAAGTTCTAAAAAATGAGATGGGGATCCACATCCCTAATTTAAAAACAAAAATTATAAACGAAACCAAAATGCTAGCCATTAGCTTACCTAGTTTAACTCTTTAGTAATAGAATTTTACCAATTTTAACTTGCTTTAATATTTTTCATAAGTTTGCTCAAATCTACACGTACTTCCCCCTATATTTTTTCTTTAAATCCTTAACACCTTTTGTATCTTGATCATCATTTGGGGAAAAATCAGGACTAAAAACAGCAGCATGAAGATTACCTTCCTCCAACCACTTAACATGGTTTTCCTTAAAATCCAAATGTTGCAGCCTTGCAGCCTCTTCAATTTCATCGCTATACGGTGATATCTTCACCAATGTCAATAATACCCTGCTATATCGGTAGCTTAGAATCTGTTCACAGCTGGAAATTAACTTGAAGCAGGGGTGTTTTGGGAAATCAACATCTAGTGTCTCTCCATTGTCTCTTAACACCGGGTAGAAGTAGACGAGGCGACCACCCATCACCAGCATTTTGGCTGCCAGATCAAGGAGATCATGCACGCACTCAGCTAAGCTGTATGCAGCTGTTGATGGTATATGACCTGTTCTCTTGTCTTCTGGAACAGTGTAGGGGCACACGACCCCTTTTAGTAATTTCCGCCCACCAGATTTGCGACCTCCGGCACGAACACCGTATGGAGGGTCACAGATTATTGCATCAAACATCTTGGAGAAATAGTAAATAATTACAAACAAATATAACAAACTTTTCAATATGCACGACCTGTGTTTCTTGCTACAAGTGGCAAATTCGACTTGATTGCATTTGAGGTCAAAAGTTGACCAAAATCTATTTTTTTTTTATGCAGAAAATCACTTTAATAAGAAATACATATTAAGAACAAGACAATAAGTGATTCAATTTAGAGATGTAAACGAGTCAAGCTGGCTCACTAAAAGCTTGAATCAAGCTTTTTATTGAAACTTGATTAATAAACAAACCTGAGCCCAAGCTTCACTTATCAAGCTTGAATAGGCTCACAAGCCTAAACAAGCTTGCTATTTAAGTAATTCTTTTTTAATATATGTAATTTATATTTACAAAATAAACATTATAACATAAATAAAATTAATATATATATCAATCAATCAACGTACTCAGTATATCCCGCCATTAGCATGCTAAGGCAGGGTCTGAGGAGGGTGAGATGTAGACAGCCTTACCCCTACCCCGTAGGGGTAGAGAGGCTGCTTCCAGCGAGACCCTCGGCTCATGATGCTTGATCAACCGTCCGAAATGAATAAGTTAATTAAAAACGTTATTTTCACTGAATAAGTAAAATATATATAGGATTGGGTTCAAATGTATAATAATTAATGGCCGAATCAATCATTGTAACACAATTTGAAACTTTGGCTATCATCATTTTTCATCGTTGTAATGCTACAGTACTGTAAGTTTTAAATATTTTACAGTACTGTATGAATTACTACTATTTAAATATGATAATTATTATATAATTATAAGGATAT
Organism: Mikania micrantha; assembly: GCA_009363875.1. NCBI lineage: Eukaryota > Viridiplantae > Streptophyta > Magnoliopsida > Asterales > Asteraceae > Mikania > Mikania micrantha. The sequence goes on along the minus strand of CM018683.1, from coordinate 36,676,025 downwards.
CATTTATTATATATATATAGGATTGAGATCAAATAATAACCCACTCTTAAAGCAATAACCCAGATAACTTTGCCAAAAAGAAGCCAAATCTTGGATTTTTTTAAAATCATTGTAACACATTTAAAACACTATGTTCTTTTATAAGTTTGCGAAAATTCATCACCGTTTGAAAGTTTACATCATTGTAAGTTTTGGGCTTAAAACAGTTATAGTGCTGTAAATCAAAAACTTACAATGATGATGAATTTTCACAAACTCATAAAAGAACATAGTGTTCTAAATGTGTTACACTTACAATGATGTTAAAAAAAATCCAAGATTTGGCGTTATCTTGACAAAGTTATCTAGGTTATTGTTTTAAGAGTGGGTTATTATTTGAACACTTCCGTGTGTGTGTGTGTGTATATAGGGATTGAATCCTATGAAAACCCAATCTTAGAGAGAAAACCCTTAAACCCTATGTGAGTTATTGATTTGGAATCTTGAAAATATATATGTGGTCCACATTAACCCACATTAAAAAGAAATCTGTTTATTCAAAACCCAATTTTTTATTTAAGTTTAATTTAAACCACATTTTTATTTTCAAGATTTCAAACCAATGGCTCACATAGGGTTTAAGGGTTTTCTCTCTAATATTGGGTTTTCATAGGATTCAATCCATATATATATATATAAAAATTTTTTAAACATCAATATATAAAAAAAATTATAAATATATAAAAATAAATTAATTACATAATTAATATATAATATACAAGCCAAAACTCAAGAAAAGCTTAAGCTTGAAAAACTAGTTACAAGCCATGTTCGAGCTTTAGGAATAGAGCTCAAAACAAACTGAGCACAAGCTCAAGATTTCCACAAGCTAAACAGGCCATGCTCGAGTCTTAACGAGCTTAGATTCCGCTCGGCTCGTTTAAACACCTGATTATGATTTCCAAATTGCACTATAAAAAGGCAAATGCTTTGACTCATTACCACCCAGCCAGCCTACTTTGACACCTCTAGATGATGCAAGAAGACACAAGCAATAAGCCAAATGTTGTGAAGTTACCTCTTTTAACCCAGGTCGCCAAGGAGGAAGGTTATTATCTGCTCTTAACAGTGAAACTGGCATTTGCAATCCATACTGTTAAAATCACAAACCATCAAAAAGTTTAAAATTAATGATAATTTTTAAACAAAAGAAATAAAATCTTACCTGTTTAAAGTTACTCCAGACATTGCAATCTGGTCCACGTCCATCACGCACCACCCGAATATCAATATCTGCTCCCTGAATGTTTTAGATTAGAAGAAACTAGAAAGGAAACTCACTTCAAGATGAAATGGGCAACATGTTGTTTAAAACGGCAATGTTTCGTTTTATATTAAATGGCCAAATAAAGAAAAACTAGATTAAAGAGGAAATGTGTACAATCGGTAGGACAGATCAAATAGGTTGAATGTCAACAAGTCTATTTTTAATGCGTACAATTTCCTAAACCATGTTGTCCAAAGATATATTGTTGTAAGACATTGGTATTTATAATAATTACTTGTAATCTTAGCCAGCATTACCTGGCTTGTATTAACCTGTATTAAAAAATTGACCCCTTTTCACCGAACCTGTTTTGACCCAATGCTCAACAGCTTGACCCCCACCCCCCTTCCCTCCACCCCACCCTCCTAAAAAAAACCTACCCTGCTCTAATTAATGCCAAAAGAAAGGAAAAGAAAAGGCAATGACAAACCATTGTCAAAGCACCAAAATGAGCTGCAGCAACTAGAATGCTCCCTGTGCCAACAAAAGGGTCATAGACAAGTTTCCCTGGCATCGCCTGTGCTTGGTTGGCCATCAAAAAAGCCATTTCTGCATCCATGGCAGTCGGTCCAAGATATTTACGACTTTTCAATTGATATGTAGGCAACAGTTTTCTATCAGCAGCACCAACCTCGCGCCCAAAAAAGATTCTTTTGTCCACAACAGGTGGAAGCCCATTGGCAGATCCATAATCATCAGTTTCAATAAGCCAAAACTTATGCTCTGGATTGCGCAAGTCAACTCGGCCCTGAAAAAATGATCATCGCTCTAGATGTCAAATGCGTAAATGTGTCAATTTTAACCAGTTTACTAATGAATAGGTTGATTTGGTTGTTGCTATATCTCTAATAGGCCAAAAAAGTAAAATTGAACATATAGCTAAAGGGAACTGGTCAAACAGTTCAAAAGTAGCTCAAAGCATATATATCTAATGTCTACAAGTTATTGAATTAACTTACTGAATATTATGACTATTATTGCAAGAATATAGCTTTATACTCGTATTCAAAGCATGCATTATTTATATTTTCTAGTTTAAACGGACCTGCCCAATTTCAGCTCATAATAAAAAGCATGGTTGGAGAAATCGCTAGTCGGTCGGCGAGGTAGGGACTAGGGATTAATCGGGATAAATCGTGATTAATCGGATTGAAAATTTTGTATAGAATTTTTCAAAATTTAATATATATACATACAAATACACACATCAATATAAATATAATACTTCAAAATTCAAATATTTTTCTAATAAACTTAAAGATAATAAACAAAGTACTTAAAAATTCAAACATTAATATAAGCATATTTGGGAGTTGACTGAGACCGATCGTGCGCAGCTGCTTTTTGACCGATCGATCGTGATTTTGGGAGTCAACTGAGACAGAGAAGAAGAAAAACCACAATTTATTTGGCCTTGGACCAAAATTTTTGGTCTAAACATAAAATTATTGGCATGTTGACCGATTTTTTGCCCTATTGACCGATTTTTTTCCCTTGGACCAATTAATCCGACTAGGCCGACTTGCCCCGATTAATCCCGACTAGGCCCGATTAGTCCCAACTAGCGATTTTTGAACCGACTAGCGATTTTTGAACCGACTAGGCAAAAATTAATCAGCTTAGGACCGACTAGCGATTAATCCCGATTAATGGGCCGATTAATCAGCTGATTAATCCCGATTTTTACAACACTGATAAAAAGAACACCCTTTTGACCCGTTACCCAAACCACATGACACACCCACTTTTTAGCCTCTAAAAATCACTCATTTAAATCTACAGAATATGAAATACAAAAATCTATTCTGCTCGAGCAGAACAGTGGTTGATCAAATTCACCAAACATAAGCAACAAGTAACTTAAGAACCATAAGCTTCTTGCTTATAAGGTACAGTGTTGTAAAAATCGCTAATCGGTAGTCGGGCGGCGAGGTAGGGACTAGCGATTAATCGGGATTAACCGGGATTAATCGGGATTAATCGGATTGGAAATTTATATATAATTTTACAAAATTATATATATACACATAAAAATTTATATATAATTTTCACTATGCTTATTAATTTTTCAATGCTTCAAAATATTTCATAAAGAAAGTGTATTTAATTTTTAAAGTTTGAGGGTATCAATGGTAATAATGCAAAAAAAAGGGGGGAAAGGGTAACTCAACCTGTACGATTTATATATATATAAAAGATATATACATGTGCGATCAATCTGGAGGTGAAGTAGGTCACCGGCGACATCAAACGACTGAGCAATCGGTAGGAGATGGAGGATCGGGGACTACAAACGACTGGAGGGCTACAATCGGTAGGAGATGGAGGATCATGGACGAGCAAGAATCGGCACGTGATGGAAGAAAGATGATCGGCGACGACAGACGACCGGAGGAGCCACAATCGGTAATTCTAAGCTTCAATTTGTGTGAAATACTCATGGTAATCACCTGTTCTTGGTCTCTGGATCACCGTAGATCTCTAAATCGCCGGAATTTGGCCGATTAGGACCTCTAGTCACCGGAATCGGTTGAATCAGCGTCGGCCGATTAGTCCGCTTTTGACCGATTTTGACCGATTTGGACCGACTAGCGATTTTTGGTCCGACTAGGTCAAAATTAATCAGGACACTGCCGACTAGCGATTAATCACCGATTAATCGGTGACTAATCGCGATTTTTACAACACTGATAAGGTATCACATAAAGTAGTCATGTATTACAACAAGAACCAAATAGTACCAAGTCCATGACAACTTTTTAAAAAACAGTGCATTCTAGTTGACAGTTGTGTTCTAGTAACATGACTTCTTTTAGTACCAAGTTTTAAGTTAACCAACCAACAAGAAATTACAAACGTATTTTAAAGGAGTAACTTCTCAAAATAATAACCAAATTTTCTAAGTGTTCCGCTAAAGTCACCCAAAGTTTTTGTCATTTAAAGTCACTCAACTTTCATTAGGTGTTCCAATCATATATTAATTTTGTATAGATATATATTTTTTTAAATGAATTGAGGCAAATGAAATATGTATCAAAATTTGTTACTATTTAGTGATTATTTTTTCTCAATTTGACTCAAATTTAAAAATCATTAAACTTTTTTATTATTTCATAAATTTGTCTTCATCATGATTGCCTCCTACTTCATGTTAATTGGAAAATAAATTTCACTAAAATTATCAAGATTCATATGTGTCTCATTTACCTCAGATTTCAAAGGGTCATGCATAGTAATATCTCGGCCCCTAGGACCCACAATATTCTTTTTAGTAGGATTGGTTTTGCAATTCAAAATGAGGTTGCGGAAAAACTAGTTGCCAGCTTACCTACCAGTTTATTGTAATCTTTCACTTTCAATACTTCAAATAAAAAAATTATATACGATTTGAACATCTAGTAAAGGCTGAGTGACTTTAGAGGAAAAATTTTTGGAGTTACATTAGTGGAACACTTGTGAAGCTTGATTCCTGTTGCATGAAGTCGCTAATATAAACAAAAACCATACAAAAACTTTACCTGAAAGGGGATGTAAGCCATCCCTTGAATGCGAGTTGTTTGGTCCTTGAAGCTGGTGGCCTTTCCAAAGCTATCTATTATAATCCTAAAAGTGCTATCTGGAATTAAGTAGGGCAACTTCCGATCATCTGGATACCTGTTTATTGATTCTTTCAGTTCCTCATATGAACTTCCCTCTCCCCAAATTTCATAGATCCCCTTCACAAGAATACCTGCATAATTGCAAATATAAAGGATTAAAGGCTTCTGATGATGTAGGTATGCCTACGCAAGGTGGCCTTGCCAACCGTAGCACGGCATGCCTAGAAAACCTTAGCAAAAGATTTAAAGGCTAGGTTAAGCCAGGAAAGGTAAAGCTCATTCCACTCTATAGATAGAGGGGAACCTTACACCTTTAGAGAGGCTCAGTCGGAAAGGAAAAAGCCACCGTGGGGCCGAGAATTTAAACTTGCTAGAAAAACTCGCGTCCTCCTATCTACAAAAAACAACCAGATCTGCATTTTTGCACTTATGCAAATGACCAAATCTGGGTGCTTCTGTGTTCATATGATTTTTGAACCTTGTTTCTCCAAATTTGGTACTTTCTACCATAAGATTAGAACAAATATATGCTCCATGTTACAACTACACCAAGATGTGCTTGCGATGGGGTTCCTACCAGGCCAGAACATTTCCTACTAGAAATAAGCGTCATATGTTCAATCTCATATGAGATAACTTTGTGAGCAATATTTGTTAAAGACCTATTATGAATTCTATGTTGTATTTACTAGATGTGAGATAACTTTCGTCTCATTGCTTTAAACATCTACTCCTTATCATTTTGTTTTCAAAACAAGATGTGGCCATCAGGAAAAACAATGGCTTCTGGTAAAAAATACCCTTAAGTCGTTACTTTAAGCATTGCCATATCCTTGGTTACTACCGATATTATGAGAACCAAATGATTAAACATGTATGTATGGGTCAACCAAACATGTCTTGGCCAAAAGTGTCTTGGCTAAAAAATTATGATCATATTTGGTCTAACCAAGTCTTGCCATTGAAATACCCATCCAAGAATAAGAGACATCATGTGAAAAAGACAAAAGCTCCACTTAATGATATATCATGAAGTCTAGCTTAAATTCATTTTTGCCAAAAGGTCAGAAACCTTGCCTATTATAACAAGACTTGCATTTAAATCAGTTCGGAAAGCTTTCTTGCTTAATTCAATAGTACAAGGCTATGATTGACTTACTCGTCTCACAGGCTCCAAGCTCAGAGCCTTATAATAAACTTATTCATAATGTGAACATTGCAATACAACAACATGATCAAAGAGACAAAGCTACAAATATGCAAGCATTGTCTCAATTAGGCAACCTTGCCTCCTCTTATCAAGGAGGCCTTGCCTCAGCCAATTTGCTTTACACATTCTTACCCAGAAAAGCCTTATATAATTCCACTAAGGCGCCTTGTCTGGTCTTACCTGAAAAACCTTGGCTTAACAAGTAGCCTTACCCAACCTCACTCAGGCATGGTTGGAGAAATCGCTAGTCGCTAGGCAAGGTGGGGACTAGGGATTAATCGGATTGGGATTTTATATATAAATTTTAAAAATTATATACACACACACACACACACACAAAACTTTATGCATAATTTTGCAAATAATCTTAAGATTTTATCAAATTAATTCACATTGGCTATTTATTTTATTTTTTTAAGAGTAAACTTCTCTTTTGCTCCCTGTGGTTTGACAATATTATCCATTTTGCTCCAAAACTTTCAAAATGATCATTATGCTCCCTGTGGTTTGATAGTTTAATCATTTTGCTCCAAACTTTTCCAATATATCTCCATTATACTCCATTTTTTTCGAAACCACAGGGAGCAAAAGGGTTATAATTGTCAAACCACAGGGAACAAAATGATTAAACTGTCAAACTACAGGGAGCATAATGATCATTTTGAAAGTTTTGGAGCAAAATGGTTAATATTGTCAAACCACAGGGAGCAAAAGAGAAGTTTACTCTTTTTTTAAATACCCAGCCCATCCCATCTAATAAAAGCCTATGTACTGACTTTCAAAAAAAGCAATTCCCGTCTACTCTGGGCTTTGGCTACGACTACCGACTACGCTTCGTTCGATCTGACTCGGTCGTTATCCAAATTAGGCTTCCAGCGAGAATAAATTGGTTCGTTCACACCATCGTTCTCAACGAAGATCGAAGGTTTGTTTTTCATTTTCTTCTCATAATCGCCAGAAATCGGCCGTTTTTTTGGCCGATTAGGTCCAATTTTGACCGTCGTTAACCGACTAGCAATTAATTGGCCGATTTGACGAAAATTAGTCAGTAACATCCCGATTAGCAATTAATGCCAATTAATCAGCCGATTAATCCCGATTTTTACAACCATGCACTCAGGCAACCTGACCTTGGCCGATTTGACGAAAATTAGTCGGTAACATCCCAATTAGCAATTAATGCCAATTAATCAGCCAATTAATCCCGATTTTTACAACCATGCACTCAGGCAACCTGACCTTACCTTGAAGCTTGTTTAAGCTCAACAAGAATAATACTCAAAGCCATGTGTATCCTTATAGGCAAGGACCAAGTTACCACTTTGGTAACAAATAAAAGAAGATCGAATCAATAATGCTGGAGTCAATTTTGATAAACTCATTATGTTAAAGCTAAAAAGTTTAGATTTGACAAACCAAATCTTGCAAGGTTGAACTTAAGATTTTCATAATTGAGACCCCGCAAAGCAAAGGACAACACTAAGAAAATAAAAAGCATAAGCCGAGTCTAATATAATGTAGTTAAAACTATACCACAGCAAGGTTCTGCCCTGGAGGCTAAAACCATCAAAATAACATTGTTATGCATTCCTTCTTGCCACTTGCCAAGGCTTGGCAACCGCAACTCTCTCATCTTTCTATAATTGCTTGTTATATGTTCTTCACTTGATTATCTTGTATATATTGCTGACTTGAGCATCGGAGTGCCCTCGGGGATAATCTCCTCAGGCCCTCTAATGTATATTTTCTATATGTTGCAGCTAGGATCCATGCTTGGGATAGTTAGGCTCGGTCCAACCCAACAACAAGACCCGACCCGGATTCGGATACGTCAATAGTTTCCATGTTGACATTCGAATAAAGGTAATTAATTAAGCAAAAGAATACTTCAATATGACGCCATGTCACATGGGAACTGGACTCCAGCACAAACAAGGAAAGTAAGTTAAAACATACACATAAATGCATTCCATGTTCATACATATTACACAGAAAGCAAAACTTTGAAAAGTGGAGACCAAAATTGAGATGAAAATCGCCCCCATTTAGTGGTGTATGTAATCTATATTACATGGTTCAACATACACAAGATGCCAAGAGAATAAAAAGGAAATGAAAATTTCAATATGGCAGCCAAATAATAGAGTCATCGTATTGACTCAGCTTTTATTGGCCTTGGTTGACTAATATAGTATCAAATAAGTATCAACAGCACGTACCATGCATAATGTATCTATTACAATTCTATCGAAGTTGCTATACAATGATCCGTGTTTACCAAGAATAATGTCACACTAGATTCTTATGGTATCTGCTGCAATCCAAGACAGCCTTGAAAAATTGCCAGACATTTTGAGACCTAGAGTAGACAAACCACTGAAAGGAGACAAGGCTCATGTGTTCAACTAGATCCTTCATATATGATCATTGAACTTGCAATATACTAGCATCAGGTGTATAACTGCCAATGCATCATGCATATACAAGTTTCTTTGAAGGTCAGACAATACTTATTCAATATAAAAATTCGAAAGGCATTTCTGTAGCTGATATAATTATCTGTCCATTTTATTCATCATGCAATACCACGTTACCCAACCGACACCCTGTTTCCACCCAATTGTGTGGAAGAAGATGCTACAGAAAACACAATTTACAACTTCAACAGGGCTCCATGTGCATTCTGTATCTATGGGCAAACTATAAATTGTATCTTTAAATAATAACACTTGCTTTTGTTCTATAAGTTCATGTAGCCATAAACCTAACAACATTTAACTCTTACCAAAAACAACTTACCAAATTAGAGGGAAAAAAGTACCATTTTGACAATCAAATCCCATACATGTCAATAAAACTGAAAGCAAAAGGTAATTATCAACAATCATTCAAAAAACAATCCATATAGCAACCAAAACATATATAAACACTATATCAACCCGATTTCATCATAGTGTAGCTTTCGATAACAACAATTTTGCTAAAGAGGACATACTTCGATTGGCAATATTGCGAGCGATATCCTCAGAAGGAAGATTAACGAAATGGAAAGGAGAATCGGGGTGGTGATGTTGAGGCAGCTTCCATTGAAGTGAATGTGAACTGGTTGGATCAACATCAAACGCACCAAAGAGGTCAGCTAGCGATTCGAATTCAGGTTTCCTGTAATCCAACAATCTGTGGTAGAAGACACACAGATACCACATTATTGGCGTCGAATCAGAAACCCTAAAAATGGAAAGAGGAGGCGGAGTAGAGAAGAACGACGGGTTCTGTCACCAAAAAGGGTTTATGCGCAAAACAGGTTAAACCCATGTCCTTGTTTTAGTAATTGTTTAGATTTAAATGATGATGCCATGGAGACGAGCATATCTAATGTTTGGGTTGAAAACTTAGAAATCAATATTTTTAAGGCCGAATTGAACGTCTGATCGGCGTCCGATTTAACGATAAGACGTTCTCATAAACAGGGAAGGGATATTTTAAAAAGGATGAAAACCATAAAAAACGTGAGAAACAACAAGGAAGTGACATTTGTACATTAGGTTAAAGGGTATAGATGTCAAAATAAAAAAGAAGGTTGCACATGAAAGTCACATGCAACTTTATCCATTTTTTTTAAACGTTCGTAACTATTTTACACGTTAACATTTTTAAAAAAAATATTACACCATAAAATCAAGCGTTTCTTTACCTTTATAACGAATATAATATTGTTATATTAAAAAAATTAACAAAACTAGATGTTCATGAAACTTGCGTTTTTATGGCGTTTTTGAACACTACTAGCAGAATATAAAACACCACAGGACATTTTATGATGTTTTTGAATACAAAAAACACCATAAATACTTAAGTTTAAACTTGGTGTTTTTTAAGTTTCGTTTTATAATATTATCGAATAAAATATATTGAAAAACACCATAAAGCATATTTATGCTTGATTTTATGGTGTTTTTGCTTTATGATGTTTTTGCGTAACGAAAGTAAATGTTTTATGGTGTTTTGAGCACTAAACAAAATAATAACGCTTAATTTTGCACTTGGTGTTTTTAAACTATATAATTTTACGTATGGGCATTTTATGGCGTTTTTTATGTGTATTTGTTGAATAAAAACACAGCATGTATTTTCAAGATAAAACACCATAAAACATTGTTATTCGTAGAAAATTGTGAATATAAGAAAAAACATATAGAAAAACACCATAATGAATCGTTTTTCTTTTTTTATTCATTAAAAAACACTGTAAAACAAGTAATTTTATGAACATCAAAAAAACCATAAAATGTTTAGTTTTCATGCACTTACGATAAAACACCAAATTTCGCAAAACACTACGTTATTTACAAAATAAAACGAATGTATGTTTTCAACATGTACATTTGCTGAATGAAAACACCATGTGTATTTTCCAAGATAAAAACACCACAAAAGATTGTTATCTGAGAAAAATTTAGAAGGGATATAAAATAAACACCATAAATATTTGTTATCCATTTTGTTTATTTAGTGAAAAACATCAAAATGTTATATGAGCATTCAAAAAACACAATAAAATGCTAAGTTTCATTAACCTACGAAAAAACACCATAAACAACCAATTTCTTAGAACATATTAAAAAACACCATAAAAACACCCAGTTGAATAAAACACCCAAATTAATTGTTTTTTAATGTATCAATATTATAATCGTTGAAAAGATAGAAAAATATTTGATATTATGGTGTAATATTTTTTATAAAATAATTACGTATAAAAAAGTTATGAGCTTTTGAAAAAAAAGGAAAAGTTATAAAAAGTCAACAATGGCTGCAATACCTATTATACCCTTCCAGCCATTTTAATTTCCTTTTAAAATCTCTTTTTGATGTGGCACATTTATAGCCCTTCAAATTCAATATCAATGATTGAAATTCCTTCTCACACTTTTTATGGTTTTATGACTTTTTAGCCAAACATTAATCTTCATAAATATTATATAATATAGAAAAATTAAAAAAAACACACTAGCTAAAAAAACAATTATTTATAAGTATATTAAACAACCCCCATATAAACATTCCAAGAACAAATGTTCAATTTCAATCCCATCAGAAAAACGGTTCAATTGTCAAGTTTCGCAGTCGGACCGCCGGCTATCGGTTGAACCGGCTAGTTTTTCTTCAAAACGGTTTTAAGCACATAATCGTACCGTCTGAGTTACTGAATCCTGATCCAACCTATTGGTTTAGGTTTGTCACACCCCCAATTTCCAACTAACGGAATCATACCGTTTGGGAACATGACAAACCAGGATCTCAGATCATTAGACATAGCGAAGACCTCTATATGAATTTTCAAAACATACTTTGGTCTTTAAACATAACATCAGCGTTTACAAAAGTTGCGGAAGCGTTTAAAACCAATAACAGTTGTAAAGTAAACATTACAAAACAAAATACTTAAATGTTCAAATTCAAATATTCAAAATGTTTAAAATGCATGAGACTCTATCTCCTAGTCCATGCCAGCTTTAACGCGCGCCTTAGCGTCCTGAGAAAACATGTAATTCAAGTCAACACAAAGGTTGGTGCATAACACAGGTTTTAAGCATTCACAATGTTCAAAACAACAGTTTGAATAACAAGATTGTAGATAACATAATCACACATGCACAGTCATGATAGCTAGTCATATAAACTATTTACATACGTGTTCGACACCGAAGCTGACGGATTGCCATGCTATAGCATGTTTTCGCCTTGCCACTATTGTCTATCACAACAATAGTAAAATTGTGTTTGGTCAGTCAAACACCTGCGTAGATCCCATCTACCAGGTGAGGTTTGTCAAACCTAATAGATCTATTTCCAACTACCACGCTTTGCATTACAGCAAACTAAACGGTTCGAGGTGTGTAAGGACTTTCAAGTTGATATGTTTTCACATAATGTAAACAGCTAACTCATGCAAGTGATATGTATCTAAAAACAGTTTGTTGCACATGTTTTCTCCCCCAAAACAGTTTAAAATAAGAAAGGGGCCGTGTACGCACCTTTGTTTGTTGTAGAATGATCAAGCACACTAAAATTCGTGTAGAAAATCCTCCTACGAAGAACCTGTGTTTTAACATTAACCTAGTGTTATTCGGAATGTCGTGTTGTGCTTAAAATCACATACGTGTCAATACACGTAAGTTAGAATATTAGAAACGTGCATACGAAAGTACGCGTGCCTTTGAATTCGTTTAAATAAAATCACATACGATTTTATTTAAATAAACATAATTATACGCGATTTCGTTTTCGGACTAAAATATAAATTTTATTATTCTAATGTGTTCGGGACTTCGTTACGGTTCCAACGCAACTTGAACGGATTCAATCGGATTTAAAATGAGAAATTTATGAGTAAAACATTAAAATGTTTTAAATTTCAAAAACAGTTGGGGCCCGGGTTCAAACCCGTGACCTCCAACTCTACACACCCACGAACTACCATCTCGGCCTATCACACCCCCAATTTTCAACTAACGGAATCATACCGTTTGGGAACGTGACAAACCAGGATCTCAGATCATTAGACATAGCGAAGACCTCTATATGAATTTCAAAACATACTTTAGTCTTTAAACATAACATCAGAGTTTACAAAAGTTGCGGAAGCGTTTAAAACCAATAACAGTTGTAAAGTAAACATTACAAAACAAAATACTTAAATGTTCAAATTCAAATATTCAAAATGTTTAAAATGCATGAGACTCTATCTCCTAGTCCATGCCAGCTTTAACGCGCGCCTTAGCGTCCTGAGAAAACATGTAATTCAAGTCAACACAAAGGTTGGTGCATAACACAGGTTTTAAGCATTCACAATGTTCAAAACAACAGTTTGAATAACAAGATTGTAGATAACATAATCACACATGCACAGTCATGATAGCTAGTCATATAAACTATTTACATACGTGTTCGACACCGAAGCTGACGGATTGCCATGCTATAGCATGTTTTCGCCTTGCCACTATTGTCTATCACAACAATAGTAAAATTGTGTTTGGTCAGTCAAACACCTGCGTAGATCCCATCTACCAGGTGAGGTTTGTCAAACCTAATAGATCTATTTCCAACTACCACGCTTTGCATTACAGCAAACTAAACGGTTCGAGGTGTGTAAGGACTTTCAAGTTGATATGTTTTCACATAATGTAAACAGCTAACTCATGCAAGTGATATGTATCTAAAAACAGTTTGTTGCACATGTTTTCTCCCCCAAAACAGTTTAAAATAAGAAAGGGGCCGTGTACGCACCTTTGTTTGTTGTAGAATGATCAAGCACACTAAAATTCGTGTAGAAAATCCTCCTACGAAGAACCTGTGTTTTAACATTAACCTAGTGTTATTCGGAATGTCGTGTTGTGCTTAAAATCACATACGTGTCAATACACGTAAGTTAGAATATTAGAAACGTGCATACGAAAGTACGCGTGCCTTTGAATTCGTTTAAATAAAATCACATACGATTTTATTTAAATAAACATAATTATACGCGATTTCGTTTTCGGACTAAAATATAAATTTTATTATTCTAATGTGTTCGGGACTTCGTTACGGTTCCAACGCAACTTGAACGGATTCAATCGGATTTAAAATGAGAAATTTATGAGTAAAACATTAAAATGTTTTAAATTTCAAAAACAGTTGGGGCCCGGGTTCGAACCCGTGACCTCCAACTCTACACACCCACGAACTACCATCTCGGCCTACCAACATTTGTTAACAAAAACCCAACTTAATTTCTTTTAACCACACCTTAGCCGGTTCCCCCAATTCAACCGAACCCAACAAGCTTTCGATTGAACCCCGATTCGAACTCGATCTAACCCAATTCCTTAGGGCTTTACTTCTGTTGTCCTAATCGATTATATATGAGTGTTTAATTGATCATGTTCCTCAATAACACATTCAATTGGATCAAAACCTCTAACCGGTTTTATCCTAAAACTCGAATACTAACAATTCATTATAGTTTGTTGAAATTAACATGGGATCACTCTCAATCGGCCTCTTCTGAAACTATTAATGACAACAAATTTCATTTTTGAACTCATTATAATCAGAATCCCAATTCCATTACTAAAACAAGCCCTAGAAACTTGAAATCGATCAATCCATTGTTATCAGTCACAATTAACTTAGGTTTAACCTTAGTCGATCCTTTCTGAAGCTACCTATAACATTCAATTTCATTCTTAAACTCATTTGAATCAAAATCCCTCAAACCGTTTTGTTCTATTAACCCTAGAATCGAAATCATTCAATTCGTGATCGTTTCCTAAAATTAACATATTATTATCCTTTGTCGAGATCTTCTGAAGTTAACCATAACAATTAATTTGATTTTAAACTTCATTTGGATACAAACCCCCAAAACCGATTCTTAGATGAACCCTAATTATCGAAATCATAAAATTCGATGTTTCCAAATGAAATTGTTATGATAAACTGTTTGATCGGAACCTTATGAAACTTATCATATCATTTAATTTCATTTTTAAGCTCATCCCGATCAAAACCCCCAAAATACCTTTGATATGAACCCTAGTTAATCGAATTCTAACAAATCGATGATAGAACTCAGAATTATCATAGGGTTATGTTTAATCGGATCTTTTAGAGTGACTAGGATTAAAAACTTACTTGTTTTGATAATCGATTGATAGAGATCAACTTCAAGCCCTAGTTTCGGCCTTCTTGAAATCGAATTCCTCAATTGAAGCTTCACCGATCGAATTGTTGCTTGTAACCTCTTCTAAGGATGCCGACTTGTGTGCTTTAGAGATTAATCTACTGAGTTATGACCAGATTATGAGAATTTGATACCTATCTCAAACGGTTACAACTTTTGATTTAACCTTGAAGTTAATTCGATCACTAATTGCACAATAACGGCTGGTTAATGATTATAATCATCAATGTGGTATTCATGAATGTTTAATTCAGTTTGCAACCATGTATTGATGTGTAATTCAAGAACTTCTTTGATCTACCCTACGAATTTTGACTTCTAAAGTCAAAATTGTGAATTTTAAGTGGTTTCAAACTTGATCCTTGCCAATTAAACCTATTAAGACTGATCTTGCTTAATTCTAACCTTCAGATTTGATTTTGATCAATTACATAACATTTCGGTTAATCAAAGTTGAACCGAAAATCCTAAATTGTCAAAAGATGCTTCTTAGAACATTGTTGGGCTTGACTAGTTCAATTGGGCCTCTTAAATACCATTGGGCCTCATTGGGCCTTCCTTGGCCTACTTTGTTTTCATTGGGCCTCACTTGACCCTATTGGGCCTTACTGAGCCTCCCTTGGCTTATTGGGCCTACATTGGCTCTGTTGGGCCTACATTGGCTTTGTTGGGCCTACATTGGCTCTGTTGGGCCTGTAATACCACCATCCTCAGTTAACAGGGTTAATCCGAAAAGTCGGATTGTCACATCATCCCCTTGTTGAAGGAATTTTCGTCCCGAAAATTAGTAAATGTTAGGAGTAGTTAGGAAACTACTTACGAGTTTAAATCGTACGTGTTAGTGTGATTTGATCATTCTGTGTGTTTGTGTGTACTCACACACAAAGTCTAATGCTTGCAACATCACAACTCAATTGTGATTGTTCAATGTGACTGTTTGCGTATACACTAGTTAGTTCACCTAACTATGACTATTTGTGTTTGATCATACTGTGTTGTGTAACCTCACACATAGTGAGTTTCCATAACCGTTTGTACTATGCAACCCCGCACATAGCAAAATGTGTGTAACCAATCATGTATATACTACCATAACATGTAACATATGAAATGTAGCACATAAAATATATAGAATGTAATGTAGCACAAATGTTTGTAACAAAATCAATTGAATAAATAAAATGTTTGTGCTTACAGTTTGAAATTTGCAGTGTTTGATGTGTGAAAGCATCACGTCATCCCCTTGTTGAAGGAAATTTCGTCCCGAAATTTAACGTGCGCTCTCAGTGTTGGCAGTAACTGTTTTGAATAGATGAGGATATTTCTTCATCATTTGATCCTCCCGTTCCCATGTGAATTCAGGACCACGTCGTGAATTCCATCGGACTTTGACTATCGGAATCTTGCTTTGCTTTAGTTGTTTGACTTCTCGGTCCATGATTTCTGCCGGTTCTTCAATGAATCGTAACTGTTCATCTACTTGTATTTCTTCCAATGGTACAATCAATGTCTCGTCAGAAAGACATTTCTTTAAGTTCGATACATGAAAGACATCATGAACTCCACTGAGTTCATCCGGTAGTTTGAGTTGATACGCAACCGGACCAATCCTTTTCAGGATTTCAAAAGGTCCTACGTAACGTGGACTAAGCTTTCCGCACTTGCCGAATCGTATCACACCTTTCCAAGGTGATACCTTTAGAAGAACTCGGTCTCCTACTTGAAATTCCAACGGTTTACGACGTTTGTCTGCATAACTCTTCTGTCGATCCCGAGCCACTGCCATACGGTTCCGGATTTGAACTATCTTCTCTGTTGTCTCGTGCACCAGTTCAGGACCTGTTATCTGACTGTCACCAATTTCAGCCCAGCAAACTGGTGAACGACATTTGCGACCATACAAAGCTTCAAACGGTGCTGCTTGAATACTTGTATGATAACTATTGTTGTAAGAGAATTCCACTAACGGTAAATGATTCTCCCAGCTGTCACCAAAGTCAATTACACAAGCTCGTAACATATCCTCGAGCGTTTGAATCGTACGTTCACTTTGACCGTCAGTCTGCGGATGATAGGCGGTACTCATATCCAAGCGAGTCCCCAGTGACTTATGAAGAGATTTCCAAAAGTTGGAAGTAAATCGGGCGTCCCGATCTGATATGATAGAGATTGGCACACCATGCCGTGCTACTACTTCCTTGATGTAAATGCGAGTCAGTTTCTCCATCTTATCAGTTTCCTTGATTGCTAAGAAATGTGTAGATTTCGTTAATCGATCGACAATTACCCATATCGTATCACAACCACTCGGTGTACGGGGTAACTTAGTAATGAAGTCCATCGAAATCTGTTCCCATTTCCACATCGGTATCTCTGGTTGTTGCAGTAAACCAGATGGCTTCTGATATTCAACTTTGACTTTCGAATAAGTCAAACATTTGCTAACGTATTTAGCAATATCAGCTTTCATGTGGGGCCACCAATACAGTGCCTTCAAGTCATGATACATCTTGTCTGATCCTGGATGGACTGAATACCTGGACTTGTGTGCTTCATCCATCACGAGTTCCCTTAAACCTCCATACAAAGGTATCCACATTCGATCAATGAAATAACGAATTCCATCAGGTTTAACATTCAATTGTTCTTCCATTCCTCGTAAAGATTCCGGTACTAAGTTTTCCGTTTTCAAGGCCTCAATCTGAGCACTGTGCACCTTGTCAGGTAAGTCAGTATGTATTGTCATCATAAGTGCACGAACCCGTCTTGTTCCCGTTGTATCTTTTCTGCTCAAAGCGTCAGCTACCACATTAGCTTTTCCCGGGTGATACTTAATCGCACACTCATAATCGTTCAACAACTCAACCCATCGTCGTTGTCTCATATTGAGTTCCTTCTGATTAAAGATATGTTGCAAACTCTTATGATCGGTATAAATAGTACACTTAGTTCCATACAGATAATGCCTCCAAATCTTCAAAGCAAAAACCACTGCTCCTAATTCCAAGTCATGAGTAGTGTAATTCTTTTCGTGTGTTCGTAGTTGCCTGGAAGCATAAGCAATCACTTTTTCACGTTGCATCAACACACATCCCAATCCCTGTGCAGATGCATCACAATACACCACAAAGTCTTCCGTCCCTTCCGGTAAGGACAGAATCGGTGCGCTGCAAAGTTTCTGTTTCAATAACTGGAACGCAGTTTCCTGTTTATCCGTCCAGTTATACTTCGTTCCCTTGTGCGTAAGAGCTGTGAGTGGTTGAGCGATCTTCGAGAATCCCTCAATGAATCGTCGATAATATCCCGCCAAACCAAGGAATTGTCGTACCTCGGTAGGGGTCTTTGGCGCTTCCCAATTCTTAATCGCTTCAATCTTCGCTGGATCAACATGTATGCCCTTTTCATTGACTATATGACCCAAGAATTGTACTTCTCGCATCCAGAAATCACATTTCGAGAACTTAGCGTACAATTGTTCTTTTTTCAATAGCTCTAGCAGTAATCGAAGATGTTCAGCATGTTCCTCCTCAGACTGTGAATAGATGAGAATGTCATCGATGAAAAAAATTACAAACTTATCAAGATAAGGTTTACAAACACGATTCATGAGATCCATGAATACAGCTGGAGCGTTTGTCAACCCAAATGGCATGACCAAGAACTCATAATGGCCATATCGTGTCCTGAATGCTGTCTTCGGAATATCCTCCTCCTGGACTCTTAGTTGATGATAACCCGACCTGAGATCAATCTTCGAGTAGTAACTCGAACCTTGCAATTGATCGAACAGATCGTCAATCCTGGGTAACGGATACCGGTTCTTGATAGTGACCTTGTTCAATTCCCGGTAATCGATACACATACGGAAAGTTCCGTCTTTCTTCTTAACAAATAAAACTGGAGCTCCCCACGGTGAAAAACTAGGTCGTATGAAACCCTTATCCAACAACTCTTGCAATTGTGTAGATAACTCCTGCATCTCTGACGGTGCAAGTCGATAAGGCGCCCTAGCTATCGGTGCTGCGTCTGGTGTAAGGTCGATTCGAAATTCCACCTGTCTGGTAGGCGGTAATCCCGGCAAGTCTTCTGGAAACACCTCCGGAAATTCACAAACTACAGGTATATCTTCAAGCTTCTTCTCAACTACCGGTTTTTCAGTTATAAGTGCTATAACTGCCGTATGACCTTTACGTAGACACTTGTGTGCTTTCATACAAGATATGAGACGCAGTGGCGTACTGCTCTTCTCGCCTTGTACATATAATGTCTCTCCCTGCGGAAGAGGTATGCGAACAATCTTTTCATGGCATACGATTTCAGCCTGGTTTTTGGACAACCAGTCCATGCCAATAACTACATCAAAACTGCCTAAGGCAATAGGCATAAGATCGATTTCTAATGTTTGACCCATCAAATTAAGGATACATCCCTTAAAAATATTTTCCACTACAATCAACTTACCATCAGCTAATTCCACAGTGTATGGACTATCTAAGGCAGTGGGACTAACATTTAGCAACTTAGCAAGTGAACTAGATACAAAACTCCGATCGGCACCGGTGTCAAATAACATAGAGGCATAGTGATTATTTAAGAGGAACGTACCCGTAACGATGTTAGGATCCTCCCGCGCTTGACGTCCTCCAATCACAAATGCCCTGCCCCTAGCACCATTGTTGTTGTTGTTGTTATTGTTGTTGTTGTTGTTGGTGCCATTTCCATTACCGTTGCCATTTCCATTGTCATTGGCATTATTGTCCCCGCCTTTCTTGAGCTGTGGGCAATCTTTCTTAAAATGCCCCATCTTGCCACACTCAAAACAACCTTTCTGAGCGTTGTTCTGGTTATTGTTCTGGTTGTTGTTGTTCTGTAGTTCCCCGCGACAATCCTTAGCCGCATGCCCAATCTTGCCACACCTCTGGCACTTAGCTTTCTCACACTGATTACCTGCATGATGGTAACCACACCTATTGCACTTGGGGTGTTTGCCAATATAACCCCCCGACGATGATTGCTGACCACTGCTTGAACCATGATAAGACTTGTTTGAGTCTTGTTTCCGGTTTTGCTGATATGATTGTTGGTTGTTACCCTTGAAGTTGTTACCTTCCCACTTTCTCTTATGATCTCCTACCTTGGTAGCAGATGTTCGTTTGGGCAGAGTCCCCTGCAACACTGCCTGGTCAGTAAGCTGATGCGCTAAACGAACAGCTTGTTGGATGGTGGTGGGATTCGCTGAAGTAACCAACCCCTGAATCTGAGGCACTAGTCCTCCAATGTATCTTTCAATCCACTTACTGGCTGGAGTAGCCATGTGTGGTAGAAGTCTGGCCAGTTCATGCGACCTGGTCGTGTACTCTTCAATATTTGACCCCTCCATCTTGAGGTGCCAGTATTCCTCCTCCAACTTCTGCATTTCACTGCGAGGACAGTACTCCTCTTGCAGTAAAGTTTTGAAGTCATTCCATGTTAAGGCATTTGCCTCTCCCAACCCCAGAGTCTGGACATTTGAGTTCCACCAAGTTAGTGCTGGACCCTCCAATGTTCCCGTAGCAAATTTCACCTTGCTTTCGTTAGGGCAGTTGCACATTTCAAACACAGACTCCGCCTTTTCAATCCACCGAAGGAGTCCAATGGCCCCCTCCGACCCTTTGAAATTATGAGGTTTGTAGTCCAAGAACATCTTGAACGTGCAGACTTGTGGGTTAACCAATCCCCCAGCTGGACCCTGTGGCCCTGTGTTGTGTGTCTGCGCATACTGTGCAATTGCCTCTGCAACTCTGTTGTTAATTAGCTCATTGAGCTCAGCAACAGTCATATGTACGTTTCCCTCAGCCATTAGTTTCCTATTTACAAGAAGTGTTAGCACGAAGTCAAAATCTAATGTGACATGTGTAAGTAAAACAACAAACACAACATGTAATATAAATCAACACAATTGTTGAAAATAAATAATAATTCTTCCATAGATAGAAACTTTCTTTGAGTACAATACTTTTGAAATAAAACACAACTTTTCAAACTACTAATGTAGGAACACAACCCGTTCCTAATAAGTTTAAACAAAACAAGAAAGAAAAGAAAAACAATCAATCGTCCTCAACAGTGGATTCAGGATCGGACTCAACAACTGGTGCTGGTTCCTCCTCCTCATCCTCATCCTGTTCCTCATTCTCAGAGGCCACTAAATCCTCCAAGGCTTCAACCCTGCCCGCCAAAATCTCCTCTCGGTTCTCTGACTCTTCTAGACGACCAATCAAGTTAATCATCTCATTTCGCATGTCATGAACCAGATGGGCAAGTTCCTCTTGCCTCTCATTAGCATCCCATTGTTCCTGAGAGTGCTGTGCAATCCTATCTTCTGCTTCCTCCAGATCCTCACGCAGTTTGGCGATCTCCTCCGCGTCCGTCCTTTGCCTCTTAGGCTCAGGAGCATCTAGTACTGGTGGTGGATGTGCAGAGGGTCCCTCAGCAGGGATCTGCTGAGTGCCCTCCACTGGCTCCTCCTCCGGATCCTCATCCGGGTCCTCATCTGGATCCTCCTCGGGATCCTCGTCTGGGTCCTCCTCCGGGTCCTCCTCTGGATACTCATCTGGGTCTGAGTCATCTCCCTCATATGGTGGAGGTGATGGAATAGGTGGTGGTGGTGATGACGGTGGTGCCGGAACTATCGGTTCCTCGTCCTCGGAATCATCAATATAGATATAGGGTACCGATGATGATGCCATGCCTGTTACATAATATCATATGTAAGTGCAATGCCATAAAATGTGTAAGCAAATCAATTACATAATGTCATATGTAATTTCTAAGCAGTATGTGTAAACATATGTGTCTAATGTCTAACAATCATAGTCTAAGCTTACAAATGCAAACCTAGTTCGCTATAACCAATGGCTCTGATACCAATCTGTCACACCCCCAATTTCCAACTAACGGAATCATACCGTTTGGGAACATGACAAACCAGGATCTCAGATCATTAGACATAGCGAAGACCTCTATATGAATTTTCAAAACATACTTTGGTCTTTAAACATAACATCAGAGTTTACAAAAGTTGCGGAAGCGTTTAAAACCAATAACAGTTGTAAAGTAAACATTACAAAACAAAATACTTAAATGTTCAAATTCAAATATTCAAAATGTTTAAAATGCATGAGACTCTATCTCCTAGTCCATGCCAGCTTTAACGCGCGCCTTAGCGTCCTGAGAAAACATGTAATTCAAGTCAACACAAAGGTTGGTGCATAACACAGGTTTTAAGCATTCACAATGTTCAAAACAACAGTTTGAATAACAAGATTGTAGATAACATAATCACACATGCACAGTCATGATAGCTAGTCATATAAACTATTTACATACGTGTTCGACACCAAAGCTGACGGATTGCCATGCTATAGCATGTTTTCGCCTTGCCACTATTGTCTATCACAACAATAGTAAAATTGTGTTTGGTTAGTCAAACACCTGCCTAGATCCCATCTACCAGGTGAGGTTTTTCAAACCTAATAGATCTATTTCCAACTACCACGCTTTGCATTACAGCAAACTAAACGGTTCGAGGTGTGTAAGGACTTTCAAGTTGATATGTTTTCACATAATGTAAACAGCTAACTCATGCAAGTGATATGTATCTAAAAACAGTTTGTTGCACATGTTTTCTCCCCCAAAACAGTTTAAAATAAGAAAGGGGCCGTGTACGCACCTTTGTTTGTTGTAGAATGATCAAGCACACTAAAATTCGTGTAGAAAATCCTCCTACGAAGAACCTGTGTTTTAACATTAACCTAGTGTTATTCGGAATGTCGTGTTGTGCTTAAAATCACATACGTGTCAATACACGTAAGTTAGAATATTAGAAACGTGCATACGAAAGTACGCGTGCCTTTGAATTCGTTTAAATAAAATCACATACGATTTTATTTAAATAAACATAATTATACGCGATTTCGTTTTCGGACTAAAATATAAATTTTATTATTCTAATGTGTTCGGGACTTCGTTACGGTTCCAACGCAACTTGAACGGATTCAATCGGATTTAAAATGAGAAATTTATGAGTAAAACATTAAAATGTTTTAAATTTCAAAAACAGTTGGGGCCCGGGTTCGAACCCGTGACCTCCAACTCTACACACCCACGAACTACCATCTCGGCCTATCACACCCCCAATTTTCAACTAACGGAATCATACCGTTTGGGAACGTGACAAACCAGGATCTCAGATCATTAGACATAGCGAAGACCTCTTTATGAATTTCAAAACATACTTTAGTCTTTAAACATAACATCAGAGTTTACAAAAGTTGCGGAAGCGTTTAAAACCAATAACAGTTGTAAAGTAAACATTACAAAACAAAATACTTAAATGTTCAAATTCAAATATTCAAAATGTTTAAAATGCATGAGACTCTATCTCCTAGTCCATGCCAGCTTTAACGCGCGCCTTAGAGTCCTGAGAAAACATGTAATTCAAGTCAACACAAAGGTTGGTGCATAACACAGGTTTTAAGCATTCACAATGTTCAAAACAACAGTTTGAATAACAAGATTGTAGATAACATAATCACACATGCACAGTCATGATAGCTAGTCATATAAACTATTTACATACGTGTTCGACACCGAAGCTGACGGATTGCCATGCTATAGCATGTTTTCGCCTTGCCACTATTGTCTATCACAACAATAGTAAAATTGTGTTTGGTCAGTCAAACACCTGCGTAGATCCCATCTACCAGGTGAGGTTTGTCAAACCTAATAGATCTATTTCCAACTACCACGCTTTGCATTACAGCAAACTAAACGGTTCGAGGTGTGTAAGGACTTTCAAGTTGATATGTTTTCACATAATGTAAATAGCTAACTCATGCAAGTGATATGTATCTAAAAACAGTTTGTTGCACATGTTTTCTCCCCCAAAACAGTTTAAAATAAGAAAGGGGCCGTGTACGCACCTTTGTTTGTTGTAGAATGATCAAGCACACTAAAATTCGTGTAGAAAATCCTCCTACGAAGAACCTGTGTTTTAACATTAACCTAGTGTTATTCGGAATGTCGTGTTTTGCTTAAAATCACATACGTGTCAATACACGTAAGTTAGAATATTAGAAACGTGCATACGAAAGTACGCGTGCCTTTGAATTCGTTTAAATAAAATCACATACGATTTTATTTAAATAAACATAATTATACGCGATTTCGTTTTCGGACTAAAATATAAATTTTATTATTCTAATGTGTTCGGGACTTCGTTACGGTTCCAACGCAACTTGAACGGATTCAATCGGATTTAAAATGAGAAATTTATGAGTAAAACATTAAAATGTTTTAAATTTCAAAAACAGTTGGGGCCCGGGTTCGAACCCGTGACCTCCAACTCTACACACCCACGAACTACCATCTCGGCCTACCAACATTTGTTAACAAAAACCCAACTTAATTTCTTTTAACCACACCTTAGCCGGTTCCCCCAATTCAACCGAACCCAACAAGCTTTCGATTGAACCCCGATTCGAACTCGATCTAACCCAATTCCTTAGGGCTTTACTTCTGTTGTCCTAATCGATTATATATGAGTGTTTAATTGATCATGTTCCTCAATAACACATTCAATTGGATCAAAACCTCTAACCCGTTTTATCCTAAAACTCGAATACTAACAATTCATTATAGTTTGTTGAAATTAACATGGGATCACTCTCAATCGGCCTCTTCTGAAACTATTAATGACAACAAATTTCATTTTTGAACTCATTATAATCAGAATCCCAATTCCATTACTAAAACAAGCCCTAGAAACTTGAAATCGATCAATCCATTGTTATCAGTCACAATTAACTTAGGTTTAACCTTAGTCGATCCTTTCTGAAGCTACCTATAACATTCAATTTCATTCTTAAACTCATTTGAATCAAAATCCCTCAAACCGTTTTGTTCTATTAACCCTAGAATCGAAATCATTCAATTCGTGATCGTTTCCTAAAATTAACATATTATTATCCTTTGTCGAGATCTTCTGAAGTTAACCATAACAATTAATTTGATTTTAAGCTTCATTTGGATACAAACCCCCAAAACCGATTCTTAGATGAACCCTAATTATCGAAATCATAAAATTCGATGTTTCCAAATGAAATTGTTATGATAAACTGTTTGATCGGAACCTTATGAAACTTATCATATCATTTAATTTCATTTTTAAGCTCATCCCGATCAAAACCCCCAAAATACCTTTGATATGAACCCTAGTTAATCGAATTCTAACAAATCGATGATAGAACTCAGAATTATCATAGGGTTATGTTTAATCGGATCTTTTAGAGTGACTAGGATTAAAAACTTACTTGTTTTGATAATCGATTGATAGAGATCAACTTCAAGCCCTAGTTTCGGCCTTCTTGAAATCGAATTCCTCAATTGAAGCTTCACCGATCGAATTGTTGCTTGTAACCTCTTCTAAGGATGCCGACTTGTGTGCTTTAGAGATTAATCTACTGAGTTATGACCAGATTATGAGAATTTGATACCTATCTCAAACGGTTACAACTTTTGATTTAACCTTGAAGTTAATTCGATCACTAATTGCACAATAACGGCTGGTTAATGATTATAATCATCAATGTGGTATTCATGAATGTTTAATTCAGTTTGCAACCATGTATTGATGTGTAATTCAAGAACTTCTTTGATCTACCCTACGAATTTTGACTTCTAAAGTCAAAATTGTGAATTTTAAGTGGTTTCAAACTTGATCCTTGCCAATTAAACCTATTAAGACTGATCTTGCTTAATTCTAACCTTCAGATTTGATTTTGATCAATTACATAACATTTCGGTTAATCAAAGTTGAACCGAAAATCCTAAATTGTCACAAAGATGCTTCTTAGAACATTGTTGGGCTTGACTAGTTCAATTGGGCCTCTTAAATACCATTGGGCCTCATTGGGCCTTCCTTGGCCTACTTTGTTTTCATTGGGCCTCACTTGACCCTATTGGGCCTTACTGAGCCTCCCTTGGCTTATTGGGCCTACATTGGCTCTGTTGGGCCTACATTGGCTTTGTTGGGCCTACATTGGCTTTGTTGGGCCTACATTGGCTCTGTTGGGCCTGTAATACAACCATCCTCAGTTAACAGGGTTAATTCGAAAAGTCGGATTGTCACAAGGTTTACAAACATTGGTTGAAATAAAAGAATATAATGAACAAGCGATGACGCTTTATTTTATCGGTCATACGTTAGGCCATTTGGTCATGTCGTTGATTTGGTCAAGGGCCAGGTCATGGTTCATGATACATGTCATGGTTTGGGTTATTTAGCTTATAACCAAGTCATGGTTTGAGGAATAAGAAGAGTCTATCATTAGTCGAGTAGAGATGGGCATTTTGGGTTCATTTGAGAACCGGAACTGGTTATTAGAGTAAACCGGGCCGGGTACAGTGGAACCGGTTTTTAAGAGAAATCGGAATTGGTTCTTGAATTTGAAAATTGAAACCGTTAGAACCGGTCCGGTTAGGGTCGGGTCCGGACCGGCTCTCGTTTTATTTTTTTAAATTCAAAAAAAATGCATACATAAATGCTAAAAAAATACTTAATAATATAAACAAGTACAAGAAAATAATAATATTCAAAAAAATGAATTATTATTCATAATAATTTTACAATACATTACATAAATAACATAAAAATAATAATAACATAAATACATACTAAAAAATAACATGGATACATTTATTTTTATCATAATTATTTCAAAAACAAAAGACATACAAAAGAAATAAAAATATAAAAAAAAATTGTCGATGGATATCCTATTGCGTTTGTGTTCGTGTACGATTACGAGTACGAGCTTCATGTACAAGTTATCGGTCAGATATGTCGGAATATAATCATTTCTCCACCTCCTCTTCGTGTACCCTTGTTTCAAGTTCGATTTCATCTACGAGATTTATTATGTTTAGAATTCAATCGATCGCGTCCTGGTGATCCTTTAAGCAAATAGACATCTCTATTGATTCCAAAGTAAGTCATGTTTTTCATAAAGATAATACCCTGCCACTAAGAGAAAATGCATATTCAAAAGCTACCGGAAAAGCTTGGACGGTTAATAAATCACGGACCATGGTGGCTAGAATCGGATAATCGGATTCCTTTCCTTTCCACCATGACAAAAGATCTAAATTACGATAATCCTCTGATTGAAAAGTGGACACAAAATATGTTCCACTATACCTTTCGAGCTCACTTGAAGTGGTGTTACCCCTTTGTCGTTTGTCATTTCATTACAAACGGTATTAAATAAACAAAGAAGCGGATCTCGTGGTTTGCTACTACTCGAGCATGATGTGCTCGGGCCCATACGTATGTTCATATTAGGACCATGTTTAATTACATAAAATTCATACATACTTTGTAAGCCATGTTGAAAACTTTTTTTTGCTTTGTTTGAAAATTTTGGATCTTCTTTGTGTGTATCTAAATTATCATATATTTCGTCTATCACACTACCAAAAAAACAGAAAATTTTCCTACAAAATTTCGTCGGAAAAACAAAATAGCGACTAAATTCCTACGAAAAATTTTAGTCGGAAAAAACCCCGTAGGAAAACACTTTCCGACGAAATTGCGACTAAAACACCGACAAAATACCGACTAAATATTTTAGTCGTTAAATTTCCGACAAAATACCGATATAAATAAATAATATTTTTTCCGACTAAATAGCGACTAAAGAGTGACGAAATATCATGTTCCAAATTTTTATTTTTTAATTACTTAATTAATAATTGAATTAATAATGACATTTGTTAATCATAGTTTATTAAAACTTCCGACGAGCTTCCGACAAAATATGAATTAAACAAATATTATTTTGAATAGACTTTCCGACAAACTACCGACAAACAATTTAATTTTCAATTTTTTCTTAACCGAATCTACCGACAAATTTCCGACGAAAGTTAATATGTCTCATAATTTTCTTACCGAGGAAATTCCGACGAAGATTTTTACATTTTGTTCCGACAAGATTCCGACGAAATTGTATTATTTTTTACATATTTTCCGACAAGATTCCGACGAAACAGTTTTTTTATACCACTTTTCCGACGAAATTCCGACCAACATGTAAAAATTCAGTTTTTAAATCCTAAAAGCTGCAGAAAATTCCCACCTAAAAACTGCAGAAAATCTCACCATAAAAACTGCAGAAAATTCCCGAAAAAACCTAAAAATTCCATAAATATTGTTCAAATACATACATATCAGTTGTTACAATTAGCTACCAAAGTATATAGCACATGTTCTAACATGTTAAAAACAAAACAAACAAGCTAGGAACTATTTATCGGCGAGTTTTTTCATGATATCTTCAATTTGTTTATTTAGTTTCTCTCGTTCAGCTCGCTCCTTTTCAGCCACTCGTTCCATTTGTTCTAATCAATTTTCCAAGCTTTGGCGAGCCTCCATTTCTTTTTGTAACTGAGATTCAACATCTTTGACCTATGATTGTTAAAACATATGTAATTAATATGTATACAATAGTACTTAACTAAAAAGTAATAGCAAATAATAAGTGATCATTCATAAAAAAAATAATAGGAAACATGTTGCTAATCTAATCTAAATTTTGCTACTAAAAGTGCTTACAGTAGATAAATTGTTGATCTACAAACAGAAAATGCTCAAAAACAAAAAATGCTCAAAATCTAATGTTTTAATAAGCAATCTGCCACATCATATGAATCTTATTTATCAATGACATATAAAACATGAGATATCTCCTTGTATTACGAAACCAATGATGTTACTTCTAACCTAGAAAAAAATGCTTAAATAAGAAAATAAAATAACAATACCTTTTGTGATTGTAGGGCATCACCATATGAATTAGACCCGTCATATGATGATTGTGACCCAGTCACCACAAAACGTGGATCAGAAGATCCTACTCCGAACATTCGGCCACCACCATTGGGATGCAAACGCTCCCAAACAGCAAATTCATCTTGATCAAGATTCTCATCATTGTCTGACCCATACTCTTTCACAAGTTCTTTATGAAACACTTCCTGTATTTTCATCAAAATAAAGCCAGCCTAGATTAATGGATCTAGAGTATGTAATACATGTTGAGATTTTTTTTCACAAGTACAAAATAATGGATCTAGAGTACATGCTTAAATTTTGATCTTTGTTAATCAAATTAGATTTCTAGAGTGTATGGTCAACACCTTGGTATAGAAGAAATCGAAGTACCAGATATGTGTGCTCAACTCTACAGGGATTATGAGACAATAATGGTTGGTCTTTGTATATGATCTTCATCCTAAACTATATGATTCTTTTACGAAATAACATATTTC
The DNA here is from genome assembly GCA_009363875.1 of Mikania micrantha. Lineage (NCBI taxonomy): Eukaryota > Viridiplantae > Streptophyta > Magnoliopsida > Asterales > Asteraceae > Mikania > Mikania micrantha. The sequence continues at coordinate 36,646,812 of CM018683.1, read as the reverse complement.
TTTACAATTGAAACTACATTAGTTTAATCAACCCATATTTATTTTATTTTTTTGCACTAAAATTTTCTTACAACACAGTTAATTTAAAACCTCCTTATCTACCATACAAAATGTGTAAAATGTTCAATAAATGATAACTTACAAATGATTCTTTTGATCGCGACGTGACAAACTCCAACTCATCCAAGTCATTAATATTGATTTCTCCTTCTCGCAGTCTCTTCTTAGTCTCTTTGGTGGCATGTGTATCAATAAAGACTAATTCATATCCAACCTTTTTACCCTTTTGCTTGTCCTACATTGAACATTGATAAGAGTAAAATATGCAAATGGTTACTTAATTGTATAGACGCGATAAGCTTACCAACTTGATACGATGTTCATCAAAACCCATAGATCCTCCGGTATGTCGAGAGAGATCATTATTACGGTTACTCCTCCCAGTTTTGGATCTCTTTAACCATTTATCAGTGTTCCAAATCTGCAAATAGTAAAACATATGTATGTATGTATAGATATATAAATATGTGTAAGGAATAATAAAATTAGAAATTAAAACCATAACACCCTTACTTTGCATAAACGTTGCCATCTCTCAAGAGGAATGCAATCGGGTGGATAATTACAAGTTATGTCAAATTTCTCTTGACCAAATGGAATATCATGACCATCTTCTCTGGCTTTATTTCGAGATTTTTCTCTAAATTCGCTCATTATATCTGGAAAACGATCCCTAAGCACGTTGACAAATCCCTCAAAAATGTATTGGTTGTCTCGTACATCCCATCTCCACTGTGTCTACATAAAAATGTAAAGAAAAAAAATTAAAAAATAAATGATAACTATACAAATAATTATGTGATATATTACCTTAAAGCTATTAAACATCTCTCTCAAATTACTATGTGGGACCCTTGCAAATGTTACCCAATCTCCATCAAAATTTTGTTGTAGTATAGTGATTGCACTCCTATGAATGCGCCCACATCCAAACCTACAACATTAATAATAACAAAATAAGTATATTTGTTACATGAAAAAATGACATAAATTAAAATTTTAAAATTAAAAACATACTTTCTTCCTATACGTGTGATCCGTGGCCTTTTGCCACCATCATCCTTGCTACTATCATCCTTACCACCAGCATCCTCAATACTAGCATCCTCAAAACGAGCATCCTCAAAAGTATCATTCTCACCACCATCATTCTCGCCAACATCGACCTGAAGATGCCTATCATCCTCATCATAATTGTATTCATCCATATCATTGCTATTATCTTGTAACCCTATGGTGTTACGAAATACCCCCGCCATATCAGCCATTTCATCACCACGAGCAACGCAACTATTACTGCCAGCAACTCCCCTTCCCTTTACCACCACGTACTATCACGTGCCTCCCACATGTATGTACGGTTTCTCTTTCTTCAACAATATTTTTATTTTTTACTTTAGAACTGGACTTCTGGGATCCATGCCTCCGTAAATTATCATCAGCACCACTACGAGAATCAGACTCCTGAACATGAATACTGCTAGTACCAATACCACCATGAGTGCGTACACTACCACCTTGAGTACCAGTCCTACCACGTCTTCCTGGACATACCTTTCCACCACGAGTACCGACATTACCACTACCACCATCCATAATGTATGCACCCTGCATTTAATTAAACAACAATGGTCAAATACATTATGTAAGTTTGATAAATCATATAAATGAAAATAATTTAAAAGCTTATATACCACAAATAATTTATGTTCCTAATAATCATCATCATTATTATCAACATCCTTATTACCAATACCATCACCATCATCATCATCATCATCATCATCATCATCATCTTCATCTTCATCTTCATCTTCTTCAGGTGTTTCCTCCGTATTGATCAATTGCTCTGTTGTAATGATATTTGTAACCTGGACTAGACATTCACTATTGGTTACCACATTTGGTATCTCAAACCGTTCATTAATCTGAAAGAACACGTGTGCTTCCATGTTTCCATCGTTTGCAGCTTCGGTTTCAGGCGTGGTGATTTCTTAAATGTGACATGCTTTTGTCTTGACAACCGCCCATATATCTTTCGTATCACTTGTAATGGCAGGGTATGATGTGTAAAATACTTGTTCCGCTTGTGATGCCAAGATAAATGGGTCATTGCTCGAAAGCCGAGACTTGGGTTTGACATCAACAAGCTTGTTTTTGTGAACTACAACACCATGTTTGTTATCAAACCATGTACATTTAAAGAGTACAACAGTGTGATGTTCATTGCAATCATATTGGAGCTCTAGTATCTTGTCCACTAACCCGTAGTAGTCAGACGCTTCTGTGTTATACGTCTCCCCTCTAACGCATACACCATAATTTGATGTCACAAGTCCTTTACCATACTTCTGTGTATGGAACTTATAACCATTTACAAAGTACCCATTGTGAGATTGAGAAAAAATTGATGGTTTTTTTTGATAAAATCTTCAAATGTTGAGTGCTTCCATCAATTAAACCAATCCTTACCTATATTAAAAAAAACACACACAACGTATTGGTTAATGATGCACTAAATTCAACTCTTTTAATTTAATCGGATTTACTTACGCGGTTTTCAAACCATTCAACAAAGTGGTTATCTCTAAGAAGAGGAATTGGCTCGTCCGGATACTTTTCAGGGGCCACTTCATCAAACTCGTCAATGTAAGGGTAAACTTCTTCTCAATTTAGAAGAACATACATGTGTGCCTTTTTAAGTTCTTCAGAACTCATGCATCTTCGTGTTCCATTCTTTTGATATAATCGTCTTGACGGAACGACAAACACACTTAGTTGTGAACCTCCACTCAAAGATCTAGGTTGTTGCGGTGCAAAATTTCGTGGTTCACGATTATGGTGTGTCTCAATTGTTGGGTCAAAGTATAAAGCACAGTAAGTGGCAATCTCATTCACCAAGTGTTCCCTCACGATTGAACCCTCAACTCTTGATTTATTTCTAATTCTTCTTTTAATCAAGACAAGTTTTCTACATTTTGAAATTATTGAGAATGTGTTGTTAGAACGCATTTAAAAAAAAACTAGTAATATTACAAATAGAATTACCTCTCATATTGACACATCCATCTATATTGCACTGGACCGCCAAGAAGAGCTTCATCAGCTAGATGTATAACCAGGTGCTCCATTGAATCAAAGAAACCAGGAGGGAAAATTTTCTCCAACTTGCACACGGTCACAATTACAGAGCGTTCCATGTTTACCAGGTCATCTATATGCAATGTTTTTGAGCATAGAACCCGAAAGAACATGCACAACTCTGTTACAACCTCATATGTCTCTTTTGAAACAAAGCCTCTAATAGCGAGAGGAAGTAACCATTGCATAAACACATGACAATCATGGCTTTTGAAATTATGGAAAGTGTTGTCTTTGATTTTTACTAAACTCCCTATATTTGAAGCGTATTCGTCTGGAAATCTAAGTTTTTTCATCCAAGCACAAACTTTTTTAAGGTCATTTTTTGGCAAAGTGTAATCACCCTTATTTAACAATATCTTCCCATTGTTATCATATATTGGGTTTAAAAGGGGTCGGTCACAAATATGTTCAATGTCTTTCCTTGCCTTTAAATTATCTTTGGATTTGTTTGTACCCATAATTGTGTGAAACAGATTATCGAATACATTTTTCTCAATATGCATCACGTCGAGGTTGTGACGGATCAACAACTTGTTCCAATACGGAAGCTCCCAAAAGATGCTTCTCTTTACCCAATTATGGGTAATACCAAAACCAAGTGGTTTTCTATATAATTCACTACCATGGGGTTCACCTTTGTAAACAACAGGTAAATGTTTTACAATCTGCCATATTTCCTCTCCGGTTGGCTGTAAAATACGTCTTACACGTGAAATTGTTTTGTTTTTTCTAAAATTAATCTTATCTTTTAGAAAACAATGTCTTGGTGGAATATGTGTGCTCCATCCAGACAACATCGCATAAGCAGGAAAGTCACTAACTGTCCATAGCAATACTGCTCTCATTTGAAAATTGGTACGTTGATGGACATCATAAGTTTCAATGCCATGATTGAACAAATGTTTCAATTCATCTACTAAAGGCTGTAGAAAAAAATCGATATTTTGTCCAGGACTTTTTGGACCGGGAATGATTAACGGAATCTGTATGTATTGGTCTTTTAATGCTAACCAAGGAGGTAGATTGTAAACTGTGATAAACACCGGCCAACACGAATACGGGTTTCCGCTTGTACTATTTGGACTAAACCCATCAGTACATAACCCAAGACGAACATTGCGTGTCTCTTTTGCAAAATCAGGAAAGACCGAGTTAAAATGATGCCAAGCCTGACCATCACTAGGATGACTCATCTTCTCTGATGGATTACGATTAGCATGCCAAGTTAAATGTTGTGCCGTCTTCTTTGAATAAAATAGTCTTTGTAGCCTTGGTCCAATAGGCATGTAGGTCATCACAAACTTCGGCACCTTCTTTCCTTTTTCTTTGTATCTTCCTTCTTTGCATACTTTACAATAATCCAAATCAGAATATTGTCCATGAAATAGCATGCAATGGTTCTGGCATGCATGAATTTGTTGTGATGGCAACTCTAGTTGCTTCAACATCTTCTTGGTCTCATAAAAGTTTCTAGGTAACTTGTTACAATCTGGTAGAATTTCTTTAATGATCGGAAGTAGTTTATCAAATGTTGAGTCAGAAACATTACATTCTGATTTCCAATTCAATAACCTCATGGTGATAGAGAGAGTGCTAGCATGCTTGGCCCCATCCCATAAAGGCTCATTGGCTTGCTCGAACATTTTATAAAATGCCTCCGCTTTTTTATTAGGATCTTGTGTTTGTTGTTGATAATAAGGATCATGAAACTGGTGCATGCCATCCATAACCATTTGATCATATTCATTAAATTCACCAATATCTTCATCAGCATCTTCACCCATATGTTGAGACGTCACCTGATTTGAACATCGCTCCATGTTTATAGCTTCATCAGAATATCTTTCACCATGTGCATACCATAACTGATAGTCTTTCATAAATCCTCGGGTAAATAGATGAATTTGAACTTCATTTCTTGTGTTGTAATAATGATTTTTGCATTTGCTACACGGGCACCTTATCTTTCCATTTTCAATGTTTGTTGCATTTTCGTTTGCAAAATCCAGAAAATAAGAGACAACTTGTTGAAATCGTAGGTTGAAAGACCCATCTCTATTGGTTCTCATAGTATACATCCATTCTCTATTTGATGTCATTTTTCTTATCTATAACAAGGGTTCATTATTCAAAACTAATTTGATAGAAATAGAAAATAATTTCAGCACATAGCTATTTCATCATCCAAGAATCTAAACAAAAAAACGAACCAAAATTTCTTCAATTGAAAAAAATATTCAAACCAATGCATGATAAACAAGATAACCTACTAAAGGCTGCTATTATTATATGAGAAGAATCAAGGGAAGTCATTTCTTACCGTCACCGTGGCATACGCAAGCTAACCTAGTAGAGCCCCCTTTCACTGCCAATGTGTTGTATGCCACCACCACTCTTCGCAACCTTTGAACAAAACAAGATTAAAGGCTGCCATTATTTACATATTTTTGAAAAAAAAAAGATTTCCAAAATCACATAAACAATAAAGAAGAAACGTGAAATTAATTGATGGGCAATTTTATGATCACCAATCATGCTGCAGCCAATGATGAATCAAACCTTCCATGAGTTTGGCAAGAACCATATAAATAAGTGTACTAATTGCTTTAATTATAATACAAATACCGTTATGTCTCATTATGTATGGTAAGCTTCATGTAAAAGTATTTATTATATTCTCACTGTAGGTTTTTTTAATAATTTTTTCTTCTTCTTAGTTATGTCTTTAGAGTATTGTGTTGAATATATCATGTGTTTCATCAGATTGTTTATTATTTCAATTAATTAATATAGTCAAATATTAAACAATTAAAACATCTTTGTTGATGATGATACCATATATTTGATGTTCTTTCTTCAACTTACATGTAAAGCTACGCTAAAATTATTTTCTAGCATGTTGTTGCTATGAAAACACAAGTAGCTAAAACTAAATACAAGTAAATAATGTTAAAGACAGTGAAGAATCAAACATTTCCTGAGTTTGGCTATTAAATGTACTCACAAATGCCATATTTGTTTAACACTAAAATACATTCAATTTGAGGATCTCAAGGCGATTCAACATATTGAAATAGATGATTAGATGGGTAGGGACAGAGGTGAGGGCTGATTAATCGAACTTACAGTGACGGGGAAGGCGGAGGAGATAGGGGTGAAGGCTTCGATCCGCAGCGGAGGAGACGACGTATCCTGGAATGATGGAAAGTGACGACGGAGGGGACACGAGAGTAGGCTTCGATCGTGTGAGGCCCCGAAACCGGGCACCTCACAGAGGTTGGTTTTCATCATAACACATAGCTCTTAAACTAAAAACTTTCATAATCATGCAGCGGAAATGTAAACATAGTTTGATAAACAGAAATCAATAACATGTCTGTATCAAAATCACATCGAATTGCCAAAACCACCGGATCGTATGACTCTATGCCCGAGCTCCATGCCTCCTCTTATCATACCTTCAACCTGACATACATGCTAAATCAAGTCAGCTTACGCTGGTGAGTTCTAGTTTTCATAAAACAACATTAAACATACTTAACATATACATCATTTCATACGCATAGTCCATAACCTTAGCACATAACATCCTTACATCATCATCATCATACGTTCCACTGTTACCATTCGAACAGTGGGCTTATGCCGGCACAAGGCTCCATAACCGTTGGTCTGTCCCGCCGAAGCGTTCTGCAGACCCATACTTACCCAGTAGCAAGTACTGGAGCAACCATAACCATACTTACCCCATATGAATATGGGAGCAACGTCATACTTACCCCGTAACGAATGCGGGAGCAACATCATACTTACCCCGTAACGAGTACGGGAGCAACATCATACTTACCCCGTAACGAGTACGGGAGCAACCATACTTACCCAGTACAAATACTGGAGCAACCATACTTACCCAGTAACAAGTACTGGAGCAACCATCATTCATCATGACATGATACACTAGCACCATATCATCATTCATCATAACATCGTATCATTATCCTAATAACATAGGATTTCTCATACAGGGTATGCTAGTATCATGTCATCATAACATCCTAGTACCATGCACATGTCATGCTAGTCGCACGTCATCATATCATTCATCATGGCCACATAAACACATTTTGCTAGCATGTAATCATCATAACATCATACTTCCATCATAGCGTACCTAGGATTTCATCATAACATACCTCCCTATTTACCATCATAGCATGTTATCATTTAGTTTTATCATCATAACTTACTAACATGCATTCATCATTCTTAGCATACTTTCATGCAATAATCATACTATCACCTTAACATGCATACATGGTCAGGGCATAACATCATTCATTCATTATCATCATAGGCACATATCATCATAGACATAACAATAAGCATGTATGTCAGCCCAAAACATTAGGCATAAAATAGGGCGTCTAGAACTCACATGATGATGGCTCCTTATCTTCTTAACCGAACTCCTTAGTTAAGACCTGGGAACCTACATCATTACATCGTCTCATCACATACCATTCATAGACTTAGGATATATTTCAAGTCCTCATAACCTACTAGTTACTCCTCCTAACTACAAGTTCTCGAACCTGGATAGTATTCGAACACTTGTAGTTCACGAACCACTCATGTACACGAAATCCTTGTATTCGAAATACTGGGGTACACGAAATACCCTGGTACACGAAATGGCCCTGTACTCGAATTCATTAAGTGTATTCGAACTACTTATTGTACACGAAATGGCCCTTGTATTCGAAGTAGTCATGTACCCGAAATACCCCTTGTACTCGAATTGTCCATGTACTCGAATTAACATGTATGATTTCGAGTACCCTCTGCTCATGATTTCGTGTACTCATCATTTCATCATTTAAACATCTCAGAAATTCATCTACGACTTTGGGGAGCTAGTTCTAGGTTCCTTAGGGTGTTATCAACACACTGGAATATCAAAGTTCCGAACTTTATGCATAAAGGTGTGAGCTTTATGCATAAGTTCCCTTTTTGTATGACTATCCTAACTTTTGTATAAAAATCCAGCTTTCTATATAAGAATCACTTACTTGAAGGTAGCTGATTCTCCTGGTAGAATCCCGTGCGTTTCCTTCTTTGTTTGGTCGCTCAAAGCTCGATTCTTGATGTTCTTGGACTCCTACTTCGAGTACTCAAAAGAAACTATGCCTCCAACCAAAGGTTCGCACTATTCCCAAGGCACGGGTATTTATAGGGAAGGTCCCTGTACTCGAAATATGGGGATTTTCGAATACTAATTTCGAGTACAGTGTACTCGAAATCCACATGTAGAGTACACGAACCCGAGGTCCTAACTTCTTTACTTTTCGTCTATCTTCCGTCAAGCTTATTATTCGTTACCCATTTGTAAGTTCAAGTAACTTGTTTTAGAAAATTTGGGATGTTACAAGTCTCCCCTCCTTACAATAGGTTTCGTCCCGAAACCTGCCTCGTTACATATCGAACAAATGAGGATACAACTTCCTCATCTCGTCTTCCAATTCCCACGTCGTGTCTGAACCCTTCCGATGCTTCCACTGAACTCTTACTTGACGAATCGTTTTATTCCGTAGCTGCTTTTCCTTCGTATCCATAATGGCAACTGGTTCTTCAATGTAGTTCAGTCGGTCATCTACTTCAATGTCATCTAAGGGAACATGTGCTAGCTCGTCTGCCAGACACTTCCTAAGATGTGACACGTGGAAGGTAGGATGAATCCCGTTCAGCTCCTCTGGTAGGTCCAGTCGATACGCGACTTTCCCTACCTTTGCCTTTATCGGAAACGGTCCGATGTACCTCGGACTCAACTTGCCTCGCTTTCTGAATCGAATGATTCCCTTCCATGGTGATACTTTCAGCAACACTCGATCGCCAACATCAAACTCGATCGGTCTCCGGCGCTTGTCAGCGTAGGACTTTTGGCGATCTTGTGCAGCCTTCATACGTGCTTTTATCACCCGTAGCTTTTCTGCCATCTCAATCACAGCAGCCTTGTTTCCCATTTCTTTCTGCCCAACTTCACCCCAACATACCGGGGTTCTACATCGTCGTCCGTACAACGCCTCATATGGGGGCATTCCGATACTAGAGTGATAGCTGTTATTGTACGAAAACTCCACCAATGGCAAGTGGTCATCCCAGCTTCCTCCAAAATCGATAATGCACGCCCTAAGCATATCCTCCAACGTTTGAATAGTCCTTTCCGACTGTCCATCCGTTTGGGGGTGATAGGCGGTACTGATATTTAACCTCGTTCCCATAGCATCATGAAACTGCTTCCAGAATCTGGAAGTAAACCTCGTATCCCGATCTGACACAATGGAGACAGGAACTCCATGTCTGGTCACAATCTCTTTCACGAACAACTCAGACAACCTTTCGGACGTATACGTTTCCCTGATAGGAAGAAAGTGTGCACTCTTCGTCAGTCGGTCCACAATCACCCATATGGCATCATGTCGCTTAGCTGTCTTTGGTAGCTTGGTAATGAAATCCATGGTGATGTGTTCCCATTTCCATTCTGGTACCTCTAGAGGTTGCACATATCCGTAGGGCTTCTGATGTTCAGCCTTCACTTGCGCACAAGTAAGGCACCTGTTCACATATTGCATCACATTAAACTTCATGCCCGGCCACCAATAATCCTGTCGGAGATCTTGATACATCTTCGTTGCACCGGGGTGTACCGAGTATCGTGACTTGTGGGCTTCATCTAAAATCCTCGCTCGAATGTCCCCATTTCTGGGCACCCACATTCGACCGAATCGTAACTTTATCCCATGGTCATTGTCTTCCAAGTTCTTGACTTGTCCGAAGACGCGTTCAAAACCCACATTCTCTTCTTTCAATCCCTCCTGTTGCGCCTGTTTGAGCTCGTTCAGAAAGTCTGGCGTTATCACCAAACTATACGATTTTACTCGTATGGCAGGATGATCAGTCTTGCGACTCAGAGCATCTGCCACCACATTGGCCTTTCCCGGGTGATATAGAATATCACAGTCATAATCCTTTAACAGCTCAAGCCATCGTCTCTGCCTCATATTCAAATCCTTTTGCTCGAAGAAATACTTCAAGCTCTTGTGGTCGGTATAGATGGTACTCCTTACTCCATACAAATAGTGCCTCCATATTTTCAATGCAAACACCACTGCAGCGAGTTCAAGATCGTGGGTCGGGTAGTTAGCCTCATGAATCTTTAGCTGGCGCGAAGCATAAGCTATCACCCTTCCCCTTTGCATTAGTACACATCCCAACCCTTGTCGTGACGCATCGGCATACACAATAAGATCATCATTCCCATCCGGCAGTGCTAGAACAGGAGCTTGGGTAAGTTTCTCCTTCAGCACTGAAAACGCTTGTTCTTGGTTTGGACCCCATTCGTACTTTACGTCTTTCTTCGTGAGCTTCGTCAGTGGCGTCGCTATCTTGGAAAAGTCCTGAATGAATCTCCGATAGTAACCGGCCAAACCAAGAAAACTGCGTACTTCTGTCGGTGACTTTGGAGGACTCCATTTCATAATCGTTTCCACTTTAGCTGGATCTACCATAATGCCTTCTGGGTTCACCACGTGACCCAGAAACTGTACCTCTCGTAGCCAGAAAGCGCATTTGGAGAACTTAGCATAAAGTTCCTCTTTCCTCAGGATTTCCAATACCTCACGTACGTGGCAAGCATGGTCTCCCTCGTTCTTTGAATAAATCAAAATATCATCAATAAACACTATCACCGACCGGTCCAGCATCGGTCGACATACTCTGTTCATCAAATCCATAAATGCTGCGGGAGCATTCGTCAATCCAAACGACATAACGAGAAACTCGTAATGTCCATAACGCGTACGGAAAGCAGTCTTTGGAATATCCTGCTCTCGAACTTTCAACTGATGGTAACCGGATCGGAGATCTATCTTTGAGAACCAGCTTGCACCTTGCAATTGATCGAACAAGTCATCAATTCTAGGTAGAGGATACCTGTTCTTTACGGTCAACTTATTCAGTTCCCTGTAGTCAATACACATACGCATACTTCCATCCTTCTTCTTAACGAACAGCACCGGTGCTCCCCACGGAGAGACACTCGGTCGTATAAAACCTTTATCAAGGAGTTCTTGTAGCTGGGTCATCATTTCCTTCATCTCTGTTGGAGCTAAACGGTAAGGTGCTTTGGCAACGGGTTGTGCCCCCGGCACTAAGTCGATCTGGAACTCAATTTCCCGTTCGGGTGGTAATCCAGGCAATTCCTCAGGGAATACATCGGGGAAGTTACACACCACGGGAACATCATCAATCGTCCTCGTATCCGTACGTTCCTCAATCGCGTAGGCCAAGTAGGCTACACACCCTCGCCTCATCATAACATCAGCCGTGATCATTGAAATGATCTTTGGCGCATACATCGCTTTATCACCATAAACCGTCACGGAACTCCCATCCATCGCACGTAAACATATCATCTTTCGTCGACATACAATGTTAGCCTCATATTTGGCTAACCAGTCCATACCCAAAACCACATCGAATCCTCCTAAGGTAATAAGAAACAATCGGACAGGGAACCTATGACCTTCTATCTCAACATAACAATCATCAATAGCCTCAGTCACCCTGGTCATCTTACCAATAGCCGTCTCTACATCGAATACCCGATCTATCTTCTTAACCATCCCAGATAACCCATCACAGAAAGTAGAAGACACAAAACTCATACTGGCACCAGAATCAAACAATACAGAAGCAGGAATATTGTTGATAGAAAAGGTACCTGTGACCACGTCAGGGTCCTCAATCGCATCATCCTTCGTCATCGTAAAGGCTCGTGCTTTAGCCTTCTGCTTCTCCTTTCCTTTCTCCTCTTTCTTACCCGAGCCCGAAGCATCGGCCCGTGGTAGCTTGCAATCCTTGGACATGTGTCCTAATCCATTGCAGTTGAAGCATCGAGTGGCATTCGGGCAACTACTAGAAAAGTGCCCCGTCTTTCCACACCTGAAACATAAATTAGTGCCCACCAGGCACTGTCCCGTGTGGCTTTTCCCACACTTGTTGCATCGGCCCATCTCTTCTTGCTTAGCCTTCTTACTTGAAAATTTTCGTTGGTCTGTTCGACCCCTCTTAGTCCCGAAGGACTCTTTCACCTTTGCTTCTTCTTTGACTGGTTCTGCTGACATAACATCATCCCAAACTATGCCACTGAGCTCCACAGTGGAGTCATAAGTCTTGGGAGCATTCGCCTTCACATGTATCCGAACCTTGGGAGGCAAACCCTCCATGTATAACTTCACCCTGCGTTCCTCGGTAGAAACCAAGTGAGGAACAAGTCTTGCCATCTCATTGAATCGTGAGGTGTACTGCCTGTGGTTCAGACTTCCCGCCTTCAGCACCAGAAACTCCCTTTCAACCTTATCCAACTCATTCTTGGGACAGAACTGCTTAGTGACCAGTTCCTTGAGATCATCCCAAGTCATCTTTTCCATATCCTCAGTAGTCTTGGATTGCTTGACGGTGTTCCACCAGTGAAGTGCCTCCTCAACGAAAGAGTGAGCTGCAAACTTGACAGCTTGGTCAACTCGGCACTCACTGATGGAGATAACAGCCTCCATCGCAGAAATCCAGTGGCAGGTGGCCACTGCGTCCTTCTTCCCATCAAAGGTCGGTGGGTTACATCCCTTGAAGGACTTGTAGTCACAGCCCTTCAGTTTCCCTGTCATAGAGTCGCCGCTCTTCGTCTCGATGATCACCACCTCATCTTCTTTGGTGCTTTCTTTAGTTCCTTCAGACTTGTCTTTTAGAGCATCCTTCAGTGCCTTAGCAATCATTGCTGGCATCTTTTCATCCATGATCTTGCAGACCTCATCAGAAATAGCCTTCACCACGATAGGCTCTAGAGTGAACTCGTCTTCATTCTCAGGTTGCTCGTTGTGCTCGTGGTCGTCTTCGTTGACGGGTTCTTCAGCCTCGACATGTGGTTCTTCAGCTACCTGTGGTTTCTTTCGCGGTCTACCCTTTTGTCCGGCCATCTTAACTTTCTACATAATGCAACAATTGATGAGTCAGCATAGGAATCAGTTTAGCACGAAATAAGCGTTGTAAATCGTTAATGATGTTGATCAGGTGTTATTAACCATTTACCCAACTCATAGGCTCTAAACGTTTCCCATCCCATCTCCTCAATGTGCATGACTCTAACTACATACCTAACCTTACATCTAGCCATTAACTCGTACATAAACATTCAGCTCGTGGCATCCGTTCATCCGTGGTTGGCAACCCGCATCATTTAATCCCATTCTCAGTTTAAGTCTTAGCACTTGGGATGCTAAGATCTCTCAAACTATGGCTCTGATACCAACTTGTGAGGCCCCGAAACCGGGCACCTCACAGAGGTTGGTTTTCATCATAACACATAGCTCTTAAACTAAAAACTTTCATAATCATGCAGCGGAAATGTAAACATAGTTTGATAAACAGAAATCAATAACATGTCTGTATCAAAATCACATCGAATTGCCAAAACCACCGGATCGTATGACTCTATGCCCGAGCTCCATGCCTCCTCTTATCATACCTTCAACCTGACATACATGCTAAATCAAGTCAGCTTACGCTGGTGAGTTCTAGTTTTCATAAAACAACATTAAACATACTTAACATATACATCATTTCATACGCATAGTCCATAACCTTAGCACATAACATCCTTACATCATCATCATCATACGTTCCACTGTTACCATTCGAACAGTGGGCTTATGCCGGCACAAGGCTCCATAACCGTTGGTCTGTCCCGCCGAAGCGTTCTGCAGACCCATACTTACCCAGTAGCAAGTACTGGAGCAACCATAACCATACTTACCCCATATGAATATGGGAGCAACGTCATACTTACCCCGTAACGAATGCGGGAGCAACATCATACTTACCCCGTAACGAGTACGGGAGCAACCATACTTACCCAGTACAAATACTGGAGCAACCATACTTACCCAGTAACAAGTACTGGAGCAACCATCATTCATCATGACATGATACACTAGCACCATATCATCATTCATCATAACATCGTATCATTATCCTAATAACATAGGATTTCTCATACAGGGTATGCTAGTATCATGTCATCATAACATCCTAGTACCATGCACATGTCATGCTAGTCGCACGTCATCATATCATTCATCATGGCCACATAAACACATTTTGCTAGCATGTAATCATCATAACATCATACTTCCATCATAGCGTACCTAGGATTTCATCATAACATACCTCCCTATTTACCATCATAGCATGTTATCATTTAGTTTTATCATCATAACTTACTAACATGCATTCATCATTCTTAGCATACTTTCATGCAATAATCATACTATCACCTTAACATGCATACATGGTCAGGGCATAACATCATTCATTCATTATCATCATAGGCACATATCATCATAGACATAACAATAAGCATGTATGTCAGCCCAAAACATTAGGCATAAAATAGGGCGTCTAGAACTCACCTGATGATGGCTCCTTATCTTCTTAACCGAACTCCTTAGTTAAGACCTGGGAACCTACATCATTACATCGTCTCATCACATACCATTCATAGACTTAGGATATATTTCAAGTCCTCATAACCTACTAGTTACTCCTCCTAACTACAAGTTCTCGAACCTGGATAGTATTCGAACACTTGTAGTTCACGAACCACTCATGTACACGAAATCCTTGTATTCGAAATACTGGGGTACACGAAATACCCTGGTACACGAAATGGCCCTGTACTCGAATTCATTAAGTGTATTCGAACTACTTATTGTACACGAAATGGCCCTTGTATTCGAAGTAGTCATGTACCCGAAATACCCCTTGTACTCGAATTGTCCATGTACTCGAATTAACATGTATGATTTCGAGTACCCTCTGCTCATGATTTCGTGTACTCATCATTTCATCATTTAAACATCTCAGAAATTCATCTACGACTTTGGGGAGCTAGTTCTAGGTTCCTTAGGGTGTTATCAACACACTGGAATATCAAAGTTCCGAACTTTATGCATAAAGGTGTGAGCTTTATGCATAAGTTCCCTTTTTGTATGACTATCCTAACTTTTGTATAAAAATCCAGCTTTCTATATAAGAATCACTTACTTGAAGGTAGCTGATTCTCCTGGTAGAATCCCGTGCGTTTCCTTCTTTGTTTGGTCGCTCAAAGCTCGATTCTTGATGTTCTTGGACTCCTACTTCGAGTACTCAAAAGAAACTATGCCTCCAACCAAAGGTTCGCACTATTCCCAAGGCACGGGTATTTATAGGGAAGGTCCCTGTACTCGAAATATGGGGATTTTCGAATACTAATTTCGAGTACAGTGTACTCGAAATCCACATGTAGAGTACACGAACCCGAGGTCCTAACTTCTTTACTTTTCGTCTATCTTCCGTCAAGCTTATTATTCGTTACCCATTTGTAAGTTCAAGTAACTTGTTTTAGAAAATTTGGGATGTTACAGATCGTCAGAGGAGGCGAGGGCTGTGCCTTCTTGGAGGAAAAGTAATTTAGGGTTGTGGGAAACGAAATCCCAAATGCATTTTAAAAAAAAATGTTAACTGGTTTTTAATTTTTAATGGGGGTTGTCGTCAAAACGTGTGCTTAACAATCACTTTAAAAAAACTTTGCATTTTAAAATATATATATTATGTTTTATTTATCTTTGAAATGTCATCTTTACAAATAAAATATACATATTCTTAACCATAAGAGGTTACGAATTAACAATATTATATATTCTTAACGTTTTATGACATGTTGTTGTTCATTTCAAACCGAAATATAATATTGTTTACCTAAACTAACTTATTTATCTTAATTTGGGTCAAGATTATCACCCTTAGTTTAAGTTCGTATTTTCGGCAAACACATCCAATAGCACGTTATTGTTGTTGATGTTTGTTTTTTATGTCTAGCGTAGACAATCTGTTCTGCAAATCAGTTTTTGCATCATATATTTATATAATAAGGGATGGTAAAAAGTAAAAACAAATTCTAAATAATAGATATGGTTCATAGTTGTGAGAGGATGCTTAATTAAGAATCATTCTTACTTAAAACTAAAGAAATCAAATTCAGACACAAATTTAAAAGTTATAATAGTAACTTCATCTACTTTAAATGAAAATTACTTCTATACCCTTTAAATGGTTATATATATGATAGTTTTAGTTCTTTACAACTTGTTGGTTCTTAATAGAATGAATCATAAAGTATACATATACCCATTAACATATACATAAACTAGCATATTGACACACACAATACACTATAAAGTATACATATGCATCACATACACATATACCACACGTGGATGCATTAACACATACAAAAACATGCTAGACACATATACATACTAATATATATAGACACACACACACACACATACACGTTATGCATGAACACGCTAATAGCACTAACTAGACTCGCACACATGCATATACAGACACACACTAACACATATGCAGGCATGTACATAAACCATAACACTAACACATAAGCATATATGTACACATACCATAACACGCCCACACACACGCTCATTAACATTTATCTGCCACACTCACTACACACTACATACATAGGTACATACTAAAATATCATATGCATTGTCTATAAGCACTAATAGTTTCACAAAGAAAAAAATAAAAAAAAGGGGAAAATTACATACTTTTTTGACTTAGTTGAACAATAATCGAAGATGCTCTAGTAATTCCGACAAACTTCCGACGACTATTGCAAACTCTTCCTTTTCCAAATTTAGTTTTGAGTAAATCAAACTTTGTCGGAAACTAGTCGGAAAAATACTCAATTTCGACAATATTCCGACTAAATTTAAAAAATATATAATTTGTTAATCTTTCGTCGGAAATTTGTCGGAAACGTTAACTAAGTTCCGACTAAATTTCTATAAATAATAAAATATCATTTTTTAAACTAGCTGAACATTGATAAATTGTTTTTTGGTTATCGGAATTTCCGGAAACTTGACAACATAGATTTTCACCTTAAATGAACAAATGGATTTCCGACAAAGTTCCGACGAAAATTACTTTGTTTCTTGAAACTAGTCGATTAATTACATTTTCTTTTAATCTTCGTCGGAAGTTAGTCGGAAACTAATTAAATTTTAACAAGCTTCAGACTAAAGATTATTATAAGATAATTTGTTTATCTGTCGTCGGAAACATTTTGGAGTTCCGACTAAATTCCCATGAACTCAAAAAAATAATAATTTATCCTTTTTTTAAAACTAATGCTTGTCGGAAGTTCGTCGGAAACTTTAAAATTTTTCGACTAGATTCCGAAGAACTAAAAAATTAATTATTTTCTATCTTTAAATTATATTTTGTCGGTATTGTGTCGGAATGGGCTTTTAATTACCCACAAATACCGACAAAAAAATCTTTCGTGGCTACTTTGTCGGAATTTAGTCAGAAATTTAAGAGGAATTTATTTTGTTAGAATTTTGTCGCTATTTAGTGGGAAAAATTGTTTGTCGGTATTTTGTCGGAAAATTTTGTAGGAATATTGAGTGTTTTCTAGTAGTGTCAAACATTTAACAACCGTAACATTTAAAATCGGGTTTAAAGAGGCAGCGCAAGTGAACATAGGTGGTAAGTCTTTAAAATATTTCATCAATTTGACTTTCATTGGTTTTATCATTTCTTCAAACATTTGGTTTTCATTTTAATTTTTTTTAAATTTGACGTCTTTAAATACATATTTGATAACACCAACGGACTAGTAGGATAATAAACCACTGATAATTTTTGTTGCACCCCAGGATTCCCGTCCCTCGCGGGCGCAACACAGATTGGCAGGATCGCAGTCACCGGTCACACCTACGAGACCTACATGTCTGTTTATATACGTATATTCAATAACTTGGATAAAATAGTTTCGTAAATCAGAGCCGCGGAAGCTAAGTAAAATGTTTTCATGACATTACAAAATATAAATTGCGGAAGCGATTTAAGTTGTTAAGTTATTACAATTAAAACATAAAACATAATAAGTGAATTGTTTCCAAATGCCTAATACACAATATAGATGCATGCAATTCCGTCCTAGCATCCTATTTCTGAGTGTGTGCCTTAGTTACCTGAGAAAATATGCGAGCAACGTCAATACAATGCTTGGTGAAAGCACAAGTTTTATAATAAAAGTAGATAATAGTGTTTGCAATAAATGTTGTAGGACTTACAATACAATATCAATTGGTAGCTAGTCAATATAGTTTATATCATATGTGGGTTTGAAACCGAAGCTAACACCACCATGTCCATCACACAAAACAATGGCAAAGTTGTTTGGTCAATTTTTGCATCCATTTTGGGATGGCCTCCCAGGCCCGACGGATGGGGCTTGTCAGGCCCAAATAACACTATCTAGAATTACCAAGTTGTACGCCTCGTGCTATTAACGGTTCGAGATGTGTTTATGAGGACTTAGTTGTGATGTGTGCCACACATATGTATAAGTGATAATAGCATGTCCATATGTATCCAAAAGTATTTATCATATCAAAACAATTTAGTATGCATGTTTTCTCCCCTAAGGGTTGAAAATAGTGAAAAGGGGTCGTGAACTCACCTGATTGTGCAGTTCTTTGTTTTGTGATTGCAAACGGAGTGTGCTAGCACCTGCTAGTGGTCACCTATAATCATAAAGGTCATGAGTATGTGTTTTGTGGTTTGTTGTATCTTATACAACTCCAAGTGTCAGTGTGCTCAACCGAGTGTTTGTGTTGACTTGTGTTGACTAGACGAATCGTTGGTGACACTTTTATTGTGTTATAGTTTGTTTGTGTGTCATATTAATTATAACTTGCAGGTAGGACATTATCATACATCTTACTATTCTATTGAAAGCAGTCTTTCAAGTATGTCACGTATGTCAATCATGTATGTTTCTATTTTTGGAAAGTTGCTATTTTTAGAAAGTTTCTATTTTTGGAAAGTTTAACCACGAAATCCAAATTTCATTAAATTAATACTTTTGGTATGTTCCTATAACACATTAAACACGTATGCAAGTATTACAAGTAGCCATCATATCGTATTTCGCATTTTTCCCAAATATAGTTTCCACTTTTAGAAAGTTCTCGTCTAAAAATTCGTTTTCACAAATCAAAGTTTCAAATACGTGTCTATGATATTCCTAGACACATTTCAACATTAAAATATCATCATTTCATGCTAAATCATCAAAATCAACACTTTTGATTATAAAATGTTTCTATTTTTAGTAAGTCTTTAAATAAAACCATATTTTCACAAATCCAATTACTCAAATATGTTTTAGTCATTTCTAATAGACTTAAATCATCATCTAGCAACATCTAGCATATCCAAATCACTGTAAATAATTCACATGCATTCATAAAGTTCCTATTTATGGTAAGCGACTCAGATCTTCACATTTTGTGATAAAAACTCAGCGTAGATCATTTCTAAACTCCTAATTAGTCAAAATACATCAACAATCATCAATATCATCCACAAATTTCGTGCATGTGAGTCATTTGGAGTTGCATGTGGTTATACATACAACCATGTGGGTTTTTAAGCTTGCATGTGCAATCTAAATATAAATGAGCCATAAACACTACCTTAGAAGTGATTTGGTGATTAGGTTCAACAAAAATGAGAGCTCTGAAGCTTGGATAGAGGCTGGTGAGGCTGTTCTTGCTTATTGATGGCTTCCAACACCTTCTTGTAGCACCAATGATCCAAGGACACCACCAAATATAAATGTATGGGCTAGAAATGAGTTAACAGGGACTTAGAGATGGCTTGCCGGAGGTTTGATCGAGAGAGAGTTGCTAGAAGTTCAAGTTTGGGTAAAGAAAAAAGTTGTGAGGAAAAGGGTTGCTTTTATATACTTTTTGATCTATAGGGATCATCGCGTACCGCCAAGGACAAAATAGCAGGGTTCTCCACCAGGACACACCGCGTACCGCCAAGGGGGAAAATGATCGGTCGTCACATACCGCCGCGTGTTTCAGCTGATATTGATGATTGTTGATGTATTTTGACTAATTAGGAGTTTAGAAATGATCTATGTTGAGTTTTTATCACAAAATGTGAAGATTTGAGTCCGCGAAGGGCTTGGATTTTAGATTTTTAATATTGTTTGTTCGGTTTCTTTCGTTTTCGATTTGTATTGTTTATTATAAGCATTTAGTTCATGTTAAAACATAATCACATATAGGCACATTTGCTCGTTCGATTCATTGTTTCATTTGTTCACCAACGTTCGTGTAACAAGACTTGTGTGTGATTCGGTAATTCCTTGAATTACTGATTCATGAATTTGTCTGTGCTTGAGTTTGTGAAACGTTTGTACACTTGATTACTCATAATCAATGTGTAATGTACAATTCAATAATTCCCCAAATTATCGTTTTGCAATTGTGTTTGTGTTTGTGTTTGCCACACTTGATTTCCAAAATCAATGTGTAATGTACCATTCGATAATTCCCTAAACTATCATTTCGCAATTGTTTATGTGTGACTCAGTTAATTAATTCCTTTAATACAATTAAAGGAATAAAAATGTGAATAAGTAATTGTAAGTGTTGCAATTTACCTGAAATTGTCGTGTGTCACATCATCCCCTTGAAAAAAATTTCGGGGTAGTGTTTGAAAACAAAATTTTTTGAGTTTTCACATCATCCCCTTGTTGAAAGGAAATTTCGTCCTGAAATTTATTCGTTGTTATCGGTGTTTGATGTTGTCTATTTGAATAGATGGGAATATTTGCACATCATCTGATCCTCGCGTTCCCATGTGAATTCAGGTTCACATTTTGAGTTCCATCAGAATCGGACTCTGCTTGAGTTGTTTGACTTCACGATCCATGATTTCTACTAATTCTTCCACGAATAGTAGTTGTTCATCTACGTTGATCTCATCAAGTGGAATTACAAGTGTTTCATCAGACAAACACTTATTTATGTTCGAGACATGGAATACGTTGTGAACTCCGTCAAGGTCAGCGGGTAAGTTGAGTTGGTATGCCACTAGACCGATCCTCTTCATGATTTCAAACAGCCCAATATACCGTGTGTTCAGTTTGCCTCGTTTCCCAAAACGAATCACACCTTTCCAAGGTGAAATTTTCAGAAGGATTTTATCTCCTACCTGAAATTCAAGAGGTTTACGACACGAGCTTCTGCCATACAGTTCCTAGTTTGCACGATTTTCTCCATAGTTTCATGTACAAGTTCCGGGCCCGGGCCAGTGATCTGGCTGTCACCCACTTCCGCCCAGCAAATAGGTGATCAGTACTTCCTGTCATAGAGTGCCTCAAAAGGCGCTGCCTTAATTCTTGAGTGGTAGCTGTTGTTGTAGGAAAACTCCACTAATGGTAGATGAGTTTCCCAAATATTACCGAAGTCTACTATGCAAGCTCGTAGCATGTCTTCGAGAGTTTTTATTGTACGTTCGCTCTGGACGTCGGTTTGTGGGTGGTATGCTTTACTCATATCCAACCGTGTACCAAGCGATTTTTGTAATCATCTCCAGAAGTTCAAAGTAAATCAAGCGTCTTGATAAGATATGATGGAGATTGGCACTGCATGTCACGAGTCTATTTCCTTAACATAGATCATAGCTAGCTTCTCCATTTTATAATTTTCCTTGATCGCAAGGAAATATGCTGATTTGGTTAATCGATCCACAATTACCTAGATAGTGTAGCATCCACTAGGTGTATGGGGTAATTTGGTAATGAAATCCATGGAGATTTGTTCTCACTTCCACATGGGGATCTCTGGTTGTGTTAGTAATCCAGATGGTTTCTGGTACTCAATTTTGACTTTGACACAAGTCAAGCATTTGCTCACATGGGTGGCAATGTCGGCTTTCATGTTTTGCCACCAATAAAGTACCTTGAGATCATGAAACATCTTATCTGATCCAGGGTGAATTGAATACCGAGACTTATGAGCCTCGTCCATCACAAGGTCTCGTAATCTCCCGTGATGTGGAACCCATACACTTTCCATGAAAATAATATAAGCCATCAAGTTTTACCTCAAGTTGCTTATCCATTCTTCTCAATGATTCTGCCACCAGGTTTTCCTCCTTTAGCGCTTAGATTTGAGCATTACGTATTTGTTCATGGTGGTTTGGGTGGATTGGGAGTTGTAAAGCTCGTACCCACTTGGGTTTTGAGGCATTTGATACACGATAAATTATACATATTATTTGACATAATGTCCCCCGGTTTTAACGTAAACAAGAAGCAAAATCATTCACAAATAGTCCTAATTATCGTTTTTTGTGAATTTGCAGCATAACGACCTTGCTCAGAACAAAAGCAAGCGTTATATGGAATTTCATCAATTTCTGAGCAAATCCCATAGGTGCACTACCGTGCCAAATCTTGCACTGGCAGTGCAACCTGACTCCGGACCCAACACAGGTAGTGCGAAAGCCATGCATGACAGTGTTGACATATGCACGACCATGCATAAACTTTGCACTACCGTGCATCTAGGTAGTGCTGGGCCACAAATGGCAGTGCGGACACATGCACGACCGTGCATGAGCCTTGCACGACCGTGCAACTAGGAAGTGCTTGGCCAAGGCGAGGCAGTGCCATGCCAAAGGAAGGTAGTGTCACACCCCCACCTCTCGTCACCCTGTTGATGATGTCACTGAGTACACTAGGAAGGTCGCTGAAGCATAGTGGTGATGTCTCAGAGATGAGGTGTAACTTACTTGATCCGGTATCACAACACACATATTAAGTTAAAGATAATATATTACAAGGGTTTTGTCATCACAACCGAAGTTACAGTTTACAAACTAAACATATTATACAAACTGAATTATTTAATTACAAGTGCATAAACGTGCAACTTCGCCGGCATCACTGTCAACCTGCAAAAAGGTTTGAGTTGGAAAAATCAGCACAAAGCTGGTGAGTTTGTAATGTTTAAGTTAAACAATATGATATGATATGCAAGTTTTGGATATACAGTGTTCAAGATAACCATGGGACCCATATCTAGTTCCTTTCAGACAATTCTACGTTTTTACGAAGATACTACCCGTAGGTAAATATCTTGATGCCCCATTATCTTAATGTCTATCACTAACATTAACAAGGTGTTTTGGAAACAAGTAACAAACATTCACACCAGTGGTGAAGCAAACCTCCCAGTGAATGGGTTGTTAGCCGATAGTACTATCATTGATCCCTATTCGGCCCCACATGGGTTCACTAGATACAGTTTCGAGATATGAGGACTTTTCGATAATGTGATAACGAGCTAACAGCAAAATTCCATAAAATCTTACAAAAGTCACATGAAATCACACAGATAACAGTGATACATGTCATATGTTCAAGAAATGGTTTCACAGAGATACCCCGGTGTTTGTAAAACATTAAAGATAAAAGGGTAGTACGAAACTCACCTGAGGTCTCGAAGATAGTATAATCACACGCAGACTGATAATGATAACTTAATTCTGCATTAGTTTATGTTTAATAAGTTATTTATGTTTAAACTTACTGATTATATATTTCTAAACATTCAGTGTCAAAGACATTGCCTTGAAAGTCATCAAACCGATATTAGATACTTGATTGGTTGTTTTAATGTAATATCATACAATGTATGGTAATGTAGGAACCTATACTGATTCAGGTTCCTAATACAAAGTTGATGACTCATTTGATTAGTCAGAATATTCTCAGATTAACCAATTAGGTATTGTTTTTGATTATATTACTGAAACCGTTTTTAGATGGATTTATGGCTTAGGAATGATGAATCCTTGTTATTGATTATCCAGATATCATGAAACATCATAATATGACATTGAATAGGTTTAATAACCATGTTCAACGTACTAATCTGACTGTTACCATAAACATCAGAAGTTGTTCCAATGATTATGTTAATGATTGTGATTAGTTTGAAACACTTGGATTTAACCTTGCATTTCAAGGAATGATCAAAACAATCACATACAATGTTACAATCAAATGATTTAAACCATTATAATCATAGATATAGTTTTTTGATATCCGGGCATTACAACGGATTAGAACAAGAATTTAATCGTTAACATATCAAGTTTCTAGATGGATTTATGGCTTAGGAATGATGAATCCTTGTTATTGATTATCTAGATATCATGAAACATCATAATATGACATTGAATAGGTTTAATAACCATGTTCAACATACTAATCTGACTGTTACCATAAACATCAGAAGTTGTTCCAATGATTATGTTAATGATTGTGATTAGTTTGAAACACTTGGATTTAACCTTACATTTCAAGGAATGATCAAAACAATCACATACATTGTTATAATCAAATGATTTAAACCATTATAATCATAGATATAGTTTCTTGATATCCGGGCATTACAACGGATTAGAACAAGAATTTAATCGTTAACATATCAAGTTCTTCGTTTATAACCACTCCTAGTCATCATCTAGGAAATAATCAACAATCCTAACTATTGTATTACGTTCAAAAACAAGATCCAATCAAACCATTATCAAACTAGTAGGATGAAATGAATCGTTACCTAATCGGACGGATTTCTTGGACAGAAATGGTGATCAACACTTGTAGAATCAATCCTTGGTGCGATCCGGACGTTTTGATGGCTTTGAAACTAAGTTTTAGATGGTATAAGTTCGAAGTTTTCGTCTGTGAAGGCAAGCTAGTTCGAGAGATATGCAAACTTTGAATTTTGCATGAATTCTGATCTTCTATGATGATCTGGCAAACCGCCACATGCCTCACATACCACCTAGCGGGGTTCCCGGAGTCCTAAGATATTTTGATCCCTTGTGTACCACCTAGAGTGGCAAGACGGTGCTAGGTGTACCGCGTGGGTCCCCAAATTGCGATATTTTAGAATTTTTCTTCGTTTTACGATTCCGGAGAATCCTGAACTCCGTTTCGTGCACGGTTTTCACCCACGTTCATGATGTCTCGCGTACTTTCAACTCGTAACAATCACAATTTCTAATCAACGTGTATTTCAACTTTCAAGCACGCCAATATGTGATTTCAGTCGATGATGACGTAATCTTCAAATGTAATTGTCACTGGTAGCGCTGACTATTTTGACACGCGCACAATCATCCCTGACACCTTGAGTCCATTTTCAAGACTTAGCTGAAAATGGCAACTTCGACAACGGCTCCTAACCAAAAATGAAGCACTGTAGCACCTTGCACGACTGTGCACCTATGATGCATGACCGTGCCAATTCAAGACTTTCTATAAATTGAGTTTTTCTCTTCAATTGAAGGGGCTGGACTTCCTGGAGAGAAAATACCTACTGATAAGAATTTTATAAGCTTTTCAAAGGAGATTTTGAAGGTATTGAAGATCCAAGAAGCATCCAACAACATTTTCTTCCCAATCCTTGCTTGCTAGTGGTTTGAATGTGTTATTTCAATCATGTTCCTTTCTAATTTAGCATACTTTGTTTTTGTTCTTGTAAGCCTTATGGGCTAATTACTTTGTTTTCTAGATTATGATGAAACTTATGTTCTTGTGATGATGATTTTATTAATTGGTTAAAATGGTTTAAGTCAAGATTCAAGATGAAGTTATAATTTTATTCCAATGATGTTGTATACTTGTGTAGGTTGATTAGTGTTTAAGAATGATGAATGTTTAGTCATATTATGTTGGGAAACCATGATCAAACATTTGTTTATGTAGGACCAAGTAGGAGCTCGGAAACAATCCGGTTCCAATGGATATCTGCTCGACAGCCTCTGGAATAGTGCAGAATCCTATTCCAGGGTTTTCCAATCGAAACCAACAGCAACCGTGGTGATCAGAAGGTGTAGGATGAACTTTTGATGCTTGATCGAACACCACGGGTTGAGAATCGAACTTGGACAGCAAGAACCGCTCAAAACTTCTAGGATTTGACACTTGAGTGTTCTGGGAAGAAGGAGGGCTTGGGAAAGTTAGGTTTGAATCAGTTTGGGTTTGTATTTATAGACTGTCACCATTCGGCCGAATGAGTGGCCGAAGCAACTCATTCGGCGAATGACTCAGCCGAATGGACCTGAACCAACGAATGAGTCATACGGCTGACTCATTCGTTCGCCCTAGTCATTCTGTATGCGTTCATTCGGCCGAATGGCTTCATTCTTAGAGCCATTCGTCTGAATGGGTCTATAAATTATATTAAATCAACTTTAAACATAATCAAACACTAGTAAACCACAATAAACATTAAGAACAAGATAGAAATACTGATTTCATTAATGATAAACTTTATACATCAAATGATCAAACATAAATGAATCACAAAACTGAACTAGGGACATTTATGCACCAACATACTCCCCTTTGGACCTAGTTCTTCATATTGTAGCATCCTTCTTGAAGTATTTGTCTGAGATGGCTTTCCAGTCTGATCCTGCATGAATCCTAAAAACCATACAGATCCTGATCACCCTCATGAACTATAGTGCCTGCTCCATATCTTTCAGATCAAAGAAGATCTGGTGTAAGTATTGAGTTTTGACATCGCTGTGTGACAAATTTTTCAACCACATCGAATCAAATATACGTTCAGTCTCCCATTTCTTGTCTTTGCAGAGGTAGTACCAGTCATCTCAAGTGGAGTAGAGACTGAGGCTGTAGTGGTGGCCATAAAATCTAATTCTAGTAAGGAATGAATGTCAACATCATCATCTGCAACTGATGTACTGACTCCAGCAACAGTGCTCATACCACTTGCACTAACACCCGTCACACCAGCCTCAACAACAGAACTAGCAACAACTGTGCTCACAAAAGCATCACTAACACCTGCATCACTCACACCAACACCATTCTCACCAACTCCTACATCACCAACAGCATCATCTCCATCATCATCACAATCATCACCAGGAACAACAATATCCTCCATGTCAGAGTCTGAATCATCATGCCTCCATCTCCTACCACCTGGAGCCACATAATCGGGTCTCAGAAGATGACCAAACAAAGTACGAACTGGAGTCTTCCTCTCTTTCCCTCTGTATGACATCACTCTATTGAGAGTGATATCATTCATATGCTCCAAACGAAGAATATCAGTGTTGATCTTCGGCAAGTCAGGCAACTGAGCATCAAATATCTGCTGGAGGAACCGAGGGTACATAAGAAACTTCTTATCTCCCTTGAGCACCACATTCTCCTTCATGTGGGTAAAAATCATCTTTGAAAAGTTGAAGGGCTGGTTCATCACCAAAGCTACGAATGCACACTTTATAGTCTCCCGCATATCATCAAATCCACCTATCCTAGAACCCAGGCAATGAATAAGCATGTGAGCTAGATACTTGAACTGAGGAGACATAAATGCTTTGTTGAGTATCCCAGCTCCAAGATCACCTTCATACTTGCACCGCATAAAACAACCCCGAACTAGGTAGCGATCAAGTAGAATAGGCTGATCCGGTGTATCTTGAAAACCACATATCCTCCTGATATGTTCAGCAGAAACAACCACATCATGACCTTGCAGATCTCCAGAAGTCCTGCTGATGAGACTGATAGGGCACATGAACAGTAGAAATAGTAGCAAAGATCCTAGAATGCCTAAGAAAGGTAATGATCTCAGTGAAGTGTCGGGCATTCACCGAGGTGAGATCCAGGTGAGCACAAATGTTGTTCTTGGTCACTGATTTATATCCAGCTATACTAAAAAACAAAGAAATAAACATGTCAGTACAATTCAGTTAAGCAGCTGAATCAAAACAGAAAAATCGACAAGTAAAACATACGGCTGAATGAAATTGATTTAGCCGAATGACCCTTGGACGAATGAGCTAATTGACCGAATGAGTCATTCGCCGAATGAGTCATTCGGTCGGCTGTTGAGATTCTAATTCCAAGTTGATAAATTTCCAAATCAGTTCACAAAAATCATATTCCCACACTCATAAACGACCGATTAACACTTTTAAAACTGGTATAGTGTGGTTTAAAATCCATTTTGTCCATCTATTCAAGGGCGATTTTCAGAAGCCCTAAAACCCTAGATTTGGGACTGTTTTCTGAGATTCCTCAGTCAAAAGTTTGTTTCTTTGGATCCACAAGTACCTGTGATGATTACACAAATATTTATCAACAAATAAAGTAGTTTGGTCCAAGAGAATCGAAGAAAAGTTGAAGTTTTGTGGTTTCGGGCGCATGAAGTACACACAGTTAGGCGATCGAATGAAATGGGAGAATGAGGTAGTTCGACCGAAACAAATGCTTAAATAGTAACAGTCATTTGGCGAATGACTCTAGCGAATGAACTGTTTCGCCCTAAATTCATTCGACCGAATGAAACCCAAAATGAATTCTCATTCGGCGAATGAAGTAGACGAATGACTTCCTTCGGCCCAGGTTGATTCGGTCGAAAGATTCATTCGCTGGAATGTTGTCCTTCGGTCGAATGAGTCATTCTCCATGTTCATTCGTACGAATGAGACTTGGCACTCACAAAACACATTGATTTCAAAATTTTAACATTTTGATCAGTTAAACAGATGCCATTTATGAAGAATAGTCTGGTTGGTTATGGATTCGGAGATGATTGAACATCCGAACTCACAAATGATCATCTAAAACAAATCTGAAAATATAAAATCTTTTTGTAATTTTCTGAAACAAAATACGACTGCACAGATAACAACTAACAATAAAGAAACACATATTTTTGTGAGAAGTCCATTTGAGAAACTAACACATACACCTTGTCACATCAAATCAGCATCACTGAATGTTTCACTTCAGACACACTTGTCTTATGATATGATTACTGATATATTTGTCCACTTTAAGCCTTTCAAAACAAAATATCTAAACTAATTGGATGATCACTCATATCTTCTGACTGAGTTACCCATTTTATTTATCCAGCTAAGATTAAAATCAGTTTGTAACTCATCTCTGCATAACTTAGTACCTAGAATCATAAATTCTATAAGATTCCAATTTTATTTTCTTTTTGTATTTTTCTATTTGATTTGTCTCTCATGTTCAAAACATTCTCATGGACGACTTCAGCTAGGTCTTTACAAAGCAATATGGCACGTATACAGAATTGTGTTGACAAGATTGACTTGTTCTATCCAAATGGACGGCTTTAGCTAGGTCTTTACAAAGCAATATGGCACGTGTATGGAATCGAACTTATTTTATTTTTGTATTTTCCAAGCTTAATACCAGCTTGATTTTATTTTATTTTATTATGATTCAATCATTCTCATCTGAATGGACGGCTTCAGCTAGGTCTTTACAAAGCAATATGGCACGTATACAGACTTGAATTCACGAATCATTGGAAACCTTATTAGATCCTATAATAACAGGTGTATGCCTGATTTGAGTCAGAAACTATTTCTCACTTAGCTGGTTTTCTAATACGGATCCCACAAATCAGACTTTCTAAGTTATCACAAATTGTCAATACATTTTGTAAAATCGGCCTATCAGTACATCAATTCACAATTCTCATGTGTTTTCAGCTTATGCATTCACCATATCTTTTAAGACATGATAGATTAATACATTACTTTCTCAAAGAAGACTTTCTCATTTTTATAATTTTTTTTAATTGTTTTTGTATTTTTCAAATTTTTAAATGTTTTTGGTTTTTCAAATAACTTACTTTTTCTCCCCCTAAAAATCTAAAACAGAAAATCTTTTTGAGTTTTTGATTAAATAAATGAAATAACAGAAATACTTAACAATGAAAAATAAAACAAAATAAAACTAACTAAGAAATGCGATGATCATTTGCTAGTTTCAGATGAAGGAATGACTTTATCCTTTTGAAAAACACCATTAGCCGATAGCAGATATAAAAATCTGGGTTTATAAAAAGCTTTTGTAAAAAGATCGGCTTTCTGGTGATCAGTGTGTATTTTAACAACATCGATGAGTTTCTTTTCAAAACAATCACGTCTGAAGTGATATTTTATATCGATGTGTTTGGTTTTCGAGTGCTGGACCGGATTCTTAGTGACAACTATGGCGGCAGTATTATCAACATAGATAGGAGTGTTAGAAAAATGTAACCCATAGTCCCTGAGTTGCTGTTGAATCCAGATGATTTGAGAACAGCAACTTGCAACAGCAATGTATTCAGCTTCACAGGTTGAAGTAGATACCGACGTCTGCTTCTTGCACTGCCTGGTAACTAATCGGGTTCCAAAGAACTGACATCCCGCAGACGTTGACTTGAAATCTCTCTTGCGTCCTCCATAATCTGAATCACTGTATGCAGTAAGCTCAAAGTTATCATCATTAGGGTACCATAAACCAAGATCAGGAGTACCCTTAAGATAACGCATAATCCTCTTCACAGCAATCAGATGTGATACTCTTGGTTTGGACTGATAACGAGCACACAAGCATGTGGCAAACATGATATCTGGCCGAGAAGCAGTAAGATACATAAGAGACCCAATCATTCCTCGGTACAGAGTGGCATTGATTAACTCCCCCTTTTCATCTGGTGTAATCCCGTGATTAACAGCCAGCGGGGTACCGGCAGGC
This sequence comes from Mikania micrantha, assembly GCA_009363875.1. Classification (NCBI taxonomy): domain Eukaryota; kingdom Viridiplantae; phylum Streptophyta; class Magnoliopsida; order Asterales; family Asteraceae; genus Mikania; species Mikania micrantha. Next base: position 36,615,998 of record CM018683.1, on the reverse strand, counting down.
TTTGCATCCAACATACTGAACTGGCTCAGTATGTCTCCAACGTATTTGGTCTGATGAATAAAAATCCCTGCCTCAGATTGATCCACCTGCAGCCTGAGAAAAAATTTCATCTCCCCCATTGAGCTCATTTCAAACTTGTCTTTCCTGACCTTCTCGAATTCCTTGCACAGATTATCATTGGTAGAACCGAAATGATATCGTCCACATAAACTTGCACCAATATTAAATCACCATCTTTCTCTCGAATAAACACTGTACAGTCAATGACACCTCTTCTGAACCCATTGTTCAGAAGGTGAGTAGATAGTGTCTCGTACCATGCTCGCGGTGCTTGATGCAATCCATATAAAGCCTTGTCTAGTTTGTAGACTTGGTCACGATGCAATGGATCTTCAAACCCGGGAGGTTGACCGACATACACTGTTTCACTGATCACACCATGAAGGAATGCACTCTTGACATCCATTTGATAGACTTTAAATTTCTTGAAGGATGCATATGCTAAGAAAATACGGATTGCTTCAAGTAGAGCAACCGGTGCAAACACTTCATTATAGTCCAATCCTTCAATATGTCTGAATCTTTGAACCACCATACGTGCCTTTTTTCGCACAATGATCCCGTGATCATCCCTCTTGCAACGAAGAACCCATCTGGTGCCTATAATTTTGCACCTTTCGGTTTGTCAACAAGTTGCCAAACACCTAATTTCTTGAATTGCAGGAGTTCTTCTTGCATGGCATCAACCCATGATTCTTCTCTCAATGCTTCGGTGACTGTGCGCGGTTCAACTTGAGAGATGAAGCAAGAATGGGCACAGTAGTTTACATCAGCAAAGTCAAGAATATCAGCAAGGCCTCCTGAAGATAGCTGATTTCTTGTCTTAACCCCGTCAAGCGGACTTCTAATAATGTTCTTGTGAGGATGAATGCGATTGATTCTTCCAACAGGATGAGCTGGAACCATAACCTGTGGATCAAGATTGTTCAGATTCAAGTCCTCAAGTCCTGGTACAAGATTGTCAACATTTGGTTCGGGGGCAGCTGGTGGAACTGAGTTTTCATCTGTGTCTGAGTTGTCATCATTTATCTGTACTATGGGAATTGAAGCTGATGATGGTTGCACTGATTCATTAGGTGCATTCTGTGCATCATACATCATTGGAACAGCAACATCATCATCTGAGTACATGGGAGGTATATTGAATGAGTCAAAAAGGTCTGAATAGTCAAACATTCAATCTGGACCTTTTCCAGGTGGGGGCATAGTGTGTCTCTGAACATCAACATGGTACCACTCCTCCACATTCTGAGTTGATCTGTTGTAAACCCTTTCATTTGGAGTGCTGTACCCAAGAAAGTGCCCTTCTTCCACCTTCTCATTGAACTTGCCCGGCTCGTGTTTCTTAAGCATCGTACACGGTGCACCACAAGGTTCAAGATACTTAAGATTTGGCTTTCTGTTGTGGAGCAGTTCAAAGCAAGTCTTCCCATGTCTCTTCACTATCAACACACGGTTCAGTGTGTAGCAAGCATTTGCTACAGCTTCATTCCAGAACTGAACTGGAAGGGATGAATCGGCAAGCATCGTCCTAGCAGCCTCAATCAAAGTTATGTTCTTCCACTTAGCAACACCGTTCATTTGAGGGACATATGGAGCACTAAATTGTTGAACAATGCCCCGTGTATTACAAAAGTTCTCCATGTTGTGGTTCTTGAACTCCGTCCCGTTGTTTGTTCTGAGCATACGAATCTTGAGCTTATAAAGAGATATTCAAGTTTGGTCACCAACACTTGAATACACTCAAACGTTTCATATTTCTCCTTTAGAAAGAAAACCCAAGAATATCTGGAATATTCATTAGTGATGACTAGACAATATTGATCTCCAGCTATACTCTTGCGGTTCACTGGACCAAATAAATCCATGTGGATAAGCTTAAGAGGAACAATGATTGAATGAAACTTCTTTAGTTTGTGAGACTGCTTGGTCTGCTTTCCTTTCTTGCACGAAACACAGATATTAGACAGCTTAAAATTCTTCAGACTGACCCCCTCAACCAAGTCATTGTGTACCAAATTATTCATCTTGCGTAGACTCAAATGGCCCATCCTCTTATGCCAAAGAATAGAATCTTTCTCAGTTGCCTTTGACATAAAACATGAAGCTGTGGAGGATGTTGTTGAAGCTGCGGCCATGTTGAGCACATACAAGTCCTGCTTACAGGGGGCTGACATCAAAATCCAATCTTCAGGAATAGTCACACCTTGCTTGAGTATGTAGCAGTTGGTGTCATTAAAAAGAACTTTTTATTGCTTGTCACAGATCTGTGACACTGAAAGAAGATTATTCTCCAACTGCTTGACATATCTGACTTTGTCGAAAGAAACTTGGCCATTTGACAAAATACCCTCTCCTGTATGAACCCGCCTTTATCACCGGCAAACGCTACGTAACCACCTCGAACAGAATTGACATTGGTGAGCAGCGAAATATCACCAGTCATGTGCCTAGAAGCCCCACTATCAACGATCCAAGAGCTGTTAAGAGCAGCTATTGGGGCAACCTGCACAAACACAAACAATTAGTTCATTTTGGGAACCCAAGCCTTTACAGTCTTGGGTTGACCCAATGAGTCTCGGATCCAAACATCAATCCATTTACCATCAGGGGTGGCCTTGTCTGGAGTTGGTAAAACTGAAGTCTCAGAAGACTTGTCTTTCCAGACTGTGTTTTTACTGAAAGAGTTTTTCAGGTAAATGGATGATGACTTTGATTGATTTACATTAATCACTTTGGGAACATCCAAGTTCACCATTTTCCCTTTACCCTTGTCCAAAGTTTTACCCTGATTAGGTTGTTTGGGTTTTTCAGACTTAACTTGTTTGACAACATGCTGATTTTGTTGTCTTGGTGATGCAACCTTCTCTCTGATCAATTGAGGACAAAATCTGACAATGTGTCCAGGTGCACCACACTCAAAGCAAACTCTGTTATCCTTTTATGAAAATGTTTGAGTTTAGAAAAAGACTGATTTTGTGGTTTAAAACATTTGTTTTAGTCTTGTTCTGATTAAAGCCCCAACCCTTTTTCCCATTAGGAACAAGATTGTCAATCTTGTTAGACACACAAGCTTCATTTTGTTTTGAAGCCTTCACAAAACCTAATGCTTGATAGATTTTAGAAGATGATATTGGGTCACCTTTCATGACTACTGGTGGCTGATTCTGAGCAACAATACCATAAGATGAATTATCAGATTCGGTCTCAGAATCTGAGACCCAATCTTCAACAATTCCCTCCACAAAAGATTCCTCTAACAATGAGGAACCCTCATCAGTAATCATCCCAATTGGAACAATTACTAATGGAGTTTTAAATTGGAAATCTTTGACATCTTTGTCATCTGATGAATTGACAAAGCTGTTTAAGATTGGTGGAGGACATTGTTGATAATTTACCTTTCCCTTACCCTTCTGATTAGTACCCCTACTGATCATGTGCTCAATGATATATGAGGAGCTTTCATAGCTCTTGAGCTTTTGACCTAAGGTCTCATAGTCACACTCAACTATGGCTAACTTCTTCTTTATCTCATTGATGGTATTGAGATAAGAAGTGATAGCATCTTGCTTGTTCAGAACAGCAATCTCAGTCTCATGCAGTTGTCTGTTTAAAAGTTCAATTTTAGCTTGAAAATCTTTTTCATTAGATTTTAAAACTTTGTTTGCCTCAATACACTGGTTGAGATCGCTGATCAAATCAGCATTGTGCTTATGATAAGCAAGGACCTTGCTGTCAAGGTCAACACAGTTAAAACATCTAGAATGAGAAGAAGAACATTCATCAGATACCTGATCTGACTGTGAAGATGTAGCAGGAGTTACAGATGAGTTTACCATCAAAGCAAACTGAGTAACAGATTCTTCAAGATCAACATCATAATCTGCTTGAGTGTTTGAGTCTGACATGCTTTCTGACTCTGAACCATATGTTTCTTCTAGACTGATCCGTGCTTCTCTAGAAGTGCTCTCTTCACTTGGATCATCCGTCTTCTGAATCTCAGCAACACAAGCTTTACCCTGTTCCCCCTGATCAGAATTGAATCTGAAGTCCCAATTCTCACCTTCATCCTGTTGTACCATCAATGCTTTACTTGCATTTGAAGAACCAGCCTGAGCAGGAGAATCAATAGGAACAAGTCTTCTTTCTGGATTAGCTGTAGAAGACTTCTGATGCTGAAAAGGATTCTTGTTTTTAGCTTTCCTTGGTTGTTTGCACTGTCTTGCAAAGTGTCCCTTCTCCCCACAATTGTAGCAAGTGACAGATGCCATGTCAAAACCAAACTTAGACTCCTTGTTCAGGTTGATGTCTTTACCGGTCCTTTTTACAAAATCTTTTGCTCTTCTCACAGCACTAGCCAGGGCCCACATGATATCAATCCTCTCCATAGCATCTGGATCTATCTGAGAATAATCATCATTAGTCAAATAAGGATTGCCAATCTGTCCTGCTACTAATCCATCATATGAGCTAACAAGGGTAGACAGAAGACCCATGTGCTCCTTGGCAATCTCTACAGTCACTTTATCATGATTTTATGTCTTCAAACTGGTAACAGGTTGATGACTTTCTTTCTGAGAGCTGGATGATGAAGATGATTGACTAAAGTCGATCTGATTGGAAGATGGAGCTTCAGTAGTCTGAGAAACGAAAGCAGACTTCAGTGGAGCATGAGAAGAGTCCTGGACTTGAGCAACTCTTTTAGCTTTCCACTTGTTCTCAATTTCCTGCTCTTTCAACTTCTGGATGACATCATTGATGTCCATGTTTTCCATCATCTCATTCTGTTTAAGAACCATCAAAAATGACTCCCACTTTGGAGGTAGAGCATCTGCCAAGCACTGGATCTTCTCCTGAGTTGTAGTCTTGACTTGATGATTGAATAGCTCACTCAGAAAATGGTAGAATCTTGCAATCAGATCATCCAGTGATTCGTTTCCCACATACATAAAGCTGTTGAATTCCTTCCTCAAAACTTTGGACTTGATGTTCTTCAATGCATCATTTCCCTCATATCTCTGCTGCAAAGCATCCCACAAATACTTAGAGGATGTAAACTGTCTGAACTGATGGAAGATATCAATTGCAATGGACTAGGACTGGATAGCATAAGCTTTCTTCTCATAATCATAAAGCTTCCTCTATGGTTCAGTCATCCGTGTGACTAACATTGGAGTCCCATTTTCATTCAGTGGTCTCAGATAACCACCTTCATTCATCATCCACAAGTTAGTGTCCACTCCATTAATGTGGATCTCAAATCTGTATTTCCAGTCCATGTAATCATCTAAAGACAGCAACTTAGGAGCTTTATTGGAGCTCCCTGTCTCAGTTTCAGTAAGTAACAATGTCTGAATCTGATGGTTCTGATTAGCCATCAATGCTAAGTCTTCCATACGGTCAAGAACAAATATGTTCAACATTTAGAAAATTTCTGAAATCTGATGGCCGAATGTCAACAATTGGACCGAATGTCGGGGACCGAATGAGGTTAATATTGGCAAATGAACAGAATTGGGCGAATGAGAAAGTCAGAATGAAAACAAGGCCGAATGACTCTGGCGATTGAGGCTATTCGGCAAATGAGTTGACCGAATGAATCTATTCGGCGAATGAACAGGCGAAAGAGAGCTATTCGGCGAATGAGACTGATTCGGCCGAATGAGGGTGATTCGGGCAGGCTATTCGGTCGGGTGACTCATTCGGGCTATCTGGGGTTTTCAGCTGCAAAAATAGCGATAACTTTCGATCTAGGCCAACTCTAAGCACCAAATAAGGTACAGAACATCACGACACGATTACCAACCAATTGGGATGACTGTTTTGACAAAAACACTACAAGAACCCACCGATTTTGATTGGAACAGTAACTTGGGGAACAAGAAACTTAGGGTTTTTACAGATTTTGAACAACCAATCAAAGATATGATGATTTTGAATGGAAATCGAGCAGAATCAAGAGCCAAAGCTCTGATACCACTTTGTAGGACCAAGTAGGAGCTCGGAAACAATCCGGTTCCAATGGATATCTGCTCGACAGCCTCTGGAATAGTGTGGAATCATTTGCCAGGGTTTTCCAATCGAAACCAACAGCAACCGTGGTGATCTGAAGGTGTAGGATGAACGTTTGATGCTTGATCGAACACCACGGGTTGAGAATCGAACTTGGACAGCAAGAACCGCTCAAAACTTCTTGGGTTTGACACTTGAGTGCTCTGGGAAGAAGGAGGGGTCGGGAATGTTAGGTTTGAATCAGTTTGGGTTTGTATTTATAGACTGTCATAATTCGGCCGAATGAGTGGCCGAAGCAACTCATTCGGTGAATGACTCAGCCGAATGGACCTGAACCAGCGAATGAGTCATACGGCTGACTCATTCGTTCGCCCTAGTCATTCTGTATGTGTTCATTCGGCTGAATGGCTTCATTCTTAGAGCCATTCGTCCGAATCGGTCTATAAATCATATTAAATCAACTTTAAACATAATCAAACACTAGTAAACCACAATAAACATTAAGAACAAGATAGAAATACTGATTTCAATAATGATAAACTTTATACATCAAATGATCAAACACAAATGAATCACAAAACTGAACTAGGGACATTTATGCACCAACTGTTTATTTTTTACAACTTGTTTTTAAGATTATGCCATGAGAATAGGAATGATAATTGGTTTCTTGAATATTATGAAACTTGCATAAGTATACTTTCTTTCAGTAAAGTTTGAAAAAACCATGGTGATATGACAATTTGTTGAATATGACCAACTTGTAAGTTAGGAAATTATGGCCAAATAACCTCATTTGCATGATTATGATCATAAATTGTAAGTTGGAAGAAATTGTAATTTTGTTGAATTTATGCAACTCAGGGTGATTAGTGTGTATAAGTCTTATTAGTTTTCTTAAGTTGTAGAATTAAGATTCTTGATGTATGACTAGTTCTTGTGTAAATCTTGACATACACCTTGACTTTAGGCTTCATATAATAATCTTACGTGACTAGAATGTGTTTGTCATTTTAATTTACAAAAAGATTATAGGATTAGATATCTTTGACCGGAATCTAGTCAACATTTTATTTACCAATTCATATTAATCTCATCACTAAACTAAGTGAATTCATAATCTAGGCAATTTCCTTAGACTTTAGATTATTTTAAAATATATTTATTTAGTTATTATTTCAAAATTCACAAACCCGACTTCTTCATGTTTTTTCTAAACATTGAACGAGGTTTAGTATTGAGAGATATCGTGTCCGCGGATTGATATCCGGTTCTTACCGTTAGTTATATTACTATATGATAGGTACACTTGCCTATTGTGTGTGATTTAGTTCTTAGTAAAAACCATTTTAAAACTAAAATCTGTGGGAAAAATCCATCATATAAAATATATAGTTTCACGCACATCAAATTTTTGGCGTCGTTGCCGGACACAGTGATTTCGAGAAAAATCAGAGTTGGTGATTTAGCGTAGTTGATAGTGTAAAATTTTTTCATTTCACTAGTTTGATTTTTTGGCTTTTAGTCTTTATAGTTTATTTTTCAATTTTTATTTTTATTTTTAACATGTTTGATTTGGTAACTCATTTATGCATTGTATGTGTATGTCCTCAACCCCCAAGCCGGATATTGTCGAGCCTAGATCGGAACCGGATTTCGGCAAAGGTTGTGGGAGCGGTCCCGCGTTGTATCAAAATACCATCGAAGGAGACATGGAAACCAATGACATATTTGGGACGAGAGATACAACCATTGCGGACCAAGATGATGACCGGACGATTTCCGATTTCGCGAAACCATCACTTGGAGGATTGGAGCCAAGCATTACCTGATCGACTATTGAAGCCAACAATTTTGAGATCAAGTCAAGTATCATTCAAATGGTTCAAAACACTGTTCAGTTTGCTGGGAAGGATCATGAGGATCCTAATCTCCATATCACGAGATTTCTTGAGATTTGTGCCACATTCAAGATCAATGGCGTGTCTGATGATGCCATTCGGCTTCGGTTTTTTCCATTCACTCTACGTGATCGAGCCAAGGCATGGCAGATTTCCCTTCACTTGGGATGTATTACCACTTGAAATTAGATGTCTGAAAAATTCTTTAAAAATACTTTCCTCTTGAGAAAACCGCGAAGCTAAGAGCTCGAATTTTTTCATTCCAGCAGGATGATGGAGAGACGTTTTATGAGGCGTGGGAGAGGTTTAAAGATCTGATGAGAAAGGTCCCACATCACGGTTTAGAGTTATGGAGGCAATGTGAGACATTCTACAATGGTATCAATGTGAGCAGACGACAGTGGCTTGACAGTTATGCGGGTGGAAACTTTGGAGCAAAGAGATTGCGAGAAGCATTTGAATTGCTCGAGAAGGCAGCTAGGAAGAGCTATTCTCAACAGGTGTCACACCCCCACCTCTCGTCACCTGATAATGATGTCACTGAAACGGTCGCGGAAGCATAGAGGTGATGTCTCGGAGATGAGGGGTGACTTACTTGATCCGATATCACAAGAACACAGAGGTTGTCATTAATATCCACATTACAGTTTACAACTAAGTTTATTTAATTACAGAACTAAATTATTCAAGTACAAGTCTTCCAAAAGTGTGTCCTCACCGACGATCACTATTTCCCTGCAAAAAGGTTTAAATTTGAAATGTCAGCACAAAGCTGGTGAGATCATACAGTTCAAGTTCCACAATATGATATGTTATACAAGTTCTCAAAATGTTCTGTTCAAGATAACCATGGGACCCATATCTAGTTCCTTTCGGACGTTCTGTTCTTGTTCTATAAAGATACTACCCGTCGGTAAATATCTTGGTGCCTCATTGTCTTAATGTCTATCACAACCATTAAGAAGTTCTGGAAACAGATAACAAACATTTACACCAAGGGGAGTTGCAAGCTCCCGGCAAATGGGTTGTCAGCCGATAGTACTATCAATGTTTTCTGTTCGGCCCCACATGGGTTCACTAGATACAGTTCAGGAATGAGGACTTATAAGTTCTGTGATAGTGTTCTGTTCTACAGGCAAAATCCCATGAAATCCACAAGTTCTCAACAATCACTTGAAATCACGCAGATAACAGTGATACATATCATATAGTTCTGAAAAGTTTTACAGCGCTACCCCGATGTTTATAAAAGAGTAAAAAGAAAAGGGGTTGTACGAAACTCACCTGATAATATAAAGGTAGCAGAATATTTCCCAAACTGAGAATAAAGGGGTGATTCTGCATTTATTTATGTTTAATGAGTTATTTAGGTTTTTACTTACTGATTAGATCTTTTTGAACGTTTAATGTCAAAGATATTGCTTTGCAAGTCATCAAACCGATATTAAGTATTTAGTTGGTTAATTTTGATGTTGTATCATACAATGTATGATAATGTAGGAACCTATATTGAATTAGATTCTTAATACAAGGTTGATGACACTTTTGATTAATCAGAATAATCTAGGATTAACCAAATAGTTAACGTTGTTGATTATAATGCTGTAACCGTTTCTAGATAGTTTAATGGCTTAAGAATGATCAATCCTTGTTATTGATTACCCAATTATCATGAAATATCACAATGTAGCATTAGGATATGTGTAATAACCATGTTTAACATACTAATCTGACTGTTATCATGAACATCAATTAATCATTCCAATGAGTATGTTAATGGTTGTGATTAGTTTGAAACACTTGGATTCAACCTTGCATTTCAAAGATTAATCAAACTAATCACCTACATTGTCATAATCAAATGGTTTAAACCATTATAATCATGGGTATGATTTCATGCAAACCGGGCATTACAACGGATCAAAACAAGGATTTAACCGTTAAAACTTCGTGGTCTTTGTTTATAATCAATCCTAGCCATTATCTAGGCAATAATCAACATTCCTAACTATTGATCTGTAATAATTACAATCATTAAATCAACGTGGATTTTTAGAACGACCAAATGTGTTCATGTCATTAATGACGTAATTCTCAACTACAATTGTCACAGTCTCCTCCTGTTTGAGAAATTTCGTCCCGAAATTTAGTGAAGACTTACATTATGACAATCGTTTATGAGAATAGATGTGGGTATTTTGCTTTCATTCGATCTTCACGTTCCCACGTATATTCGGATCCACGCTGCGAGTTCCATCGAACTTTAACGATTGGTATGCGACTACGTTTCAACACTTTCATTTCTCGATCCATTACCTCTACTGGTTCTTCACTGTACTGAAGTTTTTCATCAATATGAATCTCTTCTAGAGGTACGATTAATGATTCATCAGTTAGGCACTTCTTCAGATTCGATACATGAAAAACATCGTGAATATTACTGAGTTCAAGAGGTAACTCAAGTCTGTAGGCTACTGATCCAATTCGTTCAAGAATTTTGAATGGCCCTACGAATCTTGGTGAAAGCTTACCTTTTTTCCTAAATCTGAAAATGCCTTTCCAGGGTGAAACTTTCAACATAACCCGATCACCTACTTGGAATTCTAACGGTCTACGACGATTATCAGCATAACTCTTTTGACGATCGCGAGCAGCTTTAATTCGTTCTTGAATGAGTGCAATCTTATCGGTTGTTTCCTGAATGAATTCTGGGCCTATGATTTGACTCTCACCTACCTCTGACCAACAGATAGGTGATCTTCACTTGCGTCCATAAAGTGCTTCGAATGGAGCGCATTGAATACTGGTATGGTAGCTGTTATTGTATGAAAATTCAACAAGTGGAAGATGAATATCCAGCTACCTCCAAAATGAATCACACAGCTTCTGAGCATGTCTTCAAGAGTTTGATTCGTTCGTTCAGTCTGCCCGTCCGTTTGTCGATGATAAGCTGTGCTCATGTTGATTTGTGTGCCCAGTGCATTCTGAAGAGTTTTCCAAAATCGTGACATAAATCGACTATCTCTGTCAGAAATGATAGGCATCGGTACTCCATGTCGAGATACAATCTCATTAACATAGAGTTTAGCGAGTTGATCCATAGAAAAATCTTCTCGGATGGGTAAGAAATGCGCAGATTTAGTAAGGCGATCAACAATAACCCATATAGAGTCATGATTACGTGATGTTCTGGGTAATTTAGTGATGAAATCCATAGAGATCTGATCCCATTTCCACATGGGAATCTCAGGTTGTTGTAATAACCCAGAAGGTCGTTGATGTTCAGCCTTAACCTTGAGACATGTTAGAGATTGACCCACGTATTCAGCTTTGTGTTTCTTCATTCCCAGCCACCAGTAAAAATCTTTAAGATCTTTATACATTTTATCAGCACCTAGATGAATAGAATACCTGGATTTGTTCGCCTCATCCAAGATAATTGTTCAAGAGTTACCGAATAAAGGAACCCAAATTCGGCTTTTGAAATACATAATTCCATGAGCTTTAGTTTCAAGTTGTTTGTCTAATCCTCTTAGGTTCTTAGTTAAGTAGTTTGTTGCTTGTAAAGCTTGTTGCTGAGCTTCTTTAATTTGAGGAATTAGACTAGTTTGAATAGTCATCCCTAACGCTTTCACACGTAAAGGTTTGACTTGTTCCTTGCGACTCAAGGCATCGGCTACGACATTCGCTTTACCTGGATGATAACGAATTTCACAGTCATAGTCATTTAGAAGTTCAACCCACCGCCTCTATCGCATGTTCAACATTTTCTGATCTAGAATGTGTTGAAGACTTTTGTGATCGGTGTATACAATACACTTGGTTCCGTATAGATAGTGTCTCCAAATTTTGAGTGCAAACACCACTGCACCAAGTTCTAGATCATGTGTGGTATAGTTCTTCTCATGTAGCTTCAATTGTCGAGAAGCATAAGCAATTACTTTGTCGTTCTGCATTAAAACACACCCAAGACCTTGACGAGAAGCATCACAGTACACTATGAAATTATCAGTACCTTTCGGTAATGCCAAGATAGGTGCATTGCAGAGTTTGTGTTTCAACAGTTGGAATGCCTCCTCCTGTTGGGAATCCCATATAAAAGGTTGATTCTTTTGGGTCAATGTGGTAAGTGGCAAGGCTATTTTTGAAAAATTTTTGATAAATCGACGATAATAACCTGCCAGCCCCAAAAATTGACGTATTTCAGTCGGGGTTCGTGGTGTCTCCCATTGTTTCACCGCTTGAATCTTACTGGGATCCACTTGAATACCGTTCTCATTTACAACATGCCCAAGAAATTGAACTTCCTGTAACCAGAACTCACACTTGGAAAATTTGGCATATAGTTTCTCATGTGCCAAAAGTTCTAAGATTAGTTTCAAGTGTTGAGCATGTTCTTGTTGATTCCGAGAATAAATAAGAATATCATCAATAACCACAATCACAAATTTATCCAGATAAGGTCTACATACTCGATTCATCAGATCCATGAAAACTGCTGGTGCATTTGTTAATCCAAACGGCATTACTAAAAATTCATAATGCCCATATCGAGTTCTAAAAGCAGTTTTAGGAACATCATCATCATGAATACGTAACTGATGATATCCAGATCTTAAATCGATTTTTGAAAAGTAAGTAGCACCTTGCAATTGATCAAACAGATCATCGATACGAGGTAGTGGATAACGGTTCTTGATTGTTAGTTTATTGAGTTCCCGGTAGTCAATACACATCCTGAATGAACCATCCTTCTTTTTCACAAATAGAATTGGTGCTCCCCAGGGTAAGAAACTAGGTCTAATAAAACCTTTATCTAGAAGTTCATGTAATTGACCTGAAAGTTCTTGCATTTCTGATGGCGCAAGCCGATACGGGGCTTTAGCAACAGGTGCTGCACCTGGAATCAAGTCAATACGAAATTCGACTTGTCTCACTGGGGGTAATCCTGATATGTCCTCAGGAAATACTTCAGGAAAATCTTTGACTACTGGAATGTCTGTGATTTGTTTGAGTGGAGACTTGCGCTCAGTCACGTGTGCCAGGAAAGCATAACATCCTTTCCTTAAGAATTTCTGAGCTCGCATACAAGAAAAGATACCAAGTTTCCTACTAGCTCGTTCTCCTTGAACTATCAGTGTATTACCATCAGATAATGGAATACGGATCATCTTGTTTTGACATACAACTTCCGCTTGGTTATCAGAAAGCCAATCCATACCGACCACAACATCAAAGCTTCCAAGCTCAATAGGAAGTAAATTGATATTGAAAAGATGATCATTCAAATTCAAGGAACATCCTTGAATTACACTATTAGTTTTGATTAACTTGCCATTAGCAGGTTCAATGACATAAGGAGTTTCTAGATCTACCGTAGGCAGTGAAAGTAATGATGCAAATTCAGGAGAGATAAAACTCTTATCTGCCCATGTATCAAACAGAACTGATGCGTAGAGATTATTAAGAAGAAACGTACCAGTGACAATATTTGCATCATGCCTTGCCTCAGTTGCACCAATCTGAGAAGCTCTCCCTCTAGCTTCATTCCCTGGATTGGTGTTATTGTTCGGACAATTCCTCATAAGATGGTCAGGACTTCCACACTTGAAACATGACCGATTGCTCTGAGTGGTTTGTCGTGGTGCTGGGTTCTGTGGTTGAGCAGGAAAGTTGCAATATTTAGCGTAATGTCTGACTCAGTTACAGTTCAGGCAAACAGGACATGGTCCTGTGTGATGGAATGGACACTTATTGCATTTGGGCGCCTGCCCAGTATAAGTTTTCCTCTCGAGAATAGCAGCACCATAGTTTTTCACAGTTGGCTTGCTCTGGCTAGTCTCAGCCGGAGCTTTTGCCTTGGTTTTGCCAAACCACTTTTGTTTAGTACCTTTTGAAACATTCGAGGTACTGATATCACTACGGCTCACCACCGTCTGAGTTTTCAAAGACAGAGTACCACTCCTTACCGCCTCATCAGTAAGCTTAGTGGTCAAAAGAATTGCATGTTTAAGAGTGGTAGGTTCAGCTGCAGTTACCATTCCCCGAATCTGGGGAACCAATCCTTTGATATACTTCTCAATCAAAGCTGCTTCCGTAGGAAACATATTGGGAAGTAAGAAAGCAAGTTCGTGAAACCGATCGATATAAGCTAAACAATCAGCACCGATCATCGAATGATTCCAGAATTCCTCCAGGAGCTTTTGGATTTCAGTGATTGGGCAGTACTCTGACATAATCAGAGTTTTAAAATCGTTCCAGCCCATCGAGTCAACTGTAGCTGAGCCCAAAGTTTTAGCCTGGGTATTCCACCAGGTTAAAGCTGAAGTTTTCAAAGAAAAGGCAGCATAAGACACCTTATGCTCCTCCAAACACTGGCTGATTTTAAGTTTGGTTTCCATCTCCTCAATCCACCTTAAAAGACCAGCCGCTCCTTCTTTGCCCGTGAAAGTAGGAGGGTTGCAAGAAGCAAAATACTTATAAGTACATCCTTGCTGTGGTGGATCAGGAACAATTGTAGTTGTAGCGATGGTCTGATGAGTTTCGGTGTGTCCACCAGTAACATTTTGTTCCACATGACCTCCACCAGAACCCGAAGTATTGTGTTGTTGGTGTGGTATTACGATGCCAACGGCAGATAGCTGTTCTTTCACTATTCTTGCTATCATCTCTTCGTTCAATACTGATCCACTAGGAGATGTCGGTGGAACCGTGTTCTGGTTTTGGTCAATGGGTGGAACAGTGTTCGTCTCCAGATTAACACGCAGATCCGGATTCGATTCTGCGTTCATAAGCGGAACTTGTTCCGATTCAGGGTTAGCATTATTCCTGCCAGCTTTCTTGGCTGGTCGACCTCGTTTTGGAGCCATCGTTTTGCTCACATGCAGACAAATTCAGGTCAGTTCAAGAACAATAATTAAATAACCCTTGTTCAATCACGTAAATTCAATCATATTCAGTTACACTGAAATTTATATTGAAGTGTGATTATAAAAGCAAAGTATAACTACATTGATATAGTTCAGATATGTTTTCAGTACACACAGATCACACAGATGTTCGTAGTTATACTCAATCCTGTTAATTCAAAAATATGTTAAAATATTTCACAGCTCACAGTACTGTGATATAATTATGTTATTACCCATGTTTTTGATATATTAACATACATGACATTAATAAGTTCTCATATTGATATTTTCTCACGTTGATATGTTCTCACAGTGATAAGTTCTCACAATGATATGTTCTCATACAGATATGTTCTCACACAGAATTGTTTACACATTTCTATGATACGTTGCCACACAGGCAATAGATATGTTCTCACAGTGATATGTTCTCACAATGATATGTTCTCATACAAATATGTTCTCACACAGAATTGTTCACACAGTTCTATGATATGTTGCCACACAGGCAATAGATATGTTCTCACAGTGATAAGTTCTCACAATGATATGTTCTCATACAGATATGTTCTCACACAGAATTGTTCTCACAATGATATGATACATTGCCACACTGGCAATAGATATGTTCTCATACAGATATGTTCTCACACAGAATTGTTCTCACAGTGATATGATACATTGCCACACTGGCAATAGATATGTTCTCACAGTTCTGATTATAGTTCACACAGGTTTATTAGAAAGACATAGTTCACACATCACACATGTAGCTCATTACACAGGCAGATACACAAAAGTAACCATTTTATTAACACTATCATAGAGTTTTGATACAACGGAGTGTTACTATTACATCCATACAGATAACAACCTATCCGCCAACGGTATATACAATGAAAAATCCCAAAAATGGAAGATGCCCGATCAGACTTACAGTAAGAAATACAGAAAGCAGGCTAGCACAATAGCTATAGTAGCCAATACTATAGCTAAACATAGGAGTCTAGCCTCGATGCTCATCATCTTGAGCATCCAAATCCATCCCTGCAGTCTCTCTCTCCAGACTGCAACTTGCTGCCAAAATACAGCAACCAGCGCCTGTCTCCAAGTCCTATTAAGCCGCTCCTCCACGGTCGTTCTCCAAGCCTGAGTGTCAATACCCATAAGATTCACCTGCTCCATAAAATTCAGGTGTGCAGTGAGGATCTCCAGTACGGTGGCACGGGTATCCTCAAGGGTAGTCTGGTGCTGGTGTAGGTCCTGTCTCAGGCCCTGCAGGTCTTGAGAGACCTGCTGCATCTGGGCCCGTAGCTCGGCTTGGTGGGAGGATTCTCCCACCTCATGAACAGTCTGAGGCTCATCCCGCAGACCATCTGGTGTCGTGGGGGCAACCCAATGGTCTTGCGGGCCTGTCCCCGCATCCTCATAAGTCCGTCCCAAACAGGGACTCTCTGTGAGGATGGACTACATCGTCCCTCTGCTGCTATATCCTCAACATGAGGCTGAAAGTGTCCGTGTGATGCGGACTGTGCTGGTGGTGGTGGAGTAATAGGTCTAGGAGCTGATGGTGTATGTGGTACTGTAGGTGTTTCCTGAGAGGCTGCAGACGAAGCTTCATCTAGATCCGAGTCTGGTCCTGCACTGGAACTCGGGGTATCATCCAACACAACATAAGGAAATCTCTGATAAATATATCTTTCACCTTGGTCGGCCATCGCTAAAAAATCAAAATGTCTAATCAGTACGATGAAATAAATATTGAATAGCAATATTTAACACGAAGATGATATGATTTCTATTTCTGTCTCAAGGCAACTACTTGTCCTTATAGTTATGAATGTTCTACTTGAATTAAATCAAACTAGAACGCACACGTGTTGCAAATTTCAGTTATGCTGGCCACTCATAACTGGAATTCGTACCACCTGATTATCCTGGCTTAATTCAAAACAAGTTTTGTTCATTAGTTATGTTCGGTGCTCTCTGTGTCACTGTACGAGCCTATGGTTATAGTCTAGGTCTCTAAGTCAACCTAATTCTCTATAACCTGTGGCTCTGATACCACCCTGTCACACCCCCACCTCTCGTCACCTAATAATGATGTCACCGAAACGGTCGCGGAAGCATAGTGGTGATGTCTCGGAGATGAGGGGTGACTTACTTAATCCGATATCACAAGCACACAGACAACTTATAAGAATTACATTTAAAAGGTTCGTCATTAATATCCACATTACAGTTTACAACTAAGTTTATTTAATTACAGAACTAAATAATTCAAGTACAAGTCTTCCAAAAGTGTGTCCTCACCGACGATCACTATTTCCCTGCAAAAAGGTTTAAATTTGAAACGTCAGCACAAAGTTGGTGAGATCATACAGTTCAATTTCCACAATATGATATGTTATACAAGTTATCAAAATGTTCTGTTCAAGATAACCATGGGACCAGTATCTAGTTCCTTTTGGACGTTCTGTTCTTGTTCTATAAAGATACTACCCGTCGGTAAATATCTTGGTGCCTCATTGTCTTAATGTCTATCACAACATTAAGAAGTTCTGGAAACAGATAACAAACATTTACACCAAGGGGAGTTGCAAGCTCCCGGCAAATGGGTTGTCAGCCGATAGTACTATCAATGTTTTCTGTTCGGCCCCACATGGGTTCACTAGATACAGTTCGGAAATGAGGACTTATAAGTTCTGTGATAGTGTTCTGTTCTACAGGCAAAATCCCATGAAATCCACAAGTTCTCAACAATCACATGAAATCACGCAGATAACAGTGATACATATCATATAGTTCTGAAAAGTTTTACAGCGCTACCCCGATGTTCATAAAAGAGTAAAAAGAAAAGGGTTGTACGAAACTCACCTAATAATATAGAGGTAGCAGAATATTTCCCAAACTGAGAATAAATGGGTGCTTCTGCATTTATTTATGTTTAATGAGTTATTTAGGTTTTAACTTACTGATTAGATCTTTTTGAACGTTCAATGTCAAAGATATTGCTTTGCAAGTCATGAAACCGATATTAAGTATTTAATTGGTTAATTTTGATGTTGTATCATACAATGTATGATAATGTAGGAACCTACATTGAATTAGATTCTTAATACAAGGTTGATGACACTTTTGATTAATCAAAATAATCTAGGATTAACCAAATAGTTAACGTTGTTGATTATATTGTTGTAACCGTTTCTAGATAGTTTAATGGCTTAATAATGATCAATCCTTG
Organism: Mikania micrantha; assembly: GCA_009363875.1. Taxonomy (NCBI): domain Eukaryota; kingdom Viridiplantae; phylum Streptophyta; class Magnoliopsida; order Asterales; family Asteraceae; genus Mikania; species Mikania micrantha. Next base: position 36,597,867 of record CM018683.1, on the reverse strand, counting down.
TTATTGATTACCCAATTATCATGAAATATCACAATGTCGCATTAGGATAGGTGTAATAACCATGTTTAACATAATAATCTGACTGTTATCATAAACATCAGATAATCATTCCAATGAGTATGTTAATGGTTGTGATTAGTTTGAAACACTTGGATTCAACCTTGCATTTCAAAGATTAATCAAACTAATCACCTACATTGTCATAATCAAATGCTTTAAACCATTATAATCATGGGTATGATTTCATGCAAACCGGGCATTACAACGGATCAAAACAAGGATTTAACCGTTACAACTTCGTGTTCTTTGTTTATAATCAATCCTAGCCATTATCTAGGCAATAATCAACAATCCTAACTATGTCATTACGTTCAAAATCAAGATCTAATCAATCAAAATCAAACTAGAAAGTTAGAAACGAATCATTACCTAATCAAGCGGAGTTCTGAGCTCAGAACAACGATCAGGGCTTGTAGAAATGATCCCTGGTGCGATCCTTGAGTTCAAAGGGCTTGAAAGTGGTGATTAGATGGTAGAAGTGTGTGTGTTTTTGTCTGGAAGAAGTCTGAGTCGAGAGTTGTAAACAAAATACGATCTGCATGAAATCTGATAAAGAAGATCAGATTATTCCAACGCCTCACCAGTCGCGTACCGTGAGGAGAAGCCAATTAGGGCTTCGCGTACCGCGAAGAATCTGGAGGAATTTAAGATATTTTCAAGCATCGCGTACCGCGGAGGACACTCAACACCGCTTTAGCGTACCGCGACGAGTGCCATTGCTCAATACTTAGAAAATTTTCTTCGTTTTTCGATTCCGGGCAATCCAGGACTCCGTTTTGCACACGGTTTTCACCCACGTTCATCATTTCTCGCATACTATCGATCTGTAATAACTACACTAATTAAATCAACCTGGATTTTTAGAACGACCAAATGTGTTCATGTCATTAATGACGTAATTCTCAACTACAATTGTCACAACAGGCCCCGAGAGCCAAGTCACCCAAGCAGGGTATCCATCAGGTTGATTTCGATACTGCTTTGACTACATGGTTGGAGGCCCTTTCCAACAAAATCGAGCAGATGTCTGTGAACAAAATCCAATCTTGTTGTGAGTATGTGGGGGAGACACCATATTGGGGAGTGTTTGATTAGGGATAGATCCATTCACGAGAAGGTTGATTACATGGGCAACCAAACTCATTCTCAAAATAATCCCCATAGTAACACTTATAATCCAGGGTGGAGGAATCACCCAAATTTCAGTTGGAAGTCTGGTACCACAAACCAGCAACCACCCGGATTCAATCTGCGTCCCCCATTCCAAAATCAGACTCACGTCCTCACATATTTGTCTTCCACAGAACCAATTACAAAATCAATGTTCTAGAAGTGGGTCATAGCCTGCTCCCGAAAAGCTATCCAATTTGGAGTACACTCTGAGAGCCAAAGCCACTTGGCTCAAAAACAAAATCAGTATATGGAGGACCGCTTCCATAAGCATGAGACGGAGTTGAGGAACCAAAAAAGCATCAATGCAAGCCATCGAGAATCAGGTAGGACAAATTGCTAAGTTGCTATCCGAAAGGCAACAAGGAGGCCTCCCGAGTAACACTGAGCCGAATCCTAATGCTCATGTGAAGGTCATCACATGAGGAGTTATAAATCCACCACTACACTTCCTCCACCGGTTTCCCCTTCTTCTTCTCTTCCATCAGTGATTGAGGATGCTGCGACTGTGATTCCTGCTGAGGTGCATTCAAGGCCAGGCCCAGCAAGTATATCACAAGCAAAGGAACCAGTCAAGGGTTACACTCCTCCTGTTCCATACCCCAGCAGATTGAAGAAACAGAAATTGGAGGAACACTATGGTAAATTTTTGGAATTATTCAAGCAGTTGCACATAAATCTGCCATTTGTTGAGGAACTTTTTCAAATGCCCAAGAATGCCAAGTTTTGAAGGACATCCTCACCAACAAGAAGAAGTTGGAGGATTTATCTCATGTTACATTGAGTGAGGATTGTTCTGCCATCTTTCAAAACAAACTTCCCCAAAAGATGAATGATCCTAGGAGTTTCACTATCCCATGCTTGATTGGAAGTTTGTCAGTCAGCAATGCATTGGATGACTTAGGTGCTAGCATTAATGTGATGCCCTATGCTGTGCTTGAGAAACTTGGCGTTGAGGAACTTAAGCCAACCCGAATGAGCATCCAGCTTGCCGATCGGTCAGTCAAATATCCGAGAGGTCTTGAGAATTTGTTGGTAAAGATTGATCGATTTGTGTTTGCAGTGGACTTTGTGATCCTTGATATGGATGAAGATAAGAATGTACCTCTCATTCTTGGTCATCCATTCCTAGCCACTGCTAGATCCCTCATTGATATTTGCTCGGGCAAACTGACAGTTAGAGTTTATGATGAGGAGGTGACCTTTGATATCGAAAGGTCAATGAGGCATCCACAGAGTCAGGAGGATTCAATCTATTTCATTGATATTGTTGATTCATATATGAGTGATCCATCACAGGATGGGTGTGTTGTGGAAGTGTTTGGCACCTAGTTGTTAGGAGGGGAGGATGTAGACCCTGTTTCTGAGGGTCAATTTGATGAGAAAATGGTGGCATTGCTAAGCCACGATCCTTCCCCTCAGGATGAAGTGTTTGAAGTCATGAATCGTGAGGCTGAGCATATAGCATTACCTTCTGTTAAAGACCCACAATCTGTTGAGCTTAAGGAGCTTCCCGGTCCAGATAGTGAGTCTCGATTACCCGTTATTATCTCGGTTGCGTTGTCGAGTGGAGAGAAGGCTAAATTGCTTGAGGTTTTGAAGATGCATAAGAAGGCGATTGCATGGAAGATCATGGATATTAAGGAGATCAATCCATATTTTGTACCCATAAGATCTTGATAGAGGAGATTTTAAGCTTGTAGTTCAGCATTAGAGACGTCTAAATCCCAATATGCAAGACGTTGTGAAGAAGGAGGTTATCAAGTTACTTGATGCATGTTTGATTTATCCTATTTCTGATTCCCCTTGGGTGAGTCCGGTGTAGGTTTTCCCTAAGAAGGATGGGATGACAGTGATTACCAATGAGAGAAATGAGTTGATCCCTACTCGTACTGTTACCAGATGGAGAGTTTGCATCGACTACCGCAAATTGAACGATGCCACCAGAAAAGACCATTTCCCCTTGCCATTTATTGATCAGATGTTGGAGAGATTGTCAGGCAAGATGTTCTACTGCTTCTTGGATGGTTTTTATGGTTACTTTCAGATCCCGATTGCTCCTGAGGATCAGGAGAAGACGACATTCACATGTCCCTATGGCACATTTGCGTATAGGCGAATGCCCTTTGGACTGTGCAATGCTCCGGCCACATTTCAGCATTGTATGGTGGCTATTTTCCATGATATGATTGAGGACTCCATGGAGGTGTTTATGGATGACTTTTGTGTTTTTTGGAGTTCCTTCGATCATTGCTTGGAAAATCTGAGGAAGATGTTAGCTAGGTGTGAATAAGCTAACTTGGTGTTGAATTGGGAGAAATGCCACTTCATGGTGAAGGAAGGCATTGTTTTGGTGCATAAGATTTCACGTGACGGACTTGAGGTTGAGCATTGTTTGTTTATTTCGCAAATTATCTCACGTGTGGGATTGTTTTGAAGGGCTTGACACATAAACAGAAGAAGAAGTTCTTTTCCAATGTCAAGTATTACCTGTGGCAGGATCCTTACTTGTTTAGGATTGGAGCTGATCAGATTGTGCGTAGGTGCGTGTATCGACGTGAGGTGCACAAGTTTCTGAGACATTGTCATGAGGGACTGATTGGTGGTCATCATGGAGCGACTCTAATAACAAAGAAGGTTTTTGACGCCGGATTCTATTGGCCCACCATCTTTAACAGATGACCTCTCCCGTCTAGAGTGCTCAGCTTCATCATAACTTGTGGGTTCACACATATACGACAATTTTCCCCACGAGTTTCTTATGCACATACAGACGCAGGATGAGGAGTGTCCATGGTTTGTTGATTTCGCGAATTATCTCGCGTGTGGGATTGTTTTGAAGGGCTTGACACATCAATAGAAGAAGAATTTCTTTTCCGATGTCAAGTATTACATGTGGTAGGATCCTTACTTGTTTAGGATCGAAGCTGATCAGATTGTGCGTAGGCGCGTGTATAGACGTGAGGTGCACAAGATTCTGAGACATTTTCATGAGGGACCGATTGGTGGTCATCATGGAGCGACTCTTACAGCGAAGAAGGTTTTTGACGCCGGATTCTATTGGCCCACCATCTTCAGAGACGTTCATGATATGGTCCGATCTTGCGATGCTTGCCAAAGGGCCAGCAACATCTCATTGCGTGATGAGATGCCCCAGAATATAATCTAAGACTATGAAATTTTTGATGTCTGGGGTTTTAATTTCATGGGACCATTTCGAATGTCTCACTGCAATAGATACATTCTAGCTGTAGTCGACTACGTTTCCAAGTGGGTGGAGAGGCCTAAGCCTTGCCCACCAATGATGCTAGAGTTGTCGTGAGGTTTCTGAGACAGTTGTTTTCTCGCTTTGGTTCCCCCAAAGCACTTATTAGTGACCGTGGGAGACATTTCTGTAATGCCTAACTCGACAAGGCGTTGTCACGCTATGGAGTGAACCATAGATTTTCAACGCCATACCATCCACAGACTAGTGTACAGGTAGAGGCTGCTAATCGGGGCATCAAGCGCATCTTGGAAAAGACGGTTGGTCTAAATCGGAAGGATTGGTCAGTGAAGTTGAATGACGCGTTGTGGGCATTCCAAACAGCCTACAAAACTCCCATAGGAACCACACCTTTCAAATTGATATATGGGAGAACGTGTCACCTCCCCGTTGAACTTGAGCAAAAGGCCTATTAGGCGCTGAAATCCATCAACATGGATTTAACTAGTGCGGGGGAAAACCGATTCTTGCAGATCCACGAGATTGAGGAGCTAAGTAATGATGCTTATGATAGCTCCAAGAGGTACAAGGAACGTACCCAGATGCTACACGACAGCCACTTGAAGGACAACAAGCAATTCCAAGTGGGTGATCGCGTTCTGCTTTTCAATTCGAGTCCTAAATTATTCCTAAGCATGTTGAAGTCTTGTTGGTCTGGCCCGTACACAGTTTGAGTAGTCTTCCCATATGGAACTATGGAAATAGGGCATGAGGATGGGAGAATATTTAAGGTAAATGGCCATCGGTTAAAGAAGTATTTGACCAGACCCGTCAAGCCGGCGTTGGAGGTTTTCGTACTCCACCCCAAGGACTACTAAATTCAGGGAATTGAGTCGAGCTAAGGACTCATTAAACTTAGCCCTCCCGAGAGGTTCTCAGCAAATAAAAAAAATTCTGCAGGTTAGCACTACCGTGCAACTAGGCGCACGGCCGTGCGAGTTTGCTGATGCACGACCGTGAGGCTCGTATGCACGATCGTGCGTATTGTCAAAATTTCCAATAACAACCTCACTTGCTCACAAATCAATTCCACACTTCCAAAAACGTCTCCCCACTATTCTCTCTCGTTTTCCTCTGCCAAATCAAAAATCAAAGGGACGAATCTCCTCCAACCTCTCAATTGATCTTTCTTTTCCATGAAATTCCTAAAGATCTTAGTTTTGTCTAGATTAGGGCTTGTAAATACCTCATTTTGGTTTAGGAATGTTAGAATCTGTATAATATTAGTTAATTTTTGGGTTGTTGATGGAAAATGTTTATTTTGTTTAACTTTGTTCTTGGATCTGCACGAAGCACGACCGTGCCCTAACCCCGCATGACCGTGTGTATCGATGGTGTCGGTATTACAAGGTCTGTGCAAGCTCAAGAACAAGGCCGCATGATCGTGTGCTAACCCCGCACGGCCGTGCTCTATGGTAGTGCTTTTGGTTACACTGGGTGTGTGATGAACAAATTCAAGCCGCGCACGACCGTGCGCGAGCCACGCGCGACCGTGCTGTTTGGCTGTGCCGGCTCTACACTACCTATGCTAGGGTCCTCCTGAGGCTTGCATGACCATACATATCCGTGTGGTTTGACCGTGCTGGCTCTGCACTACCAGTGCTAGGATCTTCCTAAGGCTGGCACGACTGTGCCATTTCTTGCATGACCGTGCGTGTTTCCTGATGAGCCGAGTTTTTTCTGATTTTCTTTTTTGTAACAATCATTTTTGGGAATTTTCTTGTACAGATGGATCACTCATTCCTGCAATTTGACCCGAATAATGAGCGCGATGCCCCTTGTATTCCACTGCTACATTCTCTGTGGGGGCGTCGGCACTAGATTGAGCCGATGGAATGCCTTAGTTGGGACTTAGTTGTCATTCTTAATCAGTGAAGACGTCTACAGCAGCTGATCACCGAGCCATGGTCTCGCCTTCTTTTATATCAACCGTCCCCAATACCGCAAACTGCTCATGGAGTTTTTTGCATCATACTCTTTCAGCTTCCTTCCCGAAATGTTTATCGAAAACGTTTCGGATTGACCTTTGGTCTGGGGAGACGATATAGAAGGCTTTCAGTCACGCAGTTCGCGACTAGGATTGGTTTATATACCGGGGGGAGTTAGCTACAAAGGTGTTTGATGGATTGCACAACTTTGAAGACGAGATTGAGAAGGCCAGGTTTTGGGTCGAGGTTGCTGAAGGGGTCTATGATCTCCGATGAGCGAAGGCTACAAAACTTCGTGACCTACTTCATCAGTTCATTCATCGGATTCTTGTAGGTACCATTTTACAGCGAGGTGACAGCTTGGGCAATGTGCCCCATAGAGATCTATTTTATCTCTATTGTTTGATTAGGGGCATTCACTGTAATATTGCCCATTGCCTAGCCTTCTTTCTTACCCCCAGTTCGGGCAAACTGGCGTTGAGCCACATTTGTGGAGGCGCATATATCACACAGCTGGCCGTATCTTTCAGACTTTTGACCGAAGTGAACATCGTCATCTTTACTCATGTTGGTGATACGTGTGAGGACACTACGATACATGCAGATTGTGGAGCAGACGCCTATAGGTATGCGTTTGAGGGGCCGGGACGATTGGATCTGGGATCCAGTCCTAGAGGAGCATGAGGATGAGGAAGAGGAGCGGGAGGAGGAGAGGGTCCACAAGGAGGATGTCCCGTTTGGTACAGGAATTAGGGGGTTTGATTACGGGCACCCTCTCATGGCGAGTATTTTAATTTTGATCCCATTCAATGTGTGGACCCCCCCGTCAAATCTGGATTTGTGGCATCAGTTTGCGGGTTTACTGGTGTTGCAAGAGGAGCTACGCACTTAGAAAGAAAGATTCAATCAGCGTATCGATAACTTTCAGGCCGAATAGACTAGACAGTATGAATTGCTGCTCCAGATTTAGGATGATCAGAGACAGAGTTTTGAGTGGCTCCTTGCCTCTCATCAGTCAACAACAACATTTCATCAGATTGACGTCTTTGAGCCTCCACGGTTCGATTATGGATATTCTGCAGCTGGTGCGCAGAAACGCTCTCGGGGAGGTCATGATGGGGAAGCAAGCGGTTCTGGTCCGCATGATGACGAGGAGGACTAGTCTAATGTTCTCCCTCCCCCACAGTCTAGCTTGTTTATGGTAGTTATTGATATTTGTTGGTGGAGTTGTACATTTTGCAGTTCGTATGAACTCTAGTATTTTGGACATTTCTTTCGGTTGGGTTGTAAAACTTTGTATTTTTGGTTGGTTGTTTCTTTCGATTGTTGGATCCTATGCTTCTATTTTAGTCACCTGGTTATTGGTGGGTTGTTGTTTTCGGCTTTTGTTTTGTAGATGTTTTCAAGGTGCAGGTACGTTCCATGCCATTCTAGTTGCAAGACTCGTGCGGATTCTACATGCCGGTTTCTTCAAGGATTTGTAGGGAAGTGTTATTCTTTTTCACACTCACGCGTTATCACTCTTACTTTTTCATGTTTTTGTTGCACAATAGGGACATTGTGCAATTTAAGTGTGGGGAGGTATACTTTTGATTGTTTGATATAGCTTTTTTTGTCCAAAAGTAATAAACGTTTTTCCAAAGAACCTTCTATTATTTTTGTGGCAATTAAATTATTTGTAATCAACAAGTTAAGAAAACATGTTTTTGATAATTAAAATGAGGTTTGTTTTGAAAAGGTTTCTTAAATTTGAAATCTTGACAAGTGAAATAAAATTTTTTTCTATCATCATTTGTGATTAGACGAAAGGAGGAACTACAAGTTATATCTTATATTTTTACCCATTCCCTTCCTTTTTCTTGGTGAGCAATAGAAACCTTTAGCATTAGTAGTTTCATTGCATATTGTGTGGATTGAGTGTGAAGGATGTTTCATGCAAATTAATACTTGTTTAAAACATGCATCTCAATAGTCATAAGCTTGAACATAGTTGGAATTAATCAAGCATTTGAACAAACCCTCATCACTACCTTCTCCATCAACCCATTTCTTTTATTGAAAACCCGTTTTAATGTTGGCAAGAAGTTGCACTTTTTTTAGTTCTTGAAAAACAAATAATTAAGCAAAATAATGTTTGCTTATTGGTTTATGTCAAAAAAACATTTCGTTTAAGCCAAAAAGGCTTTGTAGTGTATCTTTTGTTATTGAATTCTTGGCTAACGGATCTCCCTTGTCTTAATCCCTTTGTCCCCAACCATCTTCTAACCCAAACACGACCCAATAGAAGCGCTTTTGATTAATTTATGCTTTGTTTTGACTAGTTGATTTATAGTTGATTTTTCTTACAAGTGTCATATTTGTTGATTCATCGTCTTGGCAATTCAGTGTTCTATACATACACATTACATGTATGAATCCGAAATAAACCGAGTGTGTGTGAACATTGTGAGAAATAGAAGGTGTAACATGTTAGTGAATCCTCTTGTTTATAAATTCTTGTTGATAATTTTGATTTTTATTTTCTTACCAACAATGTGCCTTTGATAAACAATCTAAGTTCTTAATTATTTGATTCATCTATGCTTACAAGTTAATTATTAGAAATTGGTTTAACCAATAAGATTCGTTGTTTGCTTGAGGACAAGAAAAGTTCAAGTGTTAGGGTATTTGATAAACGTTAAATTATACATATTATTGGACATAATGTCCCCCGGGTTTAACGTAAACATCAAGAAAATTCATTCACAAATAGTCCTAATTATTGTTTTTTGTGAATTTGCAGCATAACGACCTTGCTCGAAAGAAAATCAAGCGTTATATGGAACTTCAACAATTTCTAAGGAAATCCCCAGAGGTGCACAACCGTGCCAAATCTTGCACTGGCAGTGCAGCTTGACTCCGGACCCAACACAGGCAGTGTCAAGGCCATGCATGACAGTGCTGACACATGCATGACCGTACATAAACTTTGCATTACGGTGCAACCAGGTAGTGCCGGGCCACGCATGACAGTGCTGAAACATGCACGACCGTGCATGAGCCTTGCACTACCGTGTAGCTAGCCAGTGCCGGGGCAAGGCAAGGCAGTGCCGGGCCAAAGGAAGGTAGTGCCGACCATTTTGACACGCGCACGACCGTGCGACTTTTGGCATGACCGTGCTTGACACCTTGAGTCAATTTTCAAGACTTAGCTGAAAATGGTAACTTTGATAACGACCCCATACCAAAAGTGAAGCACTATAGCACCTTGCACGACCGATTTGATCTTGGTTTAATAGTCAAATTAGATCCACATTTTTAGGATCTAGGAATCACCAATTCAAAATTGGAATTCCCACCTTTTATTTTACATTTTTAATTAAACTCTTTTAATTTAGTTAAACTCTTTTTGTAATTAAAACATTTAATTACTACTTTCCAATATTACTAACTAACAATTAGTTAGTAACATTTAATTAAATGTCTAAAGTTTAACTAATTCTCAATTCATTAATTAACATTTAATTAACAATCCCTTATAATAAAGTTCAAAACTTTATTTGTTTAACGAGCTAATTATCTCTATAATTAATTCCCACCAATTATTATTTCGTAGATAATAAAAGCCAATTCGATGAAGCCGATAATTTGTGATCGTATATTATGTTTAACAATTAAACATAAAGTCATTGCCTTCCAAAGTGTAACTCTTTGGATCATACCTTTCATAGTAACATTGAACTTATCGTTAATCGAACATCCAATATCCAACAGACTCCTACTTGGACGATTCATCGACTAAGTGATTCAACATAGACAGTGTTGGACGTCTAGCTGCATCAGGCTGCCCCAAGTAAGGTATGACTTCTTAAGTCGACTAAAACTCCTTAGTTTAAGTAACTATTTACTCTAACTAATAATTATAGTCTCAAATAACCTTTATCTGTATATCCTTTCTATTTAGATATTCCTTGAACATGAGACATGGATCTCTTTTCAATCTCATATATTGTTTAAGTATTCTCATTCTCGTTCTCAATTTATAATGATCCAACAAACTGCTTTTAGTTTGAGTGTGGCCACGCATTTATATCAGTTTAAATCAATGAGGGCGCCATCATATCTTCTTTTATCTGTATAAGAGTATAGAATACCTTTGGCAGCATATAACTCCCACTTAATCGTAGAATCATTCCCAATCGTTACCCTTATTACTGCCTATTTTTCAAGACAACGTTAGGTAAGATCAAAGAGTGACCTTTAATTAATGTTAGTTCAATATAATCCTTTGGTGTAAGGATATTTGCGTATATTGAATATACTTTAATATCAAAACATCTTATGAAAACGATCCATGAAGAATGTTTTGAAGCGAGTTACGTCCAACATCATTCTCTAATGAATGCCTATGAATCTTGGTTCTCAACACTTGAGTTTTTATCACTATAAACTAACCAAGCATTATATTTAAGGATACTAAAATGTACAAAATTTCGAATTTAGAAACATAATTCATTTTGCCTTTAACCATTAAATCAAAATGAACATTCAATGTTTCATGTTTCGATTGTAGAGCACCCAATACTAAAGTTAAATTAGATTCCCTATCTAGCATATCTAATATCTATATATTAGCCTTATCCTCATATTCAGCTCTATAAATAGATTTAGTGAACTGAATTGTCAGTCTGAATTATGAATTTTGTTTATTATTATGTCTTTCTTTCAGTTCTTTCTCATAATGCTTCTACTATAACATGACTACAATTTCATAGTCTTAGCTATACTATATTGTTGTCATATGTATCTCAATCTATTCCTAGTCATTAGGAATCTTATTGAGATTAGTAATGAACTCTTTCATTCTAAGCATTCTGATGTGTCTATTTGTGTTTTCTAACCTTTAGTGAACACTTCATGATTTGACATAGAAAATTTGCATGTGACTCTTCATCTTATGCAAAATTTATCTAAGATTTATTTCCATTCTCTATTTAAATTGTCACTGGATAATTTATATATTAGCCATTAATATATATTCAATTTTATCAAATAAAATTGTTACTTATTTCGTTTAACATCATATGTTAAAGTTTATGTCTTTATGATGTGTCGGTTTATATATATAGAAATCTTAGTTCAACATTATTGAGTAATAAATCGAAATCACCTAAACCGAACTACACACTACAGGCAAGTGTACCTGATGTATGAAGTATAGCTAAGGAAAGTCCGGATATCGAACCTAAGGACACGGAATCGGCTAATAAACCCTAACTGTAAACCTAACAAAATGAGAAACTTACTAAATTTAGAAAGCGAAATTGGTTTTACGAAAATGGCTTTAGACAATTATAGAAGCTAAGAAAGCTAAATAATTCAACTTAACACCGCAAGAACTAGAAAACCAAATACGAAGGAGATTCTACCTAGACTAGGAATCCTAAAGGAATCTAACAGTTATCAGGAATGCTTGAATGAATGCTACCGGATCTAATGATACAACTTTTCAGGAACTTAAGGAATGCTAGATCTCATGGTCAGACAATCCAACACTTAGAAAGATCCTACTCATTGTGTAAAGTTTACAGGGGTGTAATGATGGATTACCGAGTAGGTCTCTCCAAACTAGCAATGCTTAAGATTTCTATGGTTGAATAATTAGGTCAATCTCAACAACCACAACGTACCAAAGTACAAATGAATCAATCTAACTTAGATTAATTATGAATTTGAAACACATGGCATTAACAATCAACAAATAATCCAATGATCATGCAAATTACCCGAAAACCCATTTAAACCACGATATCCCAACACCTTATTACTTGATTAGTCTTTAAGGTGGTCTATCCCACTGATTACAATCTGATTATATGAAATTCTTATGATTTACTAAGATTAGTCAAATCACAATTAGGTTAAAAACAAGTTTTTAGCCCAAAATCATGTGAAAATCGAGTTTTTATCGAAACCAATTCGAACTTTATTCACGAAATAGTTTAAATATGTAATTAGATCATTTACAATAGTCTAAGAACATTCACAATCATTCACAATCAGATTCAAATCAAAAGCAAAGATTCATTCAATCAAACAAACCCGAAAAACCGAAAAATCATCCAATAATCATCCGTAATCTAGGTAGAATTAAAGATCTAGCCTAGAATCATCATCCAAACATTCATAAACATGAAATCAGATCTAAACATGGTAGAAAATTCAAGAACAAATGGAAAAGAACAACTACGATGCATAAACAAACCCGAAAACGCGTTCCGAGCACTTGTATACGCGATCTGAGCCTCCCCTGAACGTCCGAATCGATCCCAAAGCTCCAAAATCTTCAAAAATATGTTTTTGCTTCGTATTCAGCCCTCTAGGGTGATAAAAACGCGAATTAGGGTTTTAAATGGCTTAAATAGGTGAAAATAAGCAAAGGTTCGCGACTGGGGTCATTAGCCGGTTCAGAAGGCTCAAAAAGGGTCACAAGAGGGTCCAATGGGCCGGTCAAAGGGCCACACAGGCCGGTCAACGAGGCAGCTGGGCACGCGGGTCAACGGATCGCCCAGATGGGTCACGCGCGGGTCAATTGTGAGAGGGAGTGGGTCGCATGCAGGTCTGGAGACCAAGTTGGGACGCGGACTGCTATGTGTGTGTATATGGGTTGGGCACGGGTCAGGAGCTCCATCCGGGTAGTCAACGCGGGTCAAAGAAGGATTCTAGGGCTGATGTGGCGCAATCTGCTTCTGCCAAGTGTCCCAGGCGCCCACCAAGTTCCAGAATGTACACAATACCGCCTGAACTTCCCGAAATTCATTTTTAAGCTCCGAAACGTCCTGAAATGTAATTTTTTCACCCTGGAACTTGTGAAAATTATATTTTAACCTCCATACTTCATAAAATTTATTCCGGGCTTCGGTTTTCTTCGCAATTACGAACGTTTATTCTCACGAACCTACACAAGTAACATTAAAAATAAAAAATAAGTAAAAATTAATTAAAATCTAATAAAAACTAAATAAAAATCTATTAAAATAAGATAAAATCCTATAAAACAAATACTAAAACGATGTGTAAATAACGACACATCAAACATCCCCACACTTGAACTTTGCTTGTCCCTAAGCAAACCTAAAACAATGCAAAACAAAACCTAATTCATAAACATTTCACATCAAGCAAAACCGAGCATGAGTTTAAGAGTTAATTACACAATCAATCGCAAGACTTACAACGGTCAATAGATTTACAACCCAATCAGACATCAATGAAGCAATTTTAAAAACATGCGATATCCTGATCAAGATTCACCTATGTGTCAAGTATTCAACCATTTACGTTCGCACCCTCAGAATTGTCACTCGACACTCGGTTAAATATATGAATTTTTGCAAGTGAACTCTCATAACCTAACACTGCAACAATGCTAACATAAGCTTGTGCTATAATCAATTCTTCACCTAATATCAAGACTAACACAGATCAAAAGGACTTTCAAAGGTAGGCTTAGGCTAAGGGTAGGTAATGTATGTTTTAAAGTGGCTAGAACACAAAAGAAAAATCCAGTAGTCGACTTTATTCACAAACAAGCATTTAAACGAAACAAACTACCAACACTTGGTCCTTTTTTGACCTTTTATTCACATATTTCACTCTTTTTTTTTCATTTTTTTTCACTAGAATTAATCAACATAAACACGTAACTGTCTAACTAACCAGATGTCTTGAAATTAAACTGGGTGATCAAATGAAAAGGGTTTAGGCTCAACAGGGTGTCTAATTGGTGTATTTAAGGGTTTCAAACAAAAGAAATAGGAAAGGCTAAGAAATGGGTGAACCTAATGCCTTAATCATCTCTGTGTCAAATCTCAATCAAATTCTCAAATTGTATACAAGCACAAGTTCTAAAGCAATGCAACAGGTAGGTCAAATCACACACAAACGAATCAGTGATTGAATAAAGACTGTTAAGGCTCAAAATCTCACAGGAAACGTGTGGAATAGGGTTACCGATATGAACATAAACAGTTTTAACCTATCAAACAAGTTTCACTATCTTAAGAATCCCAAACCCATAAATTTTGAAAACAAGCCCAATTGGGAAAGCTTTATCACGCAACATAAATATTAACCGTATAAACAACTCAATAACCCATGCCGACTCGCCTTTTGTTAACGATTTACAATGAAATAGACATGTTAAGCAATAGCAAAAGGTAACCAGGACTTACAAAAGTTCAAGCTTTATTTTATTTTTTGTATTTTCAAAATTTTTAATTTTTTAATTTTTTTTCTAAAAAGACAAGACTCAAAAGAGAGACATCAAAAAAGGAATTTCCCCATCCCCACACTTGAAACACACATTGTCCCTAATGTGTCTAGAAATAGGGAAAAACTAAAATTGAAATAAAAATAAACTAATAAACGACAGTAACAAGAAAGAGAAAGTGGTACTTCCCTGACAAGCAATCCATGCAACCGCGTAAGCTCCATAGTGACCTGCTGAGATCCAACTAAAGTGAACCAACCATGACAGTACCTGGGATCCTGTAACAAATGCTCATGCGTGACTACATGGCTTGACAATCAGGTTAGCACACATACAAACATAAAATAAAGCAACTAAAAATGCAAAATAATAAATAAAAACCAAGAACGAAACTGTACATAAATGTGGGTTGCCTCCCGAAAGCGCTTGGTTTATTAACGAGTCTTCAGCCAGACTCGGACCCACAATCACTTTGTCGGTCGGTCGAGATAGACATCCTCAACCACTTTCTTCTCAAACGGGCCACTGATGTAGTGCTTCAACCGATGCCCGTTTACCTTAAACGCTGCCCCATCCTTATCTTCAATCTCGACTATGCCATACGGGAACACTTCCTTCACCTTATACGGTCCAGACCATCGGGATTTCAACTTACCCGGGAACAATCTCAGTCGCGAGTTGTATAACAACACCGCATCCCCACACTTAAAGTCTTTATCACCTCTCAACTTCCTATCGTGCAACGCCTTCGTGCGTGCCTTGTAGCCGTGAGAATGCTCGTATGCATGATCGCGCAACTCTTCCAACTCGTGTAACTGATGAAACCTCAAATCTTTCGCAGTAGCCATGTCTAGGTTTATCGTCTTCAGTGCCCAGTAAGCTCTATGCTCCATCTCAACTGGTAGATGACAGGCTTTACCATATATCATTCGAAACAGTGTAGAACCGGTCGGTGTCTTATAAGCAGTGCGAAAAGCCCAAAGTGCGTCATCTAACTTATCAGCCCAGTCTAGCCTATTCCAACTCACATTCTTCTCCAAAATACGCCTGATACCCCGATTACTAACTTCAACCTGCCCACTCGTCTGTGGATGATAAGCCGTAGCTAAACGATGGGTCACCCCATATCGCTGCAAGGCTTTCTCCATCTGCTTATTGCAGAAGTGGGAGCCTCTATCACTAATCAAGGCTTTAGGAGTACCAAAGCGTGCAAATAACTTCTTCAGAAATCTCACTACAACCCGGGCATCGTTCGTGGGGCAAGTTTGGGCCTCTACCCACTTAAATACATAGTCAACAACAACCAGGATGTAACGGTTCCTCGAGACATCGGGAACGGTCCCATGAAATCGATACCCCATAAATCAAAAATCTCACAGACCTGAATGGATGTCTGGGGCATCTCATTACGGGATGAGATGTTGCCAACTCTTTGGCAACTGTCACAACTCTTCACAAACACATATGCATCCTTATATATCATCGGCCAGAAGAAACCAGAGTCAAAAACCTTCTTCGCTGTCAGTGTCGCTCCATGGTGTCCTCCGGTCGGTCCCTCGTGGCAATGCCTCAGTATTTTGGCTGCCTCAGCTCCATGCACACAACGTCGAATCACCTGATCCGCTCCAACTCTAAACAAATATGGGTCATCCCACAAGTAGTGCTTCACATCAGCAAAGAACTTCTTTTGCTGGTGAGTCATCCCCTTCAGTAACACACCATCAGCCAAATAATTCGCAAAGTCAGCAAACCATGGCAACCCCTATTGCTCGACCTTTACTACCATCAAAAATTCATGAGGAAAGGTATCCCCGATGGCCATATCCTGCATCTCCTCTCGCTCGGGATTCTCAAGTCTCGACAAATGATGTGCGGCCACATTCTCTGCGCCCTTCTTGTCCCGTATCTCAATATCAAACTCCTGAAGCAACAGAATCCATCGAATCAAGCGCGGTTTCGCATCTTTCTTATTAAACAAGGACCTCAATGCCGCGTGATCGGTGTATACAATTGTCTTGGAAAGCACGAGGTAAGATCTGAATTTGTCGAATGCGAAGACCACCGCAAGGAGCTCTTTCTCAGTAGTCGTGTAATGCTCCTGTGCGTCGTTCAAGGTCTTACTTGCATAGTAGATGGGATGGAAGTGCTTGTGTCTTCTCTGCCCCAAAACCGCCCCAACCGCGAAATCGCTCGCGTCACACATAAGCTCGAAAGGCGAGCTCCAATCGAGGGCAATCAAAATCGGGGCATTTACTAACTTCTCCTTTAGTAGTTCAAACGCCCTCAAACACTCCTCAGAAAACACAAATGGGGCATCCTTCTCCAGAAGCTGAGTCATAGGCCTAGAAATTTTGAAAAAATCTTTAATGAACCGCCGGTAGAAGCCAGCGTGGCCTAAAAAGCTTCTAATGGATTTCACGTTGGTGGGTGGTGGAAGTTTGCTGATGGTCTCTATCTTAGCCTTATCAACCTCTATCCCAGCCCGTGAAATCTTATGCCCTGGCACTATCCCCTCTTTTACCATAAAATGGCATTTCTCCCAATTCAGCATCAAGTTCGTCTCAACACAACGTGCCAACATCCTATCCAAGTTCCTCAGGCAGTGATCAAAGGAACTCCCAAACACAGAAAAATCATCCATGAACACCTCCATGGAGTCCTCAATCATATCATGGAATATCGCCACCATACATCGCTGAAAAGTGGCTGGAGCGTTACACAATCCAAATGGCATGCGGCGATAAGCGAAAGTGCCATAAGGGCATGTAAACGTGGTCTTTTCTTGATCCTCTACAGAAATGGGGATCTGAAAATAACCAGAAAATCCATCAAGGAAACAGTAGAACTGTTGCCCTGACAGACGCTCCAACATCTGATCGATAAAGGGTAGGGGAAAGTGATCTTTCCTCGTGGCATCATTCAACTTCCTGTAGTCAATACAAACTCAACCTGTGACTGTCCTTGTCGGAATCAACTCATTCTTCTCATTAGTCACCACTGTCATCCCCCCTTTCTTGGGGACAACCTGAATCGGACAGACCCATGCAGAGTCTGAGATCGGGTAAATCAGACCAGCATCTAACAACTTAAGCACCTCTTTCTTTACAACCTCCTGCATGTTCGGGTTCAGTCTCCTCTGGCTCTGCACAACAGGCTTAAATTCATCCTCCATAAGAATCCTATGCGTGCAAAAGGAAGGGTTAATACCCTTAATGTCCATCAGCTTCCACGCAATTGCCTGTTTATGTGCCTTCAACACCTCAATCAACCTCTTCTTCTCCTCCTCCGTCAATTCAGCAGCAATAATGACGGGTAATCGGGAATCCTCGTCCAAAAATGCATACTCAAGGTGAGATGGCAGTTCTTTAAGCTCCAAGGACGGGGGTGCCTCGACAGACGGCTTATCAGCTGGCTCTGCTATGTCTAAAACCTCACACACCTCTTGAGAGATCGGGATCTCATCAATCAAAATATCCGGATGTTGCTCACTGGAATGAACAGACATCCCTACCTCACTATCCTCAACAATCTCAAGATCACCTACCATAATCTCACTCAAGCAACGATCCATGTGTGACATGACCGTGTCAATGAAGTACAAGGTATCGTCCTGGCTCTCTGTATGCTGCAAAGATCTACGGATCTCGAAAGTCATTGTCTCGTCTGCAACTCGAAGAGTAAGCTTACCATCACAGACATCAATCAATGTCTTAGCGGTAGCTAAGAATGGACGGCCTAAGATCAGTGGAACTTTCTCATCCTCCTCCATATCTAGAATCACAAAATCCACAGGGAACACAAACTTATCTATCTTTACTAACAAATTCTCCACAATGCCCCTGGCATACTTAACTGATCTGTCAGCCAGCTGGATGGTCATGCAGGTGGGCTCAGGCTCGCCTAAGTCTAATTTAGCAAAAATGAATAAGGCATCAAATTTATGCTCGCCCCAAGGTCCGCTAAAGCATAGCTAACAGATGAGCTGCCTAATGTGCACGGGATAGTGAAACTACCCGGATCAGTCTTCTTCTGTGGCAGCTTGTTCTGAACAACTGCAGAACATTTCTCACTCAGTGTAACAGTTGACAACTCCTCCATCTTCCTCTTGTTTGTCAACAGATCCTTCAAAAACTTCGCATACTTAGGCATATGCTGAAGTGCCTCAACAAATGAGATATTTACCTTAAGCTACTTGAACAACTCAAGAAATCTCCCATACTCCTTCTCATATTTCTGTTGAAGGACTCTCGCAGGGTATGGTATCTTGGAAAGGTCAATCTCCGGATCCTTCTTCTTCTCGGGAGTCTTCTCAGGTTGTGCTGTACTTGCTGGGACTAGCCTAGTGGGTTGCACCTCTCCTGGAGCCTCCATCTCTATCTCCTCATCCATAACTTCCTCATCCTCAACCGATTCAACAACCGGTTTCTCAGTCCCCGTACTCCTTCCACTTCTCGTAGTGATTGCTTTAGCATACCCTCTCGGGTTCTCTTCTGTTTTACTAAGTAGAGAACCTGACTGTCTCTCACCCAACTGACTAGCAATCTGACTTACTTGCCTCTCAAGATTATGCAATGCTTCCCCTTGACTTTTAATCATAGTGTCATGCTTCTTGTGTTGAGCCTTACTCTCAATAATGAATTGAGTCAATAGCTGGGCCTGTTGTTGCATCATCTCCTCCAAAGTGGACTTCTTCTCCCCATAACCACCACTGCTTTGACCTGGTTCTCTAAACAGATTCTGCATTGGAGGTCTAGAGTTAAACCTAGGCGGGTTACCACTCTTCCAGGTGAAACCTGGTTGGTTCCTCCCTCCCGAGTTATAGGAATTGCCAAAGGCATTTCCAGGTCCTCGGTTAGGATTTCCCACATAGTCAACCTGCTCCTGAGATTCATCAGTCATCTGAGGACAATGAATGGTCTCATGTCCTCCCCTACACACTTCACACCTTGCATTGTTCTTCACTTTCATGTCTTTGACTAGTTTGGTCAGTGCTTCAACTTGGGCTGTTAAAGCAGTGTTCGAATCAACATGCAAGACTCCAGTTTTCTGAGTGGCAGTGGATTTTCCCCTGGTGGGATATTGATAGCTACTCATAGCCATGTTCTCAAACAACTTCAGGCACTCATCGGGGGTCATATTGGTAAGCAAGTTACCCCTAGCAGTGGAGTCGAGTGTATGCCTAGTTGAAAAAGTAACTCCATTATAAAACTTCTCAACCAATGCCCAATCCTCAAGCCCATGATGTGGACACCTATTCAACATCTCTTTAAACCTCTCCCAAGTAGCAAAGAAACTCTCTCCCTCCTCCTGCTGAAATGAATGAATCAAACTCCTAAGTCGTGCAGTTTTGGCAGGTGGGAAATACTTGGTCAGAAACAGTTACTGCATCTCATCCCAAGTAGTGATCGATCCTGATGGAAGGGACTCAAGCCAAGTGATGGCCTTGTCCTCAAGAGAAAATGGAAAGAGACACAGAAAGACTGCATCATCAGAAACACCTTTGATCTTAAAGGTGTCACACATACGAAGGAACTGACCCAGATGAGCATTGGGGTCCTCCTCGGGCAATCCATGAAATTTGGATGAGTGAATGATCAGATTGATGATTTGAGTTGGGATATGCCAGTTGTCCTCAGCGACAACTGGTCGAGTGATGGAAGAACGATTGCCAGCAGCAGTCGGCTTGGCATAATCAGGAACGGTCCTCCTAACAGGTGCAGCCATATCTCCTATAGCAGTGTTGTGTGTGCTGTGAAAAAGAAGGTGAGATCGTAACCTCGAGTGAAACTCTCTCTGGCTCAGCAAAAGGAACGTACTCTGGTGACTCAGTCCGTCTACTGCGGTGCATGCACTGTAAAAATACAAGAAAAGAAAAAGAAAAGAAATATGATTACTTAATAAAATTAACCTAAATAATTACTTACAGTCTAATAAATCACTAACCTAAATAAGAAACAATCACCAAGCAGAAGTAAAACTCAAAAGAGAAACCTACTAACTAAAAAGGAAATCTAAAAGGAATCCTATAAACAAAAACTTACTAAAAATAGAAACCTGCCAAAAATAGCAGCTGCTATAAAATGGCAAGTCCCGAAAAGACGTAAAACAACTAAAAACAGATACTTACTAAAAATGGAAAGTTTCTAAAAATAGAAAGTTACTAAATATGGAAGGTACCTACTAAAAGAAACTTACCACGAAACTACGAAACTAAAAAGGAAGGCTAGGTCTACAGCTAAAGTAAATCTAAGGATTATCGTGTCCCCGGCAACGGCGCCAAAAACTTGATGTGTCGGTTTATATATATAGAAATCTTAGTTCAACACTATCGAGTAATAAATCGAAATCACCTAAACCGAACTACACACTACAGGCAAGTGTACCTGACGTATGAAGTATAGCTAAGGAAAGTCCGGATATCGAACCTAAGGACACGGAATCGGCTAATAAACCCTAACTGTAAACCTAACAAAATGAGAAACTTACTAAATTTAGAAAGCGAAATTGGTTTTACGAAAATGGCTTTAGACAATTAAAGAAACTAAGAAAACTAAATAATTCAACTTAACACCGCAAGAACTAGAAAACCAAATACGAAGGAGATTCTACCTAGACTAGGAATCCTAAAGGAATCTAACAGTTATCGGGAATGCTTGAATAAATGCTACCGGATCTAATGATACAACCTTTTCAGGAACTTAAGGAATGCTAGATCTCATGGTCAGACAATCCAACACTTAGAAAGATCCTACTGATTGTGTAAAGCTTACCGGGGTGTAATTATGGATTACCGAGTCGGTCTCTCCAAACTAGCAATGCTAAAGATTTCTATGGTTGAATAATTAGGTCAATCTCAACAACCACAATGTACCAAAGTACAAATAAATCAATCTAACTTAGATTAATTATGAATTTGAAACACATGGCATAAACAATCAACAAATAATCCAATGATCATGCAAATTAACCGAAAACCCGTTTAAACCACGATATCCCAACACCTTATTACTTGATTAGTCTTTAAGGTGGTCTATCCCACTGATTACAATCTGATTATATGAAATTCTTATGATTTACTAAGATTAGTCAAATCACAATTAGGTTAAAAAGAAGTTTTTAGCCCAAAATCATGTGAAAATCGAGTTTTTATAAAAACCGATTCGAATTTTATTCACAAAATAGTTTAAACATGTAATCAGATCATTCACAATAGTCTAAGAACATTCACAATCATTCAAAATCAGATTCAAATCAAAAGCAAAGATTCATTCAATCAAACAAACCCGAAAAACCGAAAAATCATCCAATAATCATCCGTAATCTAGGTAGAATTAAAGATCTAGCCTAGAATCATCATCCAAACATTCATAAACATGAAATCAGATCTAAACATGGTAGAAAATTCAAGAACAAATGGAAAAGAACAACTACCATGCATAAACAAACCCGAAAACGCGTTCCGAGCACTTGTATACGCGATCTGAGCCTCCCCCGAACGTCCGAATCGATCCCAAAGCTCCAAAATCTTCAAAAATATGTTTTTCCTTCGTATTCAGCCCTCTAGGGGTGATAAAAACGCGAATTAGGGTTTTAAATGGTTTAAATAGGTGAAAATAAACAAAGGTTCGCTACTGGGGTCATTAGCCGGTTCAGAAGGCTCAAAAAGGGTCACAAGAGGGTCCAATGGGCCGGTCAAAGGGCCACACAGGCCGGTCAACGAGGCAGCTGGGCACGCGGGTCAACGGTTCGCCCGGATGGGTCACGCGTGGGTCAATTGTGAGAGGGAGTGGGTCGCATGCGGGTCGGGAGACCGGGTTGGGACGCGGACTGCTATGTGTGTGTATATGGGTTGGGCGAGGGTTAGGAGCTCCATCCGGGTAGTCAACGCAGGTCAAAGAAGGATTCTAGGGCTGATGTGGCGCAATCTGCTTCTGCCACGTGTCCCAGGCGCCCACCAAGTTCCAGAATGTACATAATATCCCCTAAACTTCCCGAAATTCATTTTTAAGCTCCGAAACGTCCCGAAATGTAATTTTTCACCCCGGAACTTGTGAAAATTATATTTTAACCTCCATACTTCATAAAATTTATTCCGAGCTTCGGTTTTCTTCGCAATTACGAACGTTTATTCTCACGAACCTACACAAGTAACATTAAAAATAAAAAATAAGTAAAAATTAATTAAAATCTAATAAAACTAAATAAAAATCTATTAAAATAAAATAAAATCCTATAAAATAAATACTAAAACGATGTGTAAATAACGACACATCACTTTATTATAGAAACTCCTTTCTATAATTAGTATGTCATGTACATACTTACATAATGTTGTCATTAGAATTTACTACGCTCCCACTAGCCTTGACATGTATATATGTAGAACATCTTAGTCTTTTAGGTAAAACTAACACCTTAGTTTCATACCAGAACATAGATTTCCCACTTGAGATGCTTTTATCAGCCATGGATTCAATATAACAAGTTTGCCATATTGGGATTTCAAAACTTTCTAATTACGTATAAGAATACTCAGTTAAGGTGTTCTTATGGTAATTCAGTTTTGAAATTTTAACTACTTGTCTGTCAAACAACTCTTGCTTACAGAATTTGTAGTATCCTTATATATCCATGTTGATCTTGTCATTGGAATTCTCTAATTTCAACTACACAACATCTAAATTTGTTAAGCAAGTTTCTTGCCTT
This sequence comes from Mikania micrantha, assembly GCA_009363875.1. Classification (NCBI taxonomy): domain Eukaryota; kingdom Viridiplantae; phylum Streptophyta; class Magnoliopsida; order Asterales; family Asteraceae; genus Mikania; species Mikania micrantha. The sequence goes on along the minus strand of CM018683.1, from coordinate 36,574,487 downwards.
GTTTTATTGCATCTTTAGTGTTTATGGTTCCAAACCATATATTATATTTCCAAACCATATATTATATTTATCAATCAACAATTACACTTTTGCAAGTTTTGGGTTTACTGTGATCCCATGAGCTTCTGCAGACGTCATGTGTAACAACTGGTTCTTAAACTCATTTAAGATCTATTCAAAGACTTTGTGTTGATTGAAACATATGTATCATATCTTTGCAGAATTGAACTCTTTCAATTTGCCATGTCTAATTTTCAACCATATAGTTCCTTGCGTTAGGAAGCAATTGATGAAAATTCTATCTATTCCATTTTAGGGATTTATGATAACTATCTTTATCATTAACAAGGATTCAATTTTTAAATAAATGGTTAACAACTCTTTGTTAAATCCTCAAACCCCAAATAAGAATTTATGCAGTTATAACTTTTTATATTTACCTGTAATTAAGCTAGTGTAGTAATTCATATTATAAGTTCATTGGGATATTCATTTATTGGATCATATTCAAGAGAAGGACACATTATGTATTGGTATTTATCAAATTACCTACATTATTGTGTACTTGGTTGTGAAACAGTTTCACATTTCATCCATTAATTTGGTAACCTTCGGTTATATCTCATATATAACTATTCTTGCTTTTAGATCTTCATTTATTGACATCTTCTTTGAACTCTTTCAAAGATTTCATTAGGTTCAAACCTTATGAAATATTCATATTTAATCTTTAGACATTTTATGCAAAAGAATTGCATATAAAAGATCATAATATTTTAACCTTCCTTAAGCATGTTATGTAATCATCAAACTCTTGTAACAATGAATTTCATTTTCAATTGCTTAGAGATTCATGTATTACATCTTGCTTTAAAGGTTAATCTTGTCTAATTATAATATTTAAACACTTTAAATTATTCTATTAATACGAATAATGAGTATTGTCTTTCTTATTGATTCTATCATATAGAATCCATTTTGCATTATCAATAATCATTATTAATTATGCTATCTAAACAATTTATCAAGCATAAATATAATTAATCAATAAATGCATAAATAATACTAGAAGCAATATTCTTAGTCAAACTAAGAATGTCAAAATATTCATAATTGTTTTAAACAATTTAAACAATCAAGAAAAATGAAAGAATAAAAGAACATTTCTTCTATTTGTCTTGTCTTCCATCCCATGGAATTCAAGACTCAAGCTCCCAGCTAATCAACCACCATAAATACCTGCATATAATTGAAATAATTGTGACACTCACATTACTATCAAAGATTTGCCAATTCAAGAAATATGTTGCATGAACAAGGCATACCAAAAGATCCCGGCAAATCTAAACTCTTCAGACGCCGAGCAACAATGCACTGGACCTCATCAACCTTGGTCAATGGTCACTTCCTCCCACTGCTCACCTCTTTCCTGATCTTGGCTTCCTCAACCAAGAGCATTCCCTTGAGTTTTTCAATTGTCCCTCCAAAGATATTTCTTTTGTAACTCTTTACAAAAGATTCATATTCCTCTAGTAGGGAAATAAGGAAGAAGTCTATAGCAATCTCAAGGTTCATAGGATCGCCTTACAACCTATCAACGTGAGCTCCTACGTCTCCACCCGGTCTCAAACCCTTTTGGACCTTTTTAAGAGATTCAAATCGCCAAAACCTGTTTGGCAGGAAACTCTTTTTGATCTCCTTAATCATAGAGAGATAGCTAAGCCGATCCACATATTCAGGAGACACCAAAGTTAATATGAGATATTTTATCTCACATTTGTGTCAAATATGTTTCATCCTCTTAGATGTAGTGCAGCCTATTGGTGGCTCAGGAGTAATGGAGTTATCCAAAGCATACAATTTTCCTTCTATTCTTAGGACTTCTCTAAGGTGATGCATCCAAGTTGAAAAATTACTCCCATTGAATTGATTTCGAAAAACACTTATCCTATGAGGTTTAGTAGCATCAATGAAAAACATCTATAAAATTCAAAAGAAAGGTTTTTAGTGTTTCATGCTTTATATAATCCCAAATTAATTATGACTCATTAACAGAATTAATTTAGAATTGTGAGATCCTGTTTATTTAATGAACAGTGAATTGGCTAAGCTCTCTATTTACTGTTCACAATAATACAGGAGGTTTACGATAACCAATTATGACAATCATAATTCTCAAGTTTTGGGGTTTGTTAGAACACTAATTTCTAACTTTGTATATTTACCCCAACTATGCCAACTTGACTTTTCAAGTATGCGCTTTACTTTTTTTTACTGAATGACCTGTCTAAGTGTATTAGGAATCTCGATCATTCCCTTTTCAATAAAACCATAGAGCTAGTTCAGGGAAAGCACTAACACTAGATTTTAGGTCAAACTGAGAAAGTGTCTCAAATCTAAGGTGGCATTTAAATCAAAACACTTATCCTTTTCTAATATATAAACCTATAGCAGGGTAAGCACTAACTTTAGGTTTACAAATTTTGAAAATAAACATCTTGACCAATGAGTCATTTAATTCCGTTAATTAATCGCTTTTATGTTTCAAAACATTATGGACAACTAATTTTGAAATAACGATAGTTGTGCATTTTATAAAATCACTATTTTATTCATTCGCTATTTAATTGAAATCCTATTTCAATTTTCACCTAATTTGTTTTAATACCTTATTAAAACTAAATTATCATTATCACGAATTTGTAAATCTAATCAATCATGCTGATTTTATTGTTTTAGTTTATAACTATTGAACGATTTGAAGCATGACACAAATCGTGCAATTTAACAAAATCATATTTTGTTCTTGATTTGTGATAGTTTGAATACTCCTTTCAACTCTCGACTCGATTAGTTTTAAATACCTTATTTAAACTAAGTCAGTAATTATCGCGAACCATTTTAAACTAACAAGTTCTAATTTTATAAAATAAACATTTTATTTTAGGATAATTTTACACAAATGTAACCAACTTTTCATTATGTTCCAATTAAGTCACTGGAACTTTTTTCTGTCTCAATTAGGTTATTCAACATAGTATGAGTGTTATAATCCTATATAAATAACCTGAATAGTAGGTTATTGCTGATTTTCTACATATTTAACTTATTTAATATGTTAAGCGGTGATATAATCGTATTATAAAACAAATAATAAATTGAAAATTATTGAAAATCATTCACATTTACGCAATATATTTGAAAAAAATAGTTTTTCAAACAATGTGTGTCAATATTTAACGTTTGAAACTTTTTTTTCAAATATCGTGCGTAAATGTGGATGAATCTAATTAATTTTTAATTTATTATTTACTTTATAAAATGATTATATCACCAATTAACATATTAAAGAAGTTAAATATGTAGAAAATTAGTAAAAACATGCTATTTAGGTTATTTATATATGGTTAGAACACTCATACTAAGTTGGATGACCTAATTGGAACAGAAAAAAGTTCCAGTTACTTAATTGAGACAGTATGAAAAGTTGGTTATATTTGTGTAGAGTTATCCCTTTATTTTATAAACTGTTTCATTAAAATAAAACAATTTTATTTTAAAAACCCTTTTAAAGTGACTACAAAACTCCTTTTGTATTACTTATTGTATTGCAATGACTGTGAAAAATATTTGTTTTTACTAGTTTTATATTTCCTAAATATTAAACAACCATAAACAACAAAGTGTAATTATAAAACGAGCCAAAGTCTCATTTATTCGGTTTAGTTCGAGTCATCAAACACAAACCGAACAATTCTAGGGTTTACAATTCAAACTCCTTGAATCTTGTCTCCCACTTGATCCAAGATCTCCATCTTCTAGCTCCCCGATTGTCTCTGTCCTCAGTCTTGTATCCATTTGCTTGATTACATTTGTAAAATACAAATTACATTACAAAAAATTGAAACCTATTCTATTACATCGGGTCCAAATACCCGCAGAAATACAAGATTTCAAAAAACCAACCAATCAAACAAAACAAAAGATACAATCACATGGGTCGGATCCTAGGGCTCGAATCATAATCACAATCACAATTATCACATCCAAAGATTCGATCCTTTTGTCAAACAAAAGTTTTGACAAAACAACAAACAAAGATCGATTATTAGTTGCATTTAAACGTTTGTGAAAGCCGCTCTGAAGCCACTGTTGGGAATTCTAGGTTACTTTTAGTTTGATTAGATTCAATTAATCATATTAATTGATTATATCAGCTTTCACAAAACCAGATTAAATTGACAGATCGGATCTGACACATCGGAAGCTTTTCAATGTTATAACCTTTCGATTCGTAATCGAAAAAATTTCCCAATCAGGATCCAGTTACAAACGATTTAAACAACAATTAAATAAAACAACACAATCATAGGGTGTTTTAGAACCCAACCTTTTACGAAACGATTCCAAATCCACACGATGGATGAAACAACGGTCTCGCTAGTTGACACAACATGATCACCCGAATCTGGATCTCGTCTCACGAAACTCCGAAATAGTCCAAAACTGATTTTGGCTTGGTTCGGCTCACGACTCAGCACACCGTTCGGCTCAATGGCCTAGGCTCAGCTCAGCTTGCACAAGGCAGCCCTGCTTAGGCCTTGATGTGGCCCGGCGCGGCCCCAGGTGTGGACTGCAGGTGGCTCGAGTGCGGCATGGTCGCGGCTCGATGCAGCCCCTGGTGCGGCCCAGCCTGGTGGCTCAGTGGTGGCGGCTTGTGGCGGCCGCAAAAATCCCAAAGGTGGTGATGTAGTCGACGGCTACAAGGGAGAGGAGAGTGGGTGAAAGACTTGTATGTGAAATGTGGTATATTGATCTAGGTTTAATAGTCAAATTAGATCCACATTTTTAGGATCTAGGAATTACCAATTCAAAATTGGAATTCCCACCTTATATTTTACATTTTACATTTTAAATTAAACTCTTTTAATTTAGTTAAACTCTTTTAGTAATCGAACCATTTAATTACTACTCTCCAATATTACTAACTAACAATTAGTTAGTAACATTTAATTAAATGTAGTTTAACTAATTCTCAATTCATCAATTAACATTTAATTAACAATCCCTTATAATAAAGTTCAAAACTTTATTTGTTTAACGAACTGATTATCAATATAATTAATTCCGACCAATTATTATTTCATAAATAATAAAAGTCAATTCGATGAAACCGATAATTCGTGATCGTATATCATGTTTAACAATTAAACATAAAATCATTGCCTTCCAAAGTGTAACTTTTGGATCATACCTTTCATAGTAACGTTGAATTTATCGTTAATCAGACATCCAATATCCAACACTCCTAATAAGCCACCTAGCTAATCTCTTGCTTTTGGTGACTAAACTTGTTCGTGACTTGAGAAGAATCATGCAACAACAAGTCAACACTAGGTTGGTGAGTTCATTTGTTTATTTGGTTTGAAAATGTTTTTGAAAACATATATCCAGTTTATAAAAGATTAGATTTCTCAAATATGTTTTCCTCATCCCATATAGAAATATTCCCACATTGTTTTACCTTTCACAAGTTTTATCATGACTGATAACTTGAGTTAATAAAATAACTCTTGTTCAGACCATGATGTTTTGGTCATTGGAATTTCCCACCCAATCTAATTAGCTAAGAAATTCCTTTTTGTTTTAAAGTGTTTTGACATAACCAATGCAGCAGCTTGCACCTTAGACCTCACTACTTACATCACCCCGTATAGCCAAGTATCGCTTATAGATAGGGCATACGTAGGGTCAAGCCCAGCCACCATCCTAGCACGCCCTTGACAGGACCCGATCATGTCCTAAATGGAAACTAAGGCTTTCACTCTGCCATCACACACATGTTCTCAATCATCACATTGTTCTCAAATGAACGAGTTTACTGTTTCTCACTCCCAACTGGGAGTGACAGTCAACTTATTTAATGAATGAATTTCAATTGAACAGCATTGTGGTGAACACTGAACACTGATTCAAACCACTGTGCTCCCATTCTACACCCATTTGGTTTGGAATTATGTTCTCACAGTTGTCTTCACAAATGTCTGTCCCTAACCAATACTTAAGCTGATTATCAGTCAACCAGATCATTGCTAGCAACTAGAACAGTTGTGGCTAGTTAATAGTAAACTGCTTTCATATTATTATCACCCATGTGGCCATTTACCAAACCTGACTGATTCTGCCCTGTTACGAGTCATACGATACCGACCAAATGATACTCACAATTGCGCATAATGTAACGACCTCACTCGCTGGAAGTTTTTCAAACTTATGGTACCGCTACGTGATCGTCAGTCCTGGCCATTGCCACTTAATGGTAAACGAACTAAAAGGGACTTAACGCACTTGGATCCAAAATTAACACATGTTAACAGTGATATAATTGAAACAGTTTTACTAGAAACCACTCTCATGTTATAAGTTCTTACAATTTGTCATCCACACATGTTATGGACTCTTTGATATTTCATCACAATACCTTGTCATTTGTAATCCTTAGCGTTTTCTATCTCGATTTTTAAATTGTAATCGTGAGTGAATTATAATAAAATAAAGTTATAGGTGTTCATTGAAGTATTTGTATTCGTTTATGCATTCAATAAACAAGTTAATTAGAAATTTTTAAACAAATTATTATATATATATATATGATACAAAAGGGTTTTTAGACATACAAGTAATAATACATATAAGATTTATTATAAATACACACACACACATATATAAATAATAATGATGATTAAATTAAACTATAAAGCTAAAAATGTTATTTAATAATAAAAAATAAAAAATAATAATAATAATAATAATAATAATAATAATAATAATAAATTCTAGTAAATTTTGAATAAGTTTATATCTAATAAACAAATACATAAACTTTTTATAAAATAAAGCCTTGAATGAAAAAAAAAAGGTTTTAACTTTTTAAATATGTTTAATAAACTTTTAAATATAAAAGCTAAGTTTTAAAACTCTTTTTATAAGCTATAATATTTATAGGGGCTGAAATAGCAATTATTATTAGCCTAAGTGTGAGTGTAAAGAATTAAATGAAAGATTTAAGCAAAGTAGAAAGATCAAGGACTGGATGTGTAAATATCACAAAACCACTTCCATATTCTTCACCCAAACCGTGACCCATGCCCGGTTCGCGACCCAACTCCCTTCCAGCTCATTATACGCGCTTTAGAACCAATTTAGGAATAGATTCGACAAATAAACAAGCACACGATTTGAATCACACAAACAATTACACAAAAAAATAGCCAAAATAGAATTCAAATGAAATAACTATAAAAACTAAATCAAACGATTACAAATCCATCCTACATTCCATTCGAAATTGTCTGTACCATCTAAACTCGGTCAAAAGCTCCCGAATGATCGAATTGAAGCCAAGAATGGCCGGAACCCTTCATTCACTTGAACACCATCGATTCAAACACGAACAAGGTGATTTTCTATACCAGTTTACTCGTAATCTTATGGAGATCAAAAGCCCTAATCTTTTGATCTCTCACGAACCAAGAATCAAACCAATTTGAATCAAAACCGATTAGGGTTCTTAAAGGAAAATTAGGGCAATTCAAAAAATGAGTATTACTCTAAAATGAAACAGAAACCATCAGTTTAAGTGTGTAGCTCAACCAGTAAAGTCTAGTGATTTGGATCCGGAGATCGCGGGTTTGAATCTTTCCGTACCCGGTTTTGCTACTTTTGGGTTTTGGTTCTTGGAGCCTTTTTCCATCCTATTTTCTTTTAATAAAAAAAAAAATCCTAAAACCATATTTTTTTATTATTCTGTTTATTTCAGAAAAGTGTTAAAATTATTTTTATTAATTAAACTAATATTTACGCTTATTTTAAACATTTAAACTAAAATATTTTGTATAAAATACATATATGTATATAATTATTAAGTCAATTAATAATTAATCTTTTATTATTATCTATTGATTTATTTAAAATAAAATAATCTATAAAATGAATATATCTATACCTTTATTTTTTTAAGATGATTATTAAATGAATCCTTTAATTCTAAACCATTTTTGTTTAAACAAATTTTTATAACTTTAAATGGTTGTTTTATAAAACTAAGAATTTATTTATTTATATATTTAAAACTATTAAAGCAAACTAGCATTGTTCTAAAAAGGAAATTTTATGAACAAATAAATATTTCAAAATAAATGAATAAAAGGGGTTTTGTTCTTAAACTAAAATATTTTATAAACATGCAATTACTTTAATACAATTATTTGATCTAAGATGTAATCTTTAAGAACAAAATTTCTATAAACATTAAACAATAAAATAAAAACAAAAGGATGGAAAAATTAGGATATTTGTTTGTTTGATTATTTAAAATCAAATAAGTAAACGATTATTCAAAAATCAATTATGATATTATTTATTTGATTATCCAAAATCAAATAAATAATTATTTAATACATTAGGATATTTATTTTTTGGTTATTCAAAAATCAAATAAGTAAATGACCAAATCAATTTGGTTATTTATTTGATTATTCAAAATCAAATAAATAATTATTCAAAAATCAATTAGGATATTTATTTATTTGATAAATAAATAAATAAATAATCCTAAATGAAAACTATTCAAACATAGACGTATCAATTAGGACTTCCATAGTATGCCATATAAACTAGTATGCCAAAACTTGAACTCTAAGTACATAGACTAAGGATATTCTATTGCCTTTAGGTTAAGGAGTGCAAGCACAACTTCTTAAATCCTAGGCAACGATTCAAGTGACAAAGCTAGGACATCATGTGAGTAATTCTATACTCCCTCTTTACATTTTTGTACTTTTGGGATGTTACATATGCCAGTATTCAAAATCCAAGTTATTCTATATTCAAATTCTATAGATGCAATACCTTTAGTCTATTTGGTTTGATTATTTGCTATGTGATACTACTTGCTTTGTGATTCTGTGTTATTCTATGTTATTCAATGTTATTCGATACCGAGTAGCCTAAGGTGTGTTAGATACCACCTTCGCTTTGACTTAGGTCAAATGTGCTAAAAGGGCGAAAAGTACAATCATGGGCAGACTTGTGAAAATACGTAGCTTTGTGCTTTGTATTGGAACGAGTTTGGAGACAATATAAACTATGGCAGACTTGTAGATATACTAAGCTTTTTAGCTTAGTATTGATACGGGTTTGGAGACGAGATATACTATAAACTTAATTGCAAACTAGTAGGATATGCATTGCTAGAGTTTAAACTTTGTAGTTTAATTGAATTGCATCAGTTTTCTTACGTATACTATATAAAATGTATGAGTTACTCACCAACTATGCAAATAGTTGACAAAATCTTTATTTTTCATATGTAACAAGTTAGGTGGATGTAATGGTGAAGACGTAGGATAGGTTTATGCTAGTAGACCTAGTTTTAAATTTAAACAATGTAGACTTATTCAACTTATGTATTTTGACTTTGTAAACAGTGTAATGAATGTTTGATTTAATATGAAGTAATGTTTGTTAAATCTTTGATATTGTTGCATTAATTGTGTAGTGTCTGATACAATTTACATTTCCGCTGTAACCATTTATTATTCTGCTGCTTTAAACATTAAACTTTTCCGCTGCGTTTATTGAAACTTGTTTTATTTTCAAAACTGTATGTTTGTGAAAGTCATATAGAGTCGTTCTATATGACCAATAGCTATGATCCTGGCCACGTCACACCCGCGCGGTCTGACACCGCACGTGGAAATTTGGGGGTGTGACATTGTGTTCTTCCCTAGATGATAATGATGATGTTTGAGTTATTAAACTAAGTGATGTGTCCTATGTCTTGGTGTGGTACTAAATTTATCTATGCAATCCTTATTCTATTACTCTTATGGAAGTATTACCCTAAAACATTTAAAGTTTGATCTTATGCATGAAGTCAAAGGGTTTTGATGTTTTTAAATTAACACTTATAAGTTTGTGCTCATGCACATTATTTGTGCATGGTTTCATAAAAGTGTTACCATTTATTTACAAGTCTTTAAAAAAAATTTTCTTGTTAACCTTTTAAAACATTTAGATGTGGATTAGATAAAACTTGTAATTAAGTTATAAAACATCAAGTTCTAACCACTTGGGATTTTATTATCCCATAATGGAGCCGTAATCCAACTCGTCATTTGGTTACTTGATTTGTTCCCTGGTTTGCTTATTCTTAGCCACTTTATTGTCTAAGTGTCTTAGGTTACATGGGAAAGTTAGTATCAATGGCCAGAAATGCACCAAGGATGTGTCGATACTAATAGTGTCGACATTCCACTTGGTACACACTTAACATCCCACCCACACTCCTAATGTCGACTTGATCTTGTAACCAGTCTTGTAAAGCCTTAACCACCTCAACATCAGCCAAACCTTAACTCAAACTCCTTGGTGCTCACCGAACTTATCAGAATTGACGGCGCCCAGTTAGCTTCGATACTATCAATATTGATGCAAGGCTGGAAATGGCTAAGTGTTGGTTGTTGATATTACCAGTATCAATGCCAACTTAATATCGGTGCCCTGGTCATCAAACTTGTTAATATCTACGGGTACTTGATCCAAACCACTTGGACTTTGTTGAACTTAGTAGTATCGATGGGGTCTTGGGCTGTGAAGCCTGTAGAACTTAGTAATATCGACGAGAAGTTGGCTGAATCAACTTCATCCATCGATCCTATTATACTTGGTTGTTCTTGTGTCGATACTATTTCCTTCGATCATCCCAGGTTTTTCCAGCCTCCCAATCTTTAATCTAATGTATTCCAAGCGTTTTAGATCCATCCCCAACTCGATTTATTGAAGATTGATGGTGCTAAAACCTGCTACAAGTTCCATGTTTCTGGGTGGGTAGAAAACCCTAAAACCGAAAGTTTGAGATCATTTTTACCTCATTTTTTGTCGTTCTAAGCTCAGATCTGTTACACTTCTTGTTCTTCTCGTTGAGAGCGCCGTTTTGACCAATAACACCAAATTTGGTGATGGTTTGCTTAGGTTGAGTGTTAGAATTTTAGAGAGAGAATAGAGAGAGAAAGTGACGGTTCTAGTGAGAGAGAGAGAGAGAGGAGAAAATCGATGAAAAATGAGGAGAAAGGAGGAAGAAAATGGTTTTTATAGTCCGGGTAAGTTTTCGCGCGTTTGGTCTCCATCCGTTTCGTTCAAAACTCATTATTTTGGAATATAATTAATATGTGTCGTTATTTTATAAATTTAGGTTTTATTTAAACATTTTAGGTTATGATTCCTATTAAATATTATTTCATGTTAGTTCTGTTATTTTAAAGTTCGGTAACATTTATTTTTATCCTTTTGTTAGAAAATGCAACTTACGCGCGTTTTTGTACAGGGCGCTAACTGTGCGAATATGTCGTAAGTTTCACTTTTGATTTGACTTTCTATTTATCAGATATCATTTAAAATATAAACTAACAGATATATTCTCATGAATCGTCACCAACACGAATACATTTTCGGCCTAACATTTACATAACGATATCGATTATTATTTAATATTTATATCCTCAAAGTCGTTTGTAGGAATTGTTGTGATGATTCTCATTCATCTATCTTTTCCCATTAGATTTTCAGTCATCTGATCCTTGTTGTAGAAAGATCTGTGCGACGACGGTTGTGTTTTGTTTTCAGCACACATTGTCATTTGTTTTGTTTTCATTCATCTTGTTCAGTGATATCACAATTGTTCAGTTGTTTTGTACATTGTTTCATATCTTATTCTATAAATACACTTAAGTATTAATTTAAGCCTACAACTGTTGTACTACTGTACAGTCTCATGACGGTTTCGTAAAAATTGTCACAATGATTGACGCCTTGCCTGCTGGTTTTCAAATTATTCATTGCCCTGTAATTATACGAGGCATCATCCACGGAGATTGAGAAGATCTTTCCGTTTATAAATGGCATCTGCAATATCAAGCCTGATACGTGGAGGTGGAACATGCACAAAACTCAACACTCATTTTTGCAATCGATTATGAATTAGAAATGAGTAAACATAATAACTAAAAATATAACATGATAACATAAATAAATAAATAAATAAATAGACTTATAAGTATTTTCACCTCTAATTTTGATCAATGGAGTGTCAAGTGATGACCATGTATTCAGTTTTTTGATGAGACGACTTCCAACAATTAGTGGTCAAACTAGTATTTGAGACATCATTTATAATGGTTTTTAGTTTTTTCTTCTCATGTTCATATACCTTAAAACAATCTAACTTCCAACAGTCAGTGGTCAAACTAGTATTTGTTAAGATGAACAACACATCAAATTAAACCAGGAGGGATTAATATTGGAAAATAAAAAGATTAAAAAATAAAACACTTGCTTTTTCAAGAGGGTGAAGGGATATACATAACACCAATCTTGGACTCCAATGTGTTTCTTGTTAATTGATCATCACAAGCTAATAAGACTGTTGCTATTACAACAACAGATGGCCTATGATCCATCAAATTAACCTATGTACAAATTAAAACAACTCAAGCTTAGAGAGGAAATTAATCTAAGCTTAAAATAAATGATGGCCTATGATCCTCCAGGTATGTTATCCCATTGTTTGAAATATAATTATGTGGAAAAATAGTTGTGAAAAAAGCAGATTCACATGATCAACAACAAAACATGGCGCACGAGATAGTGTTTGCAAGTGCTTCTATGGTCAAAGTTTATAATAACTTTGTTAGCTTGCCTTGTATTTTCATGTTCAATGATTTCAAGTAAATGTGCTTTATTTCCATGCTGCTACAATTATGTGATGCAACCTTCAAGCTACTTATGGTTAAAATGGAGAGTGTATTTGTACTTCCATAACAAAATAACTTTTTTGGTTCCATTAAATTTACGTTACAAATAACATTGGTTCGAAAAACTTGACGATGTAGGCTTGAATTGCAATGGCTAATTCGATGTACAGCTTCACCACCCGACTACCCATTAAGTTATGATTTGATCTCCGTGATAAATTCACCACTAAGAATCAAGTGTTAGGCTCAAAGTGGTACGTGGCGGAAACAACATACATGCACAAACGACTAACACACAGATAACATAAAGTAAACAAAACAATGATTTAATCAGTTGCGTACCCACATTGTTGGCTAGGGGCGGTTCTGGTGATGGGGCGCGGTGGCTTTGACGGGTGCACAACCTGTGACAGAAGCAACGACTGTGTGGAGGTGGCGGGCAGGGTGGTGACCGATGAGAGGTAGGAGGTCGATGGGAGAATGTGGTGGCTGTGTGGATGGGAGGTTGTGGACATGGACGAGAGAACTTGGACGGGAAAGGAGAGAATTCTAGGTTAAAATAAAAGGGTATAAAGGACACCTTTAAATTTTCTCCATTCAGACTTGTGTTGAGATCTGAATCATTTAGATGTCCATTCAGATTTTAGCTCCCATTCAGACGATGTATTTTTTTGTTAAACAAACGGCCTGAATCTGAACCATTTAGATTCAGACCCAAACAAACACCCCCTAAGAAAGATTATTGACTATTAGATCACTAGCCTAGAAACCCATGTATTACATTGATTGAATAAATATAATATGTTATAAACAATGTTTGTATAAACATTTATATGCTACATATGTCAACTGTGATTAAATAAAAAATATGAACATTTAAAAACTACCAAATAAAAAATAATAATAAATATATATATTTAATATTTTTAAAATTATACATGCATATAAGATATAACTAGAATTATATTATATTTAATTAATTTTAGTAAATTAGTAAATATTTTAATATGAAGATTTATAATTATTAATATTTAATTGTATAATTTAATTAATAAAAATTACTAATATTTTTTTAGGAAATAGGCATGATTTTTTTTTAAATTTCATCATAATGTGATATTATCTCCTAAAACTACTCTTTTTAACTTTTAGTTGTATAATTTAATAAATAAAAATTATTAATACTTTTATGAGAGAGAGGCGGGAAAATTTTTCTTATATTTATCTAGAAGATGACATGTGTCACATAAAAATACTCTTTTATTAGAGTAGGAAGATTAGATCAAATTTGAAAGGTAAATTTTAAAATTTAAGATAGAAAAGTTGTTGGAAAGTAACTTAGTCATGAACACTTTTCACCAACATTTTTTAAAAATTCATAACTTTTACATATGATATTATTATTTTTAAATATATCATAAAAAAGAAAATTTTTTATCTTTAAAATACGTTTACTGTTGCTATAAAAATGAAATTTTTTCAGTTATTGTGTCTAATTAATGTCATTGTATCTTTTTTAAACGCTCGTGTATAATCATCTTTTTTGTGTTTCTCTTATAGGTCATTGTGTCTTTTTACATGTTATTGTGTCTTTTTAAAGATCATTGTGTCATTCATAATTGTCATTGTGTCATCCTTGTTTGATATTATGTATTCTACAACATCATTGTGTCTTGTATTGTTCAGGAAAACACAACATGAGTAGGAAATACAAAGACATAATGACATGTACAAAAGACACAATGAACTGAAAAACAAAATTTTTTATTGTAACACTATACTCATTTTGAAGCAAAAAATGCTCATTTTTATGTATATTTTTTTTAAAAAAATAATATAGTATGTAAAAGTTATTAACGTTTAAAGAAGGTGGAGGAATGTCGCACCTCCATCTCTCAACAACCTGATATAGTCACTGAATGACGCATGAAGTCAGTAATTGTTGTAACGTGTCGTGGAAGCTTGATGGTGAGGTCGTAGAGATGGGTGTGACTGATTGTTACATTGGTATCATACATACATGGCAAACCATACACACTATATATTACATAATAACTAGAATATTATACATTAAGTTTCAACATCCTTAAACAACATTAACCAGTTATAAGTTACTAAACGTGTCTTGTAATCGTGCATCCTCACTCTCGCACTTGTTACCTTCTTCCTGAAAAAGGTTTTGTAATATAAAAGATCAGCAAGGATGCTGGTGAGTTCATAGATATGATAACGTGATATGATATGCTATGACATGTTGAATATGTAGGCACACACAACTTTATGAATATGATTCACCATGAAAACCCATAACCAAAGCCTATGTGACTGTAATGTAATTGGCGGTAATACCCGAAGGTAAGATCTTAGCCTTACTCTTAATGCCTATCGTTGCATTAAGTTGTTATCTTGTAATGTAATAAATGGTAACAGGCATTCACACAAGGGTAGACGCTATTTACCCGTGAATGGGGTTGTCAGCCCGATAGTACTATCATTGTTATCATCCCGCTCATCCATGAGTTTATTGGTTACAGTTGTTATGTGAGGACTTTTACGATAGCATGGTACAATTTTCATGTAATCATCAGACAAGAGTTGAAATGCATAAGTAACATGCAAGCATATCGTTGTAATTGAAATATGCAACCATAATGTAATTGTAATGCAAACCCCGAGTTTTAGAAATCCGAAGATTTGAAAAGGGGTAATGAAATCATGTAAGTACATCACTATAATTGAAATATGTAACCATATTGTTATTGTAATAGAATCCCCGAGTTTTGGAAAACAAAACATTTAAAAGGGGGTCTATGAAACTCACCTGTGTTGTTGCAATATTACACACAACTTCAATTGAATTCTGCATATCATTAAAGTTATAAGTTCTTTGTATCCGATTTGGATTACCAGAACATTTCTTGATATTAAATATCAAGGATAATGTAATTTGATTCATCAAGTTGATTCTAAATAACGTATTTATTAAGAATCAATGTAATAAGTTTATCAGTTCATTTGTAATGTCAAAATCATTGATTTGGTTTGGTAATTGAGTTCTTATATTCATTTGATTGTAATTTAATAATATATACGTCCCGTTGTCAAAACCAGAATCTTAAACGATTTTCAGATCAAAAATCAGGTTTCCGGTTTATGAAATTGATTGCAAAATAGATTTTGGAATGCGAATTCAATTGAGAATATGTTTTTGTATTGAATTTCAATGATTGAATTTAGTCCTGTATTGAAACTGGAGTGTTAATCAGAAATCAGATAAAAATCGGATCATCGGATTGCAAAATGGTTCACGAAATCGAGTCCGGAATGCGAAATCGAATCAAAATATGTCATTTTTATCGAAAACGGAACATCGGATTGCGAACGGGAGCGCGAAACGCAGTTCAGAACGCAAAACGGACAAAATGAGGGTCTCTGCAGGAATATTCGCCGGAATATTCCACCGGCGGCGAACCTTGCCGGAATTTTGGCATTACAACAGCTTATAAGACTGACGTTTCGTATATTTGTTTTGGACAAAGTCTCTGCTTATAAAAGTGGGGTTTTCAGGTTTTAAGTCGGGCAGAACCTTGACTTATATTTCTTAAGTTTGTGAAAACAACTGGGCAGAATCTCTGCTTATAATTGTTTGTTTCCCAAAAACTAGTCGGACAGAACCTCGACGTGTTTTTGATTTAAACCAAACAATTAATCATAATCCTATTATATAATAATAATAAGATCTAAAACGAACATTATACCGAATTGAAAGGGTATGGAACGAGATTTTTACCTCACAGAAGTTCGGCAGTAACTCGCGTTGAATACTAGGGGATTTGAGAGGTTAAATATGGGTGTTTGGAGGTGTAAGGTTGAGATTTGAAAGCTTGTGGGTGAATTTTCGTAAAAAAAATCGAAATCTGATGTTCTGGTACTTATAGGCGAAATCTGGGTCCGGGGCGGTACGCCTAGCCCCAGTGTTTGGCACGGGGTGGTACGCCCGGATGGAATATGTTGCATGTGTGCCACGTGTTGACACGTGGAGCTACGTGGCGTGTTCGGGTGCGATCTGACTGATTTCTTGTTTTCGCGATAACGGGAGCATACAAACTCCGTTTTACACATCGTTTTCGCCCACATTCACGATTTTTCGAGCTCTTTCCAATGGTTATAATTTCAAGACTTGAAGAGTTCAAAATATCTGATCTCTTATTTAATGTTATATTCGACTCCATGGATCTTGAAATCGGAGCCTCGTTTCGTGATTTCGCTTACACTCATTCTATTTATTTCTGAGTTATGATTCTTGACATGAAATCGGTTGGTCGCCTATTTGAATAAGCATTAGGTGATGGATGTTTCTTTGCGATCTTCTAACATCAGATTCCTGAGTAACTACAAGTCATGAACTGATATGATATGATATAATATGATATGATATGATATGGGCTTTCTGGCACATACGTAACAATGAATGTGGATATTACTTATTTCACTTCATTTAATCATATAATTGATATCAATTGAGGTTTGGATCTTTGAATTTGGTTTTTGGTTATTAATATTATTATAGAAATTTTTTGTGTAATTCGGCAATTCTGCGTAATGTCATTTGCGATTTGTTTCATCTTGTAATTTCCTTACATATATACACAAATTCACATGTATATACATATTCAATCATGATTTGATTAATTAAAATATTAGTTCATGAATTTAGGAAATTACCTTGCAATAAAGAATGAAATGTCACAAGGAACTTGATGAAAAGTTAACAAAAGTGATCATTACTAAATGCCCTCCAAAAACATAATTTTAATCATAGTTGTTGATTAATGATCTAATGGTTCACAATTCTTCTTAAACTTTTTAGGACATGTTTTATACTTTTATATTTTTAATATTTTGTTTATTACCTTAACATTTAAAATGAATATTTAGACATTTGAAGATTGTATCTTTTAGAAAACTTAGCTATTTGAAACTTAAATTTTAAGAGATTATTTTAATATAATTATGACTATTATTTACAACTTATGATTTGTTTTAGAATAATTATGTTTATAATTTTATATCAAGTACATAGGTTTTTTTCTTATAATCGTGAATTCCGGACTAACCGAGAGGGAATTGTAAATTGCGGCTACAAGTAACCAGGTCGGTGGCGTCCAAAAAAAAATGCTCTAAGTGGGGATTGAACTTTGAGGCCACCGACTAGATTGCTTGCGGTCACACTTTACATATTCATGCTGGTTAGTCCGGCATTGGGAGACACATGGGGGTTTACCACGCAAGCAAGTTCTCACGGTTATAAAAAACTCCGTTTTATATTTATATAAGATGGTTATGTATATTGTTCAAAACTAATAATACATATTTTTATTTTTTATATATTATACATTCATTTTTGTTCAAGACAAGTTTCATTAATTGATAAACAAGAACACGAAGGAGAATCCGTGTTAAGCATGAAATGAAAAAAAATATAAATAATAACTTGTTCATGATTATTTTGCATTAATAACTCTAAAGACAATATATTTGCTAGGAATTAAACAAGTGTCTCAATCCTTTGAAACTTTGAGATGAGAAATTTATTTTAGCTTTGCTTTTATTAATTTTTAGGTTTTGTTCAAATAAGTTATATGTTGGGTCAATCAAATGAAAGTACCAACAAGCCTATCGCGGCCATTAGAAACTCGATGCAAACGTCATCTGTAGTTCTATTCAGGTTCTCTTTATTTCCACACTCACTTCACACACAACACACCCTTTATAGGCTTCGTATAGGTGTATAAGGGACAATTATTTTGTGTCAGAATTTGTCAGTGTCAATTATTAGACTCCTATACGCGGCTCTATACGTGACGAATCATTGGGTGTCAGTGTCATTGATTGGACTATTATACGAGGCGTATAGACCTATATGAGACGTATAAGGTCGGTGAGGGTATTAAAATAAAAAAGTTGGGTGCGTAAATAACTAGTTCCTTCTATTCATGTAGGACCAATGAAACCCTTGGAAACCAATCGGTTCCTTGCGGATTCTACTCGGCAGACCTTTGAATATTGCGGAATCCTATTCAAGGGTTTTCCAATCGAAATCACCAAGCCCCGTGGCAATCCGATGAGGTAGAATCAACGTTTTGGTCAAAATCGAAGCACCACGAGGTGAGAAACAAAGTTGGACAGGGAGAGGCGACTCAAAACCCTAGGAGAATGACAGGGGGTGCTCAGGGGTTAGAGAAGTGATGTAAAACATTCTGTTTGCAGGTCTATATATAGACTAAGCTCATTCAGCCGAATGAGTTGTTTGAAACACTCATTCGGGCGAACGGCTCAGCCGAATTGGCTGGTCAACCGAATGAGTCATGCGAGTGACTCACTCGTTCGCCTCAGTCATTCGCTAGTCGTTCATTCGTGCGAAAGGACTCATTCGTAGGTACCATTCGCATGAATGGGTCTGTAACATAGTCAAAGTCAAAGTCAAACATAACATATTAAACTCAATTAAACATACGAACAATACAGAATAATCGATTTCATTACTGATATAAACTTTATACAATCCAAGTCATACAAAATATAGAACTACGGACATTACATGCATCAACAAACTCCCCCTTGGACCTAGTTCTCTACTTGTCAGCATCGGTCTTCAAAAACTTTTCTGAAAGCGCTTTCCAGTCAGAGCCGGCATGAATATCAAAAGAGAAGCATAACCGGATGACTCTCATAAACTGTAGGGCCTGCTCCATGTCTCCAATATCAAAGATATCTTCTTTGCACAATACAATCGCAGCCTCAACAGTCTGCCCGTCATAGTACCACCATCTGAAGCTGTCCGAGAAGTCCTGACACACCTTCCGTAAAGGAATCTTCTTCATGACATTCGGAGGCAGCCACTTCAGGATCACTTAATGTCTGCGGGTGTTAGCATCAATCTCCGGCTGATAATACCTTTCCGGTTGCTGTGGCTTGAAGTTTACCCATCTTTTCTTGTACTCGAACTGGATTTGCCTCGCAAACCAGGACGACATCCCCGAATCCTCGCAGTACAACATCTTCAGATGGGCAAGTTGATTGACTTCAAATCCCGGCAACGTCTTGAAGTCATGAGGAAAACGGAAGTACTGGATCCTCTTCTCTCTCTTCACTACATAACAGCGCAAGTAATGAAAGTATGCCCAACTCAGAATCTGACCGCCAGATGTATATCCTTTGGTCCTGTAGACTATGGTGTGTGGAGTTGGCATCGGTGGAACACTTTCTTTCTTCAGCACCTCCCAATAGGCTGCCCATTCTTCCTTTCTCTTCTGAATGTCTTCTGCTGAAGACTCGCTGCCGCTGACCTTCTCGTCTATCTTTCTCTTCAGTTCCTCCTCAGTATGTAGACCGAAAAGATCAGCAAAAGTAGGCAGCTCCTCTTCAGCTGAATTATACTTTGTGCTCTATTCTTATGTAAGATCCTCCAAAATCACCTCATCAATATCATCAAATACTTCTGGAGTAGGAAGATCTGAAATGGGAACAATATCATCATCCATCACTACCTCATCAGGATTTAGCCTGAATAGCATTGCAATCTGCTCTTTGGAGAGGCAGTGGTTGATCTCGCCTTCCTCTTTATCATAACTGATAGAGTGTTGAATGATGTCCTGAGCGTCTAGTATCATCGTCAACTTTTCGTCCAGAAGACGTCTCACTAGCATAGCATCAACCTGTTCAGTAGCCTTAGGCTCTTCTGCTTGACTCTGTGGCGGCTTGGCAGCTCTATCATGCCTGGTTCTGGTTCTGATCTCGGTGTGTGGGGTCGGCTTTCCTGAACTTGAGGAACTTGCAGAGCCACCCCCATCACCATCATCATCACCAGAATGATCATCATCTGTACTATCATAATCCACCTTCTCCTCATCAGACTCTTCTTCTTCTTCTTCTTCTTCTTCTTCTTCTTCTTCTTCATCTTCCTTGTCCTGAATCATCGGAGACAGGCTCAGAGGCCTCAATCCTCGGTGTAAATTCCTTGAGGCTTTCAACTTGCTCAGCAAGATGCAAGTTTTCAGCCTCAAGAGCCAAAATCTTGTCATTGAATCCAACAGCAGTCAGGGCCAGCTGATTGTGCTCGTCCATAGACTTGAGCAATCTCTCCTCCAAATCAGCAGTTTGGGCTCTCAAATCATCCCTCTGATCAGCAACATGTAGTCACTTACTCTCTATGTAAGCTGAGAAATCATCTGATCCTGCTCATGGTTCTTCTCTATCAACCGAAGAACTAGACTGTTCAGCATGCGAAGCTGATCAGCAACAGCAACTGAAGCAGTCATAGTGTAATGATCAGAACATGTGATAGAAGGACCAGAGGAAGCAGTAGTAAAAACAGCTGTAGTGGCCATAGATGAGTTCAGAGGGGCAGTAGAAACACGTGCAGGAGTAGCCCTTGACTTGGTTAGTGAAGAAGTCGCGACTGTTGCAGCAGATGTAGCAGTGGTTGCTGCAACAGAAACGACTCTGATCGTCTCTGTAAAATGAATCTGGCCCTCTTCTGTCTCTTGGCTGGAGGGGAGGAAGTCTCAGCAACAGTAGATGTAGTGAAAGTATGAGGAATAGGATCAAAGTCAAACTCTGGAATAAAATACGGATCTCTGATCTCCTCCTCATCTACAAAGGCCTGCTACCTAGATCTTGTCTCAAGAAAAATGACTTGAAATCTGAAACATGTAGTCACAACTTCAGGCCCAGTGTCCTCTGAATCAGAATCATCCAAAACATCATCAGCGTCACCCTCAACATCCTCCATATGCTCATCTTCCCCCTCATCAGCAGAGGTAGTACCACCTCCCACACTAACATCAGCAGCACCAGTATCAACACTCACACCAACATCTCTAGCCCCACTAGCACCACCACCAACAACATCACCATCAGTATCATCATCATCACCATCATCTCCATCATCACCTCCTGGAACAATAATATCCTCCTGATCAGAATCAGAGTCCTCGTGTCTCCACCTCCTCCCAATAGGTGCAACATAATCAGGATTGAGGAGGTGGACAAACAGACGACGAGTAGGAGGCTTCCTCTCCTTTCCCCGATAAGAAAGAACCCTTTTGAGGGTAATATCAGTCATGTACTCTAGTCTGATGATGTCTGAGTTGGCCTTGGGTAGATTCGGCACTTGGGCATCGAATATAATCTGTAGAAACCTCGGGTACATCAAAAACTTCTTGTCTCTCTTAAGGTACATGTTCTCCTTCATGTGTGTGAAAACCATCTCGGAGAAGTTGAACAGGATGTTCAGCACCAAAGCCACAAAGACACACTGTAGAGTCTCTCGCAGATCATCGAATCCTCCACGCCTCTATCCCAGGCAGTGAATAAGTACATGACTCAGATACTTGAACTACGGGCATAAGAAAGCATTGTTCAGCACTCCAGCTTCCAAATCTCCATCATACTTGCACCTCATGAAACATCCATGAACAAAATATCTGTCAAGTGTGAAAGGAAGATCTGGTGAGTCCTGAAATCCACACACCCGTCTGATATGCTCAGCAGAGACAACCACATCTTGCCCTCTAACCTTCCCTCTGATAACGGGAGGCTCTACCTCGCAGTTAATGTCAGCTGAACACCATAAATCCCTTTAATGTGATAAATAGGGATAATGAACTGTAGAGATGGCAGTGAATATCCTGGAACGTCTCAGAAAAGCAATGATCTCAGTAAAATGCCCAGCGTTCCTCGTAGTAGCATCTAAATGAGCACAGATGTTGTTCTTCGAAAAAGCCTTGTAGCCTGCCATTATGAAACACAAGAGAAACAACAAGTCAGTTCAGTTTAGTAAACAATTGAACAAAATCCAAATTTTAAACACAAGTGTTCAAATGGTGCGAATGAACTATCACCATCCGAATGAGACTCAGGTGGATGAGAAAACTGGCCGAATGAACGGTGCCATCCGAATGACACACGAATGAAGTCATTCGGTTGAACCCACTCATTCGCATGATCAGAAGGCCCGAATGACCTCATTCGGTCCATCCTTTGACCGAAAGGCTCTCATTCGGTTGAATCTTCTCGTTTGGTCGACCCTGTGGTGCGAATGAACGTCATTCGGTCGACCGAAGAACTTTGAAATCCCAAACTCCTAAAATCTCAAATTAGACCATAAATATGGTAACATTTAGTTCAGAGGGGTCCGATTAAGGTTTTAGAACTGGTTTTAAGAACATCAAAGTTCATTTTGTTGGGTTATTTGACTGGTACAGGTTCGAGCCCTAAAACCCCAAAAAATTTGAACTGTTAAGGTTCAATCTACGGTCAAAACTTGAAGATCTTGATCCCAATAGTACCTGAAACAACCACGATGTGAAATATGGTCAGTATATGGCAGATTTATGGTGAAAAACGAAGAAGATGAACAGGTGTGTGTCTCGGGCGAAAGAGGGTTCACACAGTGAGGCAGAAGAGAATTCTGTTGAGAATGAATCATTCGGCCGAAAGAATTCATTAAATAGGAGGATTCATTCGGATGAGAGTTCGACCGAATGAACCTATTCGCATGATACAATCAACCGAATGACCTATTCGCATGAATGGATTCATTCGGTCAACTGAGTCTTTCGCACAACTCATTCGGGCGAATGAGATTCAGCACCCAAAACACAACTTATATTCAGATTTCAAATTTTGACTATAAAAGAGAGTATCGTTATGAAGTTCAGTCTGGTTTGGTGATTGGTTAAGATGATATTGAATAACCAAACAAGCAAATGATCATTTGTGGATCCAAAGATGATATCATCCACATAAACTTGCACCAAGAGTAAATCCTCATCCATCTTTCTAATGAATAAAGTGCAGTCAATAACACATATGCTGAACCCGTTGTTCAGAAGATGAGTAGACAGTGTCTCATGCCATGCTCGCGGAGCTTGATGCAATCCATATAAGGCCTTATCTAGCTTGTAGACTTGGTCATGATGCAATGGATCTTCAAACCCGGGAGGTTGATTGACATACACAACTTCATTAATCACACCATGAAGAAATGCACTCTTAACATCCATCTGATAAACTTTGAACTTTTTGTAGGATGCATAAGTCAGAAAAATTCGGATTGCTTCAAGATGAGCAACCGGTGCAAATATTTCATTGTAGTCAATCCATTCAATTTGTCTAAAACCTTGCACCACCAGACGTGCCTTGTTTCGTACCACAATGCCATGATCATCGTGTTTGCAGCGTAAAACCCATCTTGTGCCAATAACTTTTGCACCCTTGGGTCTATCAACAAGCTGCAAAACTCCAATCTTCTTAAATTGCAGCAACTCCTCTTGCATGGCATCTACCCAAGATTCTTATTTCAAAGCTTCAGTAATGGTTCTGGGTTCAACTTGGGAGATAAAACAAGAATGAGCACAAAAGTTTACATATGCAAGGTCAAGTATGTCAGCAACACCATTCATCTGTGGGACATACGAAGCACTGGATTGCTGAATAATACCATGTTCATTGTAGAAAGTCTCCATATTGTGATTCTTGAATTCAGTCCCATTATCTGTTCTGAGCATGCGAACCTTGAGCTTATACAGTGATTCAAGCTTAGTGACCAGAACTTGAACACATTCGAACGTTTCAGATTTCTCCTTCATAAAGAACACCCAAGAGTATCTGGAGTACTCATCAGTAATGACTAAGCATTACTGATCTCCAGCAATACTCTTGCGATTGACAGGACCAAAAATATCCATGTGGAGAAGCTCAAGTGGAACAGTAATTGAATGAAACCTTTTGGGTTTGTGAGACTGCTTGGTTTGCTTTCCCTTCTTGCACGAAACACAGACATCAGACAGCTTGAAGTTCTTCAAACTCACTCCCTCAACCAGGTTGTTGTGAACCAAATGATTCATCTTCCTCAAACTCAAATGACCAATCTTCTTATGCCAAAGGATAGAATCTTTCTCTGTAGCCTTGGACATAAAACATGAAGCTGTAGAAGATGTAGTTGAAGCTGTGGCCATATTGAGAACATACAAATCTTGCTTTCTTAGAGCAGACATCAGAATCCAGTCTTCAGGAATGGTAATGCCTTGCTTGAGAATGTAGCAACTAGAATAATCAAACAGAACCTTGTACCTCTTCTCACAAATCTGTGAGACTGAAAGTAGATTGTTCTTGAGCTGCTTCACATATCTGACCTTGTCAAATGATACTTGACCATTTGAAAAAATTCCCTCTCTAGTAATAAATCCACCTTTGTCACCAGCAAAAGCTACATATCCTCCTTTAATTGAATGAACAATGGAAAGAAGAGATATGTCTCCAGTCATGTGCCTTGATGCCCCACTATTAACAATCCAAGTGCTGTTAAGAGCAGCATTTGGGGAAACCTGCACATACACAAATCATTAGTTGGATTTGGGAACCCAAGCCTTTACAGTCTTGGGTTGACCCAATGAGTCGAGGATTTTCATTTCAATCCATTGTCCATCTGAGTTGCATTTATCAGGAGGTTTAGAAACATGAGTTTCAGAGGACTTGGCCATCCGAACAGTGTTTTTGCTGAAAGATTTCTTTAAATACACTGAAGATGGCTTGGATTGTTTTTCAAAAACAATTTTGGGTGTTTCATGATCAACCATAACCCGTTTACCCTTATCCTGAGACTTGATGGGTGAAGGATGTTTGGGTTTAACTTGAGGTGAGGGACAAGCAGATTTGACCTCTTTAACAAAATTATGATTTTGTTTTCAATGTGGTGCAACTTGTGGTCTAATCAAATGAGAAAAAAATCTAGCAAAATGTCCAGGTGCACCACACTCAAAACAAGCTCGTTTATCTTTGTGATAAAACTGTTTGGGTTTAGAATGAGACGTTTTGTTTTGATGAAAAGCATTTGTTTTTGTCTTGTCCTGCTTAAAACCCAAACCCTTTGTCCCATTAAAAACAAGATTATCAGTCTTGTTGGACTCACTTGCTTCACCATCCTGTGAAGACTTCAAAAAGCATATGGCGTTGGATAACTTTGAAGACATGTTTGTCTTTGATGAGATTGGGTCAACCTTTTTGACACCAGATGTCTAATTCTTAAGACAAGACACTTGAGGAGAAATATCAGAGTCATCCTCAGAATCAGAGACCCAATCCTCAATCACTCCCTCCACAAAATATTCCTCAAACAATGAGGAACCCTCATCAGAAATGATTCCAATAGGATCAATTACTAATGGAGTTTTTACTTGAAAGTCGTTAGTTTCTTTGTCATTTGGTGAATTAACAAAGAAATTTAAGACTGGTGGGGGACAATGATTGTATTTTTCTTCTTTTCCCTTACCCTTCAGATCAGTCCCATTACTGATCATGTGCTCAATGATGTATGAGGAGCTTTCATAGCTCTTGAGGTTCTGACTCAAAGTTTCATAGTCACATTCGACTATGGCTAATTTCTTATTTATCTCATTGATGGTATTGAGATAAGAAGTGATAGCATCTTGCTTATTCAGCACAGCGATCTCAGCCTCATGCAATTGCCTGTTTAATAGCTCAATTTTAGCTTGAAAATCTTTTTCATTTGATTTTAAAATTCGGTTTGCCTCAATGCACTGGTTGAGATTGCTGATCAAGTCAGCATTATGTTGCTGATAAGCCAACACCTTACTTTCAAGGTCAACACAATTAAAGCAACTAGAATGAGATGAGGAACAGTCATCATATACCTGATCAGACTGAGATGAAGCAGAAGTATTCACCATCAAAGCAAATTATGTAGCAGATTGTTCTTTAGACTTAGCATCTGACTCTCCTTGAGTTTCTGAATCTGGTGTGCTTTCTGATTCTGATCCTGATGATTCATCCAGACTTGTCTTTGTTTCTTCTGAAGTACTTTCATCACTGGATCCAGCAACTTCCTTGATCTCTGCAACACAAGTTTTATCTTCTCCTCGATTTGTAGAGCCCACTTCACGAAGAAGACTGACAAAGTCAAACTTGGAAGAGTGAAAGCCCAGATTTTGATTGTCTTTTGTTGTTTTCGAGTACATATGGTTCGAATACACAGAGTGTTCGAGTACTCAAAGTTATTTTGTGTTAAACTTCGAGTACACCTAGATTAGTATAAATAGACGTATTTTGTACTAGTTTAGGTTGGAATCCCGAGGCATTTTCTCTCTAGACGTATCAAGGCATCTGTACACGAATTTCAGTATTTAATACAAAGATTTCATCTTTCTACTTGCTTTCTTGATTCTAGCATGGATTCCGCACTTGTTAGAGTCTGTTGGTGATGATTTGTGTGATAAAGCTACGTTCTTGATCCGGTTTGAGACCTACAAGTGGTATCAGAGCCTAAGTGGTCTTTTCGTCATCAAGGTAACATCTTTTTCAAGCAAATTTATTACTTTATCATTCTACTCTACTCTATCCAGCTGCTGTTTAAATTTGGTACTCTAGATCTTAAGAAATTGTTCTTGACAAATTTTCTTAAGTATTTTCGAGCGCAAAATTTTCAATTTCAGCTTTTTCGGGTATAGTTAGAGTGTTCGAAGTGGTGTCTAGCATTCGACTACAGAGATCTTCGAGTAGAAAAGTTTTCGAGTACAGGGGTGTTTCGAATACAAAAGGGATATTCATATACCCATAAGCATTTCAAGTACAGTTGGTTTTCGAATAGTGAGACCGTTCGTGTACACTGAAGCATTCGAGTATGGTTTGATCTTCAGTTAGTGGTGTCACTTCGAGTAGGACTTAGTGATCAGTGCTGTTGGGACTTCGTGAACTATACTTACTATATTTTTCTTTAAGTCATGGCATCTAAGAATCTGACTAATCTGTCCAACCTGCTGAATCTGGACAATGAGATCGGCACATGAACCAAGCCACCTAGGCTTGTGTTGGGAGACAACTTTCAAGATTGGAAGTTCAGATTTCAATCATTTCTCAAGTATACTGACCTGAAACTTTGGAGGTCGATTGAAGACGGGCCTCATGTGCCAATGAATCAAAGTGAATTCAATGGATTAATTCCCAAGGATCCTGAGTTGTTTATGGAAGCTGACATTCTTTTGATGGAAAAGGATGACAAGGCGTATGCATCTATCACAATGGCATTATCTACCGATGTTTCTCATGGATTCAAGGAACATAAGACAGCCATGAAATTATGGGATGCCTTAGTTGAAAGGTTTGAAGGCAATGAAGATATGCGAGAGAGTCACAAGGATATGCTAAGACAAAGGTTCAATATGTTCAATCATATCAAAGGTTAATCCTTGGAGGCTCAACTAAATCGTTTCACTCACCTTATGACTGAGATGACCAGTGCCGGAATTGAGATGACCAAAGAGGAGGTCAACAAGAAGCTCTTGAACTCATTGCCTTACAATTGGAATTCCAACTGCACCACAATCAAGAGAACAAAAGACATGTACAAGACCTCCTTGAGTGAGCTGACTTCAATCATCAATTCTTATGACATGGACGATAACCAAAGAGCTCTAAATAATGCAAGATCCATGGGCATTGCACAAACCTCAGAGAACGCTGCTCTACTGTCAGCCATCAAGTTTCAAACTTCAGGGGTACATCATCATCAAGCCCCTTCATCTCAGTCAATTCCATTTGAGACTGCATTTCTATCTTCTGGGCAAGGCAGTTCTGTGCCCAAGATCAGTCCTGAGAGTGAAGAAAATCTGCTTATGTTCAAGGGGTTCATGAACAGTTATAATGCATTCATAGCTGGAGAGTTAGCACCTGCTAACCTTACTCAGGATAATCTAGAGCAGATAAATCCAGCAGATGTTGAGGAGATGGATATCTCATGGCAGATGGTAATGGCTGTGTTTCGGGCTAAGAAGTTCATCAAAAGGTAACTCGGGAAAGAAACTTGGATTCGATAAGTCAAAGCTGCGGTGCTACAACTGTGATCAACCGAATCACTTTGCCAGAGAATTCAAGCAGCCAAAAGTGACTAAGGAAGGAGAGAAGAAGCCTGAGGAGAAGACGATAACTGCTGCTGCAGGAGGAGGTGCTAGCTCATCTATGGCACTGGTGACTCAAGAAACTGACTCCTATGATTGGAGTGATCAAGTGCAGGAATTGGAGCTAACTCTGATTCACGCTTTCATGGCTGAGGTGGATGATAAGCAGAATGAGGTAACCCAAAATCTCTGTTCCACTTCTTGCATTGATAAAGTCCTTAGATATCGATCTCACAATGAGGACTTGATTAAAGAAGTCACCAAACTTAAGTACTTCAACTCTAATTTTTTTAAAAATGAAGGACTTTTCAAAAAGAAACTTGACGCTGAAAGGCGTGATATTTCACAATTAAAGGAGTTATTAAGTGAAAAAGAGTCCAACTATCGTGATGCAAGGCGTCGGATAGATGAACTCACTACAGAGTTGGAGCAACTTAAGTCTAAATTGAACAAATTTAAAATTCAGGCTGATAAGTATGATTATGCTAGTACTGTAGTGGCCAACATGATTGATGTTCAATGTAGGAGAAAGTCAAAAATTGGGATTGGTTTTACCGAGGTGAAACCTCCGTTTAACCACAATTACTCCATTATGCCCAATATCAACACATATGTTGATGATCTGTTGTTGAAATCTGACCGAAGGTTTAATTTCACCACTGGTTCTGACAAACCAGTTTCCTTGACAACATATCCCATTGAGACTAGCCCCAATATTTCTGATGATTCTGAGGTGTGTGTAGATAGTTTAAACAAAACAGGTGCGAGTAGGAAGATTGAAGAAAGAACCGCGGTGTCCGCCTCCATATCCATCACAACAAAATCCACGGGGAACACAAACCTATCCACTTTGACTAAAACATTCTTCAAAATCCCCCATGGACACTTAACCGACCGGTCCGCCAATGACAAGGTCATGCGTGTGGGGGACAAGTCACCAAGGGCTAGCTTCTCGTATAGAGAATATGGCATCAGATTGATGCTAGCCCCTGAGTCCGCCAGAGCATGCCTCCTCACATCATCACCAAATAAACACGGGATTGTAAACATCCCTGGATCTGCAAGCTTCAAAGGCAGCTTATTTAAAATCACCGCAGAACACCCCGCGCTCACAGGGGTGTTGGCAACCTCTCCCAAACGATCCTTACTCTTCAGCAACTCTTTGAGATACTTGACGTACTTTGGTATATGCTGAAGGGCTTCAATAAACGGGAGATTAATCTTGAGTTGTTTAAACATGTCAAGAAAGGGTCCGTATTCCTTAGCGTGTTTTTGATTAGTTAAACGCGTAGGGTAAGGAACACGGGAAAGATCAATCCCTGAGTTGGGCTTAAACATGACCGGCTTACCAACTGCCGGCTTCTCAACGGGAGACTCACTGTTAGGTGCGGTACTTGCTGGGACTAGCCTTGGCGGCACCCTCCCAGCAGTCTCCATCTCAATCTCTTCATCCACCGGTTCCTCCTCACCTAAATCAACCGGTGGGACCACTCTCTCTCTCTCCTCAACTTCTACCAACACTGGTGGTATGAATCTCTCTCCTCCACCTCCTCCAGAACGGGTGGTGACCGCCTTAACGTGGGCGTTTGGGTTGGTTTGGGGCTGACCCGGGAACTGGCCTTAGGGCCGTTCATCCAACCGCTTGGCTATGTCACCAACCGTTCTCTGTAAATCCAAGAACTCAGATTGCTGGTTCTTGAGGAGAACATAATGCTCATGTAGGATCTTCTGTGTAGTGGCATTTTTGGCACTTACTGAGTAAGCAATTCCTCTATCCTACCCAAACCACCATTTCCACTCGATGAACTACCGGAACTACCACTAGGCTGACCCTGCCCCTGGTTCTGAGGATAACTATTGTGGAAACCAGGGGGATTACTGGAAGAGCGAAATGTTTGGTTCTGAGGATTTCTCCAACTGGAGTTGTAAGACTGACCAAACCTACCCTGCCCGTCTACAAAATTGGCTTGTTCCTAGCCCACTAAGCACTCAGAAGTGGCATGGCCACCACTACAGATCTCACATCTGTCCACTCTCATCTTTAGATCCTTCACATCTCTCGACAAGGCCTCAAGAGCAGCTGCCACACTAGTATCCACATTAACGTGGTGAACTCCTCTCGTGGAAGAGGAGGAACTAGAAATAGGATTGGAATTCCTATTAGCAGACTTCTGCTCATACTCAGCCAGAGCAAAACTCTCAAACATATCGGTGCACTCAGCAACATCCCTTTTTCCCATAAGATGACCCCCCGCAGAAGTGTCGAAACGAGCCCGAGTCTCATAAGTGAGACCATTGTAGAATTTCTCAACAAGAGCCCAATCAGAGAGACCGTACTGGGAGCATCTGCTAAGCAGATTCTGGAATCTCTCCCAAACAAGGTAGTATGGCTCATCGGGTGCCATACGAAAAGAGTGGATCTCATCACGAAGGCGAGCTGCCTTGGCAGGTGGAAAGTACTTCTTAAGGAAAGCATCCCTAAGACTGCCCCATGTGGTGAAGGATCCAGGTGCATGCGAGTCGAGCCAAGTGGCTGCTCTACCCACAAGTGAAAAGGGAAATAGCTGCAAAAAGATAGCATCTTCAGTGGCACTTTGAAGATTGAAGGTACCACAGATGCGAGTTAGGCAAGCTATGTGTGCTGGAGCATCCTCATCATCCCGGCCATTAAATTGAGAGTTATTAATGGCTGTCATGATATACAAAGGAATCTGCCACGAATTTTCATTCGTGATATTTGGCACAGTGATGGGTTTGTTAAGTCCCGTGAATCCCGCAGTGGCCTGCTGGTGAACAGTGCGACGCTCAGCCATGGGTGGAATAAAATGAAAACGTGGGCTAGAGTGAGTAGAAGAAGTAGAAGAAGAAGATGGTGTGTGCTCAGAAAAATCTGCAGAAATGGGAGTAGAAGCACTTACCTCGCTCGTAGAACCTTCAGAGAAGTCCCGCGAATCGCTCCTTGAAGACAAAGAAAGCTCAGGTGGCGGTCCGTGTGAACGTAGGTGTGGCATGCACTAACAAACCTGCAAGCAAATAAACAAAAATAATCAAAAAGAAATAAAATAAAATAAAATTGAAAAGCAAAATAAACACAAATATGCACGGATAAGAACAAGAACTAGTAAGCACAATCGACTAAGAAGTCCCCAGCAACGGCGGCAAAAACTTGATGTCCCCGGCAACGGCGCCAAAAACTTGATGTCGACGGAGCTTAGCTGATAAACTAACTAAAAACCGACTCTAAAATAGACACAAAGTAATAAATCTAGACTCTCTAAAACCTAAGCTACCGACAGGCAAGTGTACCTATCGTATGTAGCAGAGCAAAGCAAGTCCGGATATCGAACCCACAGACTTCTACAGACTGTACTAACTAAACTCTATGACTTATCTATACAAAATTTGTACTTAAATAAAATAATATTAAGGAAGGGGGGTTTTCTAACAAAACTTAGAATAACTTAAATAAAGACTAAAGAGAAGACACTAAACTGAAACGAAGATCAGACGAGAAAAGAACACTACCTAGGCATGAATCCTACACATGCCCAACAGAAGATCTATCGGTAAATGGAAACTATGTGATACCGGGATCTTAGAATACTAAACTCTAAGGAAACATAGAGCACCCTCGACCCTTCTCAAGGATTGTCAACTAAGAGTCCTAAAAGCGTGAAACCACCGGTTGAATGGATTTCCCTCACAGGTCATCCAATTATACTTAAAATGTATCTGCTAGACAATCTACCTCACGGCACGAAAATCTCAAAACACCTAAGAAGTAACTGTTGAACAATCTACCTCACAGCGAGAACATCACAGTTTACTTAAATGCCAGGGATGACTTGGGTATTCCTATTGGATTCGGTAAACACAGATATAAGACGAACTAGAAAGATCTAGTCTCAAAATTAGTCAATCTAACACCATAGACAAACCGACAATCTCTCACCTCACGGCTATCAAGATTGGTTGCACATCTAATATATTTATATCAAGATAATAACTCTTATGGTAAACTCGTACGTAGTAAACCATCCAATAATCAAAAACACACAGTAATTGACCTAGCATGCACCTATTACATGAAAGACATTCACCAAGGCACACAAGGAGTAAATCAGCAATCCATAAACAATCATAGACACACATAAACATCCAATAATCCAATCCAAGTTTGTTACATCATGAGTTCATCACATAAACATAATCCAAAACAATAAAAACCAATGTTAAACATGTGCAATCATCAAAACCTAGGTAGTTCTTAAAGATTAGCCAAGAAACATCATACGAATACAATCCATAATCTGCTTAAAGTGAATGAGAAACATAGAAATCAAAGAAAACAAAGAAACAAAGAAAACGAATGAAGAACACCCGAATTCCTTGATCCTAGGCCTTCAATCTTCAATCCAATGCTTTCCCAACCTTTGATTCACCTTAGAATGGCCTTTCCTCGTCCTCCTAGTCGCCTCCAGCTGTTCAAAAACGTGTTCCCCCTTTTCTTTTTCGACTTTTAGGTTTAAAACTGAAATTCTGCGATTTTGACTCTGTGGCGTAGCGCGACAGATACCTCTACAGATGTCGCGTAGCGCGAGAGATATCAGAGGGTATTTCGGTCTTTCCCACCTCTAGCGTAGCGCGACAGGGTTTGCTGTGGTTGTCGCGTAGCGCTAGAGAATCCAGAATTCAGTTTTATGCCTTCTTTGATTCCAAGTCCTTTCTTACCCAACCGAGAGCTCGTTTCTTTGTACTTTATCACCGAATATACATGTTTATTACCTGCAAGCATCAAATTACAGAAATGTGAAGCACCAGCTTAAATCGACTCTAAAACTGAATAAAACGGTACTGAAACTTAACAAAAACAAATGGAAAAATAGATGTGTTTTACAACACATCAATAACTCATCTCTGCATAGCTTAATACCTAACATCATAAGTTCTATAAGGTTCCAATTTATTTTCTTTTTGTTTTTCTTTTTGATTTGTTTCTCAAGTTCAACACATTCTCATGGACGGCTTCAGCTAGGTCTTTACAAAGCAATATGGCATGTATACAGAAACTGTGTTGACAAGATCAACTTGTTCTATCCAAATGGATGGCTTCAACTAGGCTGCAACCCAGTAATGTATGGAATCAAACTTATTTTATTTTTTCATTTTTCTAGCTTATCCTATCTGAATAGACGGCTTCAGCTAGGCTGCAACCCAGCAATATGGCACGTACAGATCGGATTCAATTTTATTTTGATGTGATTTAATCATTCTCATCTGAATGGATGGCTTCAACTTGGTCTTTACAAAGCAATGTGGCACGTGTACAGACTTGAATTCATGAATCATTGAAAACCTCATTAGGTCCTATGATAACAGGTGTACGCCTGATTTGAGTTAGAAACTGTTTATCCCTTAACTAGTTTTCTAAACTGGATCCCACAAATCGGACATTCTAAGCAATCACCAATAGCCTATAAACTTTGTAAAGTCGGTCTATCAGTACATCAAATCATAAAACCCATGTGCTTTCAGTTTATGCATTCAATTTTGCATTTAAGACATGACTGGTTAACACATCACTTTCTCAGACAAGACTTTCTCAATTTTTTTTAATTTTTCAAATGTTTTTGGTTTTTCAATTAAACTACTTTTTCTCCCCCTAAAAACCTAAAACTAAAAATCTTTTTGAGTTTTTGAATAAGTTAAGGAAAAATAACAGAAATACTAAGAAGTAAAAATAAAACAAAAGAAACTGACAAACACAATGATCATTTGTTTGATTCAGATGAAGGAATAACTTCATTTTTTTGAAAAACACTATTAGCTGATAACAAATATAAAAATCTGGGTTTATCAAACGCTTTAGTGTAAAGATCATCTTTCTGGTTATCGGTGTGAATCTTAACAACATCGATTAATTTCTTTTCAAAATAATCACGTATGAAGTGATATTTATTGTTGATGTGTTTTGTTTTAGAATGCTGGACAGGATTTTTAGTGACAGCAATGACAGCAGTGTTATCAACAAATATAGGAGTGTTAGGAAACTGTAACCCATAGTCCCCAAGTTGTTGATGAATCCAAATGATTTGAGAGCAAC
Organism: Mikania micrantha; assembly: GCA_009363875.1. NCBI lineage: Eukaryota > Viridiplantae > Streptophyta > Magnoliopsida > Asterales > Asteraceae > Mikania > Mikania micrantha. The sequence goes on along the minus strand of CM018683.1, from coordinate 36,539,595 downwards.
AACTAGCGGCTGCAATGTATTCCGCTTCACATGTGGAAGCAGGCACCGATGTCTGCTTCTTTCACTGCCATGTAACTAGGCGTTTCCCAAAGAACTGACATCCCGCAGATGTTGACTTGAAGTCTCTTTTACATCCACCGTAATCTGAATCACTATACGCAGTTAGGTCAAAGTTATCATAATTAGGGTACCATAAGCCCAGATTCGGAGTACCCTACAGATAACACAAAATCCTCTTCACAGCAATAAGATGAGAAACTCTTGGCTTTGACTAATAACGGGCACACAGAAAAGTAGCAAACATGATGTCTGGACGAGAAGCTGTGAGATACATAAGAGATCCGATCATTCCTCGATACAGAGTGGCATCAATTAACTCCCCCTTTTCGTCTGGAGTAATCCCGTGATTAACAGCTAGTGGGGTACCAGCAGGTTTTGCATCCAACATACTGAACCAGCTCAGAATGTCACCAACGTATTTGGTCTGACTGATCCACCTGCAATCCCAAGAAAAATTTCATCTCTCACATGGAACTCATCTCAAATTTATCTTTCATAACCTTCTCAAGTTCTTTGCACAGAACATCATTTGTGGATCCAAAGATGATATCATCCACATAAACTTGCACCAAGAGTAAATCCTCATCCATCTTTCTAATGAATAAAGTGCAGTCAATAACACATATGCTGAACCCGTTGTTCAGAAGATGAGTAGACAGTGTCTCATGCCACGCTCGCGGAGCTTGATGCAATCCATATAAGGCCTTATCTAGCTTGTAGACTTGGTCATGATGCAATGGATCTTCAAACCCGGGAGGTTGATTGACATACACAACTTCATTAATCACACCATGAAGAAATGCACTCTTAACATCCATCTGATAAACTTTGAACTTTTTGTACGATGCATAAGCCAGAAAAATTAGGATTGCTTCAAGATGAGCAACCGGTGCAAATATTTCATTGTAGTCAATCCATTCAATTTGTCTAAAACCTTGCACCACCAGACGTGCCTTGTTTCGTACCACAATGCCATGATCATCGTGTTTGCAGCGTAAAACCCATCTTGTGCCAATAACTTTTGCACCCTTGGGTCTATCAACAAGCTGCAAAACTCCAATCTTCTTAAATTGCAGCAACTCCTCTTGCATGGCATCTACCCAAGATTCTTATTTCAAAGCTTCAGTAATGGTTCTGGGTTCAACTTGGAAGATAAAACAAGAATGAGCGCAAAAGTTTACATATGCAAGGTCAAGTATGTCAGCAACACCATTCTTCTGTGGGACATACGAAGCACTGGATTGCTGAATAATACCATGTTCATTGTAGAAAGTCTCCATATTGTGATTCTTGAATTCAGTCCCATTATCTGTTCTGAGCATGCGAACCTTGAGCTTATACAGTGATTCAAGCTTAGTGACCAGAACTTGAACACATTCGAACGTTTCAGATTTCTCCTTCATAAAGAACACCCAAGAGTATCTGGAGTACTCATCAGTAATGACTAAGCATTACTGATCTCCAGCAATACTCTTGCGATTGACAGGACCAAAAATATCAATGTGGAGAAGCTCAAGTGGAACAGTAATTGAATGAAACCTTTTGGGTTTGTGAGACTGCTCGGTTTGCTTTCCCTTCTTGCACGAAACACAGACATCAGACAGCTTGAAGTTCTTCAAACTCACTCCCTCAACCAGGTTGTTGTGAACCAAATGATTCATCTTCCTCAAACTCAAATGACCAATCTTCTTATGCCAAAGGATAGAATCTTTCTCTGTAGCCTTGGACATAAAACATGAAGCTGTAGAAGATGTAGTTGAAGCTGTGGCCATATTGAGAACATACAAATCTTGCTTTCTTGGAGCAGACATCAGAATCCAGTCTTCAGGAATGGTAATGCCTTGCTTGAGAATGTAGCAACTAGAATCATCAAACAGAACCTTGTACCTCTTCTCACAAATCTGTGAGACTGAAAGTAGATTGTTCTTGAGCTGCTTCACATATCTGACCTTGTCAAATGATACTTGACCATTTGAAAAAATTCCCTCTCTAGTAATAAATCCACATATGTCACTAGCAAAAGCTACATATCCTCCTTTAATTGAATGAACATTGGTAAGAAGAGATATGTCTCCAGTCATGTGCCTTGATGCCCCACTATTAACAATCCAAGTGCTGTTAAGAGCAGCATTTGGGGCAACCTGCACATACACAAATCATTAGTTGGATTTGGGAACCCAAGCCTTTACAGTCTTGGGTTGACCCAATGAGTCTAGGATTTTCATTTCAATCCATTGTCTATCTGAGTTGAATTTATCAGGAGGTTTAGAAACATGAGTTTCAGAGGACTCGGCCATCCAAACAGTGTTTTTGCTGAAAGATTTCTTTAAATACACTGAAGATGGCTTGGATTGTTTTGGGTGTTTCATGATCAACCATAACCCGTTTACCCTTATCTTGAGACTTGATGGGTGAAGGATGTTTGGGTTTAACTTGAGGTGAGGGACAAGCAGGTTTGACCTCTTTAACAAAATTCTGATTTTGTTTTCAATGTGGTGCAACTTGTGGTCTAATCAAATGAGAAAAAAATCTAGCAAAATGTTCAGGTGCACCACACTCAAAACAAGCTCGTTTATCTTTGTGATAAAACTGTTTGGGTTTAGAATGAGACGTTTTGTTTTGATGAAAAGCATTTGTTTTTGTCTTGTCCTGCTTAAAACCCAAACCCTTTGTCCCATTAAAAACAAGATTATCAGTCTTGTTGGACTCACTTGCTTCACCATCCTGTGAAGACTTCAAAAAGCATATGGCGTTGGATAACTTTGAAGACATGTTTGTCTTTGATGAGATTGGGTCAACCTTTTTGAAACCAGATGTCTCATTCTTAAGACAAGACACATGAGGAGAAATATCAGAGTCATCCTCAGAATCAGAGATCCAATCCTCAATCACTCCCTCCACAAAATATTCCTCAAACAATGAGGAACCCTCATCAGAAATGATTCCAATAGGATCAATTACTAATGGAGTTTTTACTTGAAAGTCTTTAGTTTCTTTGTCATTTGGTGAATTAACAAAGAAATTTAAGACTGGTGGGGGACAATGATTGTATTTTTCTTCTTTTCCCTTACCCTTCAGATCAGTCCCATTACTGATCATGTGCTCAATGATGTATGAGGAGCTTTCATAGCTCTTGAGGTTCTGACTCAAAGTTTCATAGTCACATTCGACTATGGCTAATTTCTTATTTATCTCATTGATGGTATTGAGATAAGAAGTGATAGCATCTTGCTTATTCAGCACAGCGATCTCAGCCTCATGCAATTGCCTGTTTAATAGCTCAATTTTAGCTTGAAAATCTTTTTCATTTGATTTTAAAATTCGGTTTGCCTCAATGCACTGGTTGAGATTGCTGATCAAGTCAGCATTATGTTGCTGATAAGCCAACACCTTACTTTCAAGGTCAACACAATTAAAGCAACTAGAATGAGATGAGGAACAGTCATCATATACCTGATCAGACTGAGATGAAGCAGAAGTATTCACCATCAAAGCAAATTATGTAGCAGATTGTTCTTTAGACTTAGCATCTGACTCTCCTTGAGTTTCTGAATCTGGTGTGTTTTCTGATTCTGATCCTGATGATTCATCCAGACTTGTCTTTGTTTCTTCTAAATTACTTTCATCACTGGATCCAGCAACTTCCTTGATCTCTGCAACACAAGCTTTAGCTTCTCCTCGCTTTGTAGAGCCCACTTCACGATGAAGACTGACAAAGTCAAACTTGGAAGAGTGAAAGTCCAGATTTTGATAGTCTTTTGTTGTTTCGAGTACATATGGTTCGAATACACATAGCGTTTGAGTACTCAAAGTTATTTTGTGTTAAACTTCGAGTACACCTAGATTAGTATAAATAGACGTATTTTGTACTAGTTTAGGTTGGAATCCCAAGGCATTTGCTCTCTAGACCTATTAAGGCATCTGTACACGAATTTCAGTATTTAATACAAAGATTTCATCTTTCTACTTGCTTTCTTGATTCTAGCATGGATTCCGCACTTGTTAGAGTCTGTTGGTGATGATTTGTGTGATAAAGCTACGTTCTTGATCCGGTTTGAGACCTACAAGTGGTATCAGAGCCTAAGTGGTCTTTTCGTCATCAAGGTAACATCTTTTTCAAGCAAATTTATTACTTTATCATTCTACTCTACTCTATCCAGCTGCTGTTTAAATTTGGTACTCTAGATCTTAAGAAATTGTTCTTGACAAATTTTCTTAAGTATTTTCGAGCGCAAAATTTTCAATTTCAGCTTTTTCGAGTATAGTTAGAGTGTTCGAAGTGGTGTCTAGCATTCGACTACAGAGATCTTCGAGTATAAAAGGTTTCGAGTACAGGTGTGTTTCGAATACAAAAGGGATATTCATATACCCATAAGCTTTTCGAGTACAGTTGGTTTTCGAAAAGTGAGACCGTTCGTGTGCACTGAAGCATTCGAGTATGGTTTGATCTTCGGTTAGTGGTGTCACTTCGAGTAGGACTTAGTGATCAGTGCTGTTGGGACTTCGTGAACTATACTTAGAATATTTTTCTTTCAGTCATGGCATCTAAGAATCTGACTAATCTGTCCAACCTGCTCAATCTGGACAATGAGATCGGCACATGAACCAAGCCACCTAGGCTTGTGTTGGGAGACAACTTTCAAGATTGGAAGTTCAGATTTCAATCATTTCTCAAGCATACTGACCTGAAACTTTGGAGGTCGATTGAAGACGGGCCTCATGTGCCAATGAATCAAAGTGAATTCAATGGATTAATTCCCAAGGATCCTGAGTTGTTTACGAAAGATGACATTCTTTTGATGGAAAAGGATGACAAGGCGTATGCATCTATCACAATGGCATTATCTACTGATGTTTCTCATGGATTCAAGGAACATAAGACAGCCATGAAATTATGGGATGCCTTGGTTGAAAGGTTTGAAGGCAATGAAGATATGCGAGAGAGTCACAAAAATATGCTAAGACAGAGGTTCAATATGTTCAATCATATCAAAGGTGAATCCTTGGAGGCTGAACTAAATCGTTTCACTCACCTTATGACTGAGATGACCAGTGCCGGAATTGAGATGGCCAAAGAGGAGGTCAACAAGAAGCTCTTGAACTCATTGCCTTACAATTGGAATTCCAACTACACCACAATCAAGAGAACAAAAGACACGTACAAGACCTCCTTGAGTGAGCTGACTTCAATCATCAATTCTTATGATATGGACGATAACCAAAGAGCTCTAAATAATGCAAGATCCATGGGCATTGCACAAGCCTCAGAGAACGCTGCTCTACTGTCAGCCATCAACTTTCAAACTTCAGGGGTACATCATCATCAAGCCCCTTCATCTCTGTCAATTCCATTTGAGACTGCATTTCTATCTTCTGGGCAAGGCAGTTCTATGCCCAAGATCAGTCCAGAGAGTGAAGAAAATCTGCTTATGTTCAAGGGGTTCATGAACAGTTATAATGCATTCATAGCTGGAGAGTTAGCACCTGCTAACCTTACTCAGGATAATCTAGAGCAGATAAATCCAGCAGATGTTGAGGAGATGGATATCTCATGGCAGATGGCAATGGCTGTGTTTCGGGCTAAGAAGTTCATCAAAAGGTATGGAAGGAACAACTTTGGAAACAACCCGGGAAAGAAACTTGGATTCGATAAGTCAAAGCTGCGGTGCTACAACTGTGATCAACCGAATCACTTTGCCAGAGAATGCAAGCAGCCAAAAGTGACTAAGGAAGGAGAGAAGAAGCCTGAGGAGAAGACGGTAACTGCTGCTGCAGGAGGAGGTGCTAGCTCATCTATGGCACTGGTGACTCAAGAAACTGACTCCTATGATTGGAGTGATCAAGTGCAGGAATTGGAGCTAACTCTGATTCACGCTTTCGTGGCTGAGGTGGATGATAAGCAGAATGAGGTAACCCAAAATCTCTGTTCCACTTCTTGCATTGATAAAGTCCTTAGATATCGATCTCACAATGAGGACTTGATTAAAGAAGTCACCAAACTTAAGTACTTCAACTCTAAATTTTTTAAAAATGAAGGACTTTTCAAAAAGAAACTTGACGCTGAAAGGCGTGATATTTCACAATTAAAGGAGTTATTAAGTGAAAAAGAGTTCAACTATCGTGATGCAAGGCGTCGGATAGATGAACTCACTACAGAGTTGGAGCAACTTAAGTCTAAATTGAACAAATTTAAAATTCAAGCTGATAAGTATGATTATGCTAGTACTGTAGTGGCCAACATGATTGATGTTCAATGTAGGAGAAAGTAAAAAATTGGGATTGGTTTTACCGAGGTGAAACCTCCGTTTAACCACAATTACTCCATTATGCCCAATATCAACACATATGTTGATGATCTGTTGTTGAAATCTGACCGAAGGTTTAATTTCACCACTGGTTCTAACAAACCAGTTTCCTTGACAACATATCCCATTGAGACTAGCCCCAATATTTCTGATGATTATGAGGTGTGTGTAGATAGTTTAAACAAAACAGGTGCGAGTAGTAAGATTGAAGAAAGAAGTGCTGGGAGGAGCACAGATTGTTCAACATCTTTTGGAACATCATCTTTTATTTCAAACACTGATTTTGTTAGAAAAGTTGATAAATTTAAAATTAAAACAAATGAGATGTCTAAAAACTTTAAGTCAACTTTTGTTAAGAATGATGTTATTTTGGAATCAATATCTTCATGTTTGCGTCATGATTACAAGGGTCATTCCACAGTCACCAAAGAGGCAGGTTCAAAGTTAAACCCTGACTGTGAACCTTTTTTCCCAACACGGTCATTGGAACAAGCCTCTACAAGCTCATCTTGTAGCCACACTGACTGTGATGTAAAACCTTTTGACCCTAAGGAATTTCATGAGAAGGTATGTTGTTTTGTTATGGTAGACCAGGCCACATTGCCAGAAATTTTCTGCACACACCCACTGAATTCTTTTATGGAAAGATTCAGAAGGTCACACCCAAGGCTAAACCCTCTATCAAATCAAAGTGGACTGACCAATCCTCAAAGCCTAGGGTGAACCCTTAGAAAGAATCTCAGAAGCATTCCACTGCCAAAAGGATAAAAATGTTTAAACATCATCAATCTGTTTTTCAAAAACAAACTTCAAATTTTTCAAAAGGTAAAAACATATTACAGTGGAAACGTGATCCACCAGTGAGAATAGCATTAAAACCAGTTAACTACGGCAGTGATGCAAGATCAAAGATTGACAAGGGTAAATATATTAAATGTAAAGGGGTTCACAAGAAAGAACATGTTATCTCTCTTGTGCCTAAACCTGTTATGGTTTGGGTACCCATCTCTCATTGATTGTGTGTAAAATGCAGGGACTGCCAAATAAGCTTAAACACGTTTGGTATGTAGACAGTGGCTGCTCCCGGCATATGACTAGGGATTTCTCTCAGTTACATGAAGTTACACCGTTCAATGGAGGATATGTATCGTTTACGGGAGACAAAGGAGGAAGGATTAGCATGAAAGGCACAGTTACAAATGGAACTCTTAGTTTTGAAGATGTGTACTATGTTGAAGAGCTCAATCACAGTTTATTGAGTGTTTCTCAGATCTGTGACAAGAGTTTTTCTACACACTTCACAAACAAGGAATGTCTCATTCTGAAGCCTGTTTTGTTGTACCTGAGAAGTGGATACTGGTGAGGACTCCAAGAATCAATAATGCATACATTATCTACATGAATTCAGATTCATTTACTGAGAATACTTGTTTGTTCTCAACGGCATCGGAGCATGATTGTCTGCTATGGCATCGCCGACTAGGTCATGTCAATCTGAAGAATCTCAACAGACTTGCGAAGGAAGATCACGTCATCGGCCTGCCTTCTAAGGACTTCTCTACCATTGGGAAATGCATCGCATGCGCCAAGGGGAAACAACACAAGAGACCACACAAGCCCAAGCTATTCAACTCTATATCATATATCTTGCAACTTCTTCATATGGATCTCCTTGGACTGGTTAACGTTATGAGTGTCAGGAAGAAATCATATTGTCTGGTGGTGACAGATGATTATTCCAAATTTACTTGGGTGTTCTTTATAGCCAAGAAAGATGAAACACCAGAGATTCTGAAGAAGTTTATTACCTTGATTGAAAATCAGAAGAATTTGAAGGTTAAGGTGATCAGAACCGAAAATGGCACAGAGTTTAGAAATTAGACTCTCATTGATTTCTGCGATGGGAAGGTAATAGCTCGGCAATACATGTAACACCCCGCCTCGTTTTACCAGCAATATTGTCCGCTTTGCCAAATTATAGCTCACGGCTTTGCTTTTGGTCGTCCGAGTGAAAACTTCCCAGGGGGTTACCCATCCTGGATTGCTGTCACCTGAGCACGCTTAACTGTGGAGTTCTCCTCTTATTAAAAACCCCATGTAAGTACAGCTTGATGTTATCGAATTTAGCCAATTCGAATCAATGGGGAATGTGTCTTGGTTCGAGACAGGTTAGAGTATAATAACCCTATGATTTTGCTGAAATAGATCACATAATCATACACTTATACTCGGTTGAACCTTCACAAACAAAGCCCCATTGTCCAGGGGTCTATCGGGTTCGAATTTCGGATTATTTAGAGCTGGGTTGGTTCGGTTAAGGGTAAAACAAAGGGGACCAGCTAGGTTGTGTTTAAAACTAACTGAAACAAACCCATTAACAAATGTTGAACCGGAGTATTTGGCAGGGATTGAGTGTTTGGGGCAAGAGGTCACGGGTTCGAACCCGGGTGGCCATTGTTTTTGTATAAAAACACCATTTTTAGTATTTAGCTCGTAACTCGCTCGTTTTAACTCCGTTTTAACTCATTCGAATTGCGTTAGAACCGTAACGGAATTCCGAACAAGATAAAATAATAAAATTTATATTTTGAACGAAAAGTCAAATCGTGTATGATTACGTGTTGAAAAATGAAATCGTATATACTTATACGATTTAACCGAACGAACTTAGATTCGTATGCGATTTTCTATGAACGTTGCACACAGTCTAATATACGTGTGTTGACACGTGTGTAATCACAAACAAGACTTGGACATTACGAATAACACAACGTTATTGTTAAAACACAGATTCTTCGTAGAAGTTATTTACGCAGTTCCACGTGTGTTGATCATTCTGTTTGCTATCAAAGGTGCGTACACGGCCCCTTTTCCTATTTTACTGTTTTGGGGGAGAAAACATGTGCAAACAAAGCTTTTAGATACATATCACTTGCATGAGTTAGCTATTTACGATAAGTACGAACATAGCATTACAAGTCCTTACATATCGAACCGTTTAGTTTGCCGTAGTGCAAAGCGTGGTAGTTGGAAATAGATCTATTAGGTTTGACAAACCTCACTTGGTATATTGTAGGTCTACGCAAGTGTTTGACTAGCCAATTCACATTACTATTGTTTGTGCTAGACAATAGTGGGAAAGGCAAATTATACTCTAACAGTCAGTTTCGGTGTCGACCGCTTATGTAAATAGTACAAATGACTAGCTATCATGACTATGCATGTGTGATTATGTTATCTGCAAACATTTCATTTCAAACAGTTGCTTTAAACATTTGTGAACGCTTAAACCTGTGTATGCACCAACCTTTGTGTTGACTTGATTTACATGTTTTCTCAGGACGCTAAGGTACAAGAACAGATGAGCATGGACTAGGAGATCGAGTCTCATGCATATTTTACATTACAGTTGATTTGAATTTGAACATTGAGACTTTGCTTTGTAATTTACAATTTTCAAACCGTTATATTTGTTATTGTTTTAAAAACGCTTCCGCAACGTTAGAATTTTGATATTACAGTTTTACACCAAAGTATGTTTGAAAATCATATAGAGTTCTTCGTTATGTCTAATGATCTGAGATCCTGGTTTGTCACGTCCCAAACGGTATGATTCCGTTAGTTGAAAATTGGGGGTGTGACAGTACAGTGCAGCTCATAGCAAAATGGAGTTGCCGAGAGAAGAAATAGAACACTTATTGAAGCTGCACAAACTATGTTGTCTGAATCTAAACTTCCTATCTTCTTCTGGGCCGAGGCTATTAGCACAGCTTGTTATGTTCAGAATCGAGCGCTGCTGAACAAACGCCATCAGAAGACTCCCTATGAGATATTCTTCAATCAGAAGCCAAAAGTTGGTCATTTCAAATCATTTGGCTGCCCGTGTACTCTCCTCCATACTGAGCCAAATCACAAGTTTGATGACAAGGCTGATGAGTGTTACTTCGTGGGCTATTCATCTAAAAGGCCGCCTATCGGGTCTACAACAAGAAGACTCAGATGATTGTGGAATCATATTATATCGATTGGCAAGAGATGAACTCTACAGATGCTGGTTCTGGTCCAAACTCGTTATTTGAGTATGATTCTACTTTTAGGTCCTTCGACACTACATCGGAGAGTACAGGACCATCTGAGCAAACCGATGATTTCTACAAGGGTGACGATATGGACTATCGGGTTGACTATGTTCCATGTGATCCCAAGCTTCTGTCGGTCTACCCTCCAGGCATGTACACTCGGGATGCTCCAGTTAAGCCAATTCCTATAAATGAAGTCCTCCCATCAGATACAGACACTTCTCAGTCTGTTCAGCCACTTCCAGAAACAAATCAAGCTTCATCTTCCTCCCACCAAACTTTTGACAATCCACTGTTCTCAGATAGCATTCCTGAGGAACATTGCGTGGATCATGGAGCTGAAGCCAGTGAAACTGCTCCTGCTAACACCATTTCCTCCTCCAGTGAAGATCAAGTGAACAACATCAGCAATCTGCTAGACAATCTAGCAGTGGAAGAAGTGCTGACACTCAGTATCAACAAGAATCATCAAGTTGGAAATATTATTGGACCTCTCTCGGAAGGCGTTCTCACTCGGAGCCGATCTATTCCAGCTCAGAACCTATTGCCTAAAGAGACAATCACCAGAATTCAATCAGGTCCAATTAATTCTTGTTTGTATTCCTGTTTCATTTAGCAGGTCGAGCCCAAGAATGTCAAGATGGCTCTCAAGGAGTCTAGCTGGGTCGAAGCTATGCAGGAGGAGCTGATGCAGTTTCAGAAACTTAAGGTATGGAATCTGGTTCCTCTACCCAAAGGAAAGCTGGCTATAGGAACCAGATGGGTGTTCAGAAACAAAAGAGATGACTCAGGAATCATTATCAAAAACAAGGCACGGTTAGTAGTTCAGGGCTTCTACCAATAGGAGGGGATAGACTATAAAGAAGTCTTTGCACCAGTTGCAAGACTTGAAGCTATACGGATCTTCTTGGCCTACGCTTCCTATATGAACTTCACTGTATATCAGATGGATTTGAAGACAGCTTTCTTGTATGGAAAGGTCAAGGAAGAAATTTATGTGTGCCAACCCCCTGGTTTTGGAGATTCACAGTATCCGGACCACATCTACAAGTTAGACAAAGCCCTTTATGGTCTTCATCAAGCACCTCGAGCATGGTATGCTACACTCACGGATCATCTACTAGCTCATGATTATACCCGTGGAGCGATTGACCAGACACTGTTCGTTCGCAAGGATAAGGACGATTTAATTCTAGTCCAAATCTATGTGGGTGCTTTGCAAGGAATTTGAGGCTGTGATGAAGAAAAAGTTTGAGATGAGTACAATGGGATAAATGACCTTCTTCCTTGGTCTTCAGGTAAAGCAAGATCAGAAAGGCGTGCTGATTCATCAAGTAAAGTATGTTACCGACATTCTGACAAAGTTCAAGATGTTGGAATCCAAGCCTGCATCTACCCCCATGGCTGCACGTCCAGTCTTAACTTCGGACTCTGATGGTGAAGATGTCGATCAACACCTATATCGCTCGATGATTGGCTCATTAATGTACCTAACCGCCAGTCGTCCTGATATCATGTTCTCTGTATGTCAATGTGCCAGATATCAAGCCAATCCAAAGGCTTCTCACCTGATTGCTGTCAAGAGGATCTTTCGTTACTTTGTCGGGAAACCACATCTCGGTCTATGGTATCCTAAGAACTCTGAGTTTCGTTTACATGTGTACTCTAACAGTTATTTTGGTGGTTGTAACTTAGACAGGAAATCCACCACGGGAGGATGGCAATATTTAGGAGATCGCCTTGTCTCATGGCAGTGCAAGAAACAGACAACCGTATCCACATCTACTGTGGAAGCTGAATATGTTGCTGCTTCCAGTTGCTGCTCTCAGGTTATATGGATGCAACAGCAGATCCTTGATTACGGTTTGAATTTTCTTGACTCTCCTATTTATTGTGACAATGAAGCCGCTCTTCAGATCATCAAGAATCCGGTACAACACTCCAAAACTAAACATATTGACATCCGGATTCACTTTATCCGTGATTGTTTCGAACGAAAACTGATTCATCTTGAAAAGGTCCACACAGATGATAATCTGGCGGATCTTTTCACCAAACCGTTTGATACAACTTGATTTCACCATCTCCTTGCATCTCTCAAACTAATCAAGTTTAGCTAAACCGTATTTGCAAATACTGTAAAATTTGTGTTTTGTTTTCTTTTATTTTTAGATCACAAATTTTGGGGGAGAATATTTACAAAAACAACAAAAAGATTTTAGTTTTTGAGTCAGTCTAAGATGATCTACAAGTTTATGGGGAGTAAATCTTGAAAAGAAACAAAAAGATTTTCATTCTTTAAAATTTAAGAAAATTAAAAAAATACAAAAAGATATTCCTTTTGGACTGTTAAGTTAAGTTGTTCAATTGGGAAGTGAAATGTCTTATGACACTCAGAATTCACTACCTAAAGGTAATTTCTAGAAGAATAACAACTTTCAATAACTATAATTCATTAAGACGTTAAAACAAGTTTTTCCAATTAGAAAGAAATAGACATGATCATTCAAAAATATTACATATACAAATAAGTGAGAAGTAAGGAGAATCAGATAATCAGAAAATTGTAACAAGTATTTGACTTTTTGCATAAATCTTTAAGTCAAAACGAGATTGTGTTTCAATAAACTTGAAATTGTTTTGAAAAACTCATGTATTTTCCATGTTCTGTGCAAACAAAGAACGAGAAATACTTACTGAAGCATCCTTTGTTTTGCATAAGCAACGAACTGGGTGTGTGACGTTAAGGACAATGTGCCTTCAGATCAGTAAAAAAAAGATGCCAATGAGCACAAAGATGATAGAACCCCTTCTTGTTCTCGATACTAATCTAATAGATCTGTTCTATTTCTTTTCTCACCTTAAACTCTGTCAAAACATTTTAAGTTCTTTGAAACGCAATCTAAGTTTGAAACAAAAGATTTCACAAAATTGATAGGTTGCATGTTAATCTGGTTTTAAGTTTGACTATTCATAAACGTCACAAATGATAGTTTCAGAAAAATCGCTAGAAAAACCTTTGGTCATAAGTCTCATTCTTATAGTTACGGATAAACGAGTGGAAATCATTGGTGGGGTATAATTATTCTAAGGTTGGGATTCTTGTAAGAAATTGCTTTAAGGTGGTCAAATTTTTGATACAGATTTGATCCCACAAAATTGACCCAACTTAACTTTAAAATTGTCCAAAAGTTTCAAAATTATTTTATTTTATTTTATTTTATATTATTTTATTTTATTTTTCTATTTATTAAAAAAGTTAGAAAATTTTCAAAAATAATTGTTGTAATACTCGAAATTTTTTGAAAAACAAATTTCGAATATGCCTGTATTCGAAACATGCTTATAAATAGTCAAATGATAACAGATTTCGAGTACCATTCTGTTCGAATACGCGTTTTCTCTCTCTGAGGCGATCTCGAGTTCTACACTTTCTTTCAAAATTTCACTCCGACTATATTGTAGATCTATACTAGGCGACCTTAGGTATGAGTTTTCATTGAATTTTGACCGTGGATTCAAAAGTTATGGACCAAGATTTCGAGTACAGAAGTTCATTTACATAATGTTTTTGGGTCAATTCACCTTGAAAAACTCAAAATTGAAAGGCAATTCTTGAATATGTTGGTCGCCTCTTGATTTCGAGTATTTCAAATGTTATTAAAAGTTCTAAGGAGAAATATTGGTGAACTTATGTGAATTTTTGTGTTCTCGAAATTGAAGTTTCGAATACAGACCAGTTTCGAGTACAGACCAATTTCGAATACAGGCTACTTCGAATAGAACCGAAATTTCGTGTACAACCCATACTTCGTGTATGGCTGATTTTCGAATAAGCTTGTTACTTCGAATACGTCTGCTAGTTCGAGAACATGAAAATTTTCGAGGACACCTTTTGACTTAGAATATTTTTTCTGTACTTCGTGTATTTTGACCTTGGAATGACTTAATCTGTTTTGTTTTCATATGGATGACCTACGCTTCGTACCTGATCATAAAATGACAGCTTTTCTTGTGGACCCGCCAGAGAAACACTCGGAGTTCAGGAGTATGGATGCTGGATTGATCTTGTCACCTGTCAACTATGCCATCATGGAGAACCCCTCCATTGTGATTGACTTCATTAAAGGCTTCTGGAGCATAGTGGAAGAACGTACTGATGCAAACGGGACTCTTAGTATCATTGGAAAGGTTCATGGTCAACCTATCGTTATCACAGAGCAGATTCTCAGGGAATGTCTTCAATTCGGAGACAAGGCGTCTGATCCAGTGGAGCTGAATCAAGAACTGGTAAACAGGACAGTCTATCAGATGGGACATGATGGCGCCTATCCTCCAACTGAGAAGAAATTACTACACCCTTACTGGAGATACTTGGCATACGTTGTCACTCAATGCCTCTCCGGAAGGAAAGGAGGTTATGATGTTCTCAACCAGACTCTGAGTTCTTATCTGGTAGCTCTAGCCCTAGGAGTTGAGTTCAACTTCTCAAATATGATTTTTCAGGATATGCATGCAAATATTAAAGGGAGAAGGAAAGAAATATTTCTAGCATTCTCTCAATGCCTGCAAATCATCATCAACAAAAGACATCCATCTCTGACTCCCACTCTTGGCACTCTGGAGATCAAGAGAATGCGAGACGACATCTTTGGCTATATGAAGATGAATAAGCGAGGGAAGAAGCAGTATATTGGGGAGAGGCCACTGATCAAATTTGGACGCTTTGTGGGAGAAGAAAATGTGGTAGAAGATCAAGGTACTCCCATTGCCTTTGTCGCTGAAGAGCACGACATTCCTGTCACTGACATGGATACATAGACTGGTACGACTGCCGAGGAACATATCTCTGAGTTATCCTCCTCATCTAGTTAGGATTTTATAGCTGAAAAGCCTCCACCAACCAAAGAAGAAAGAGAGTAAGCACAAGATGTTGATTACATTCCCACTCCCGAGTCGTCACCAAAAAGAAAGAGACTGAAGATGATGTCTAAACGGACTAGGGATCCGAGACTGCAGAAGATGTTCTCTGATTTGTTATTCTCTTCAGCTGCATCGATTCTACCACCTCCAACATTGCAAACCAATCCACAACCCAAGCCACCTTCACAACCCAAGCCACCTTCAAAACCAAAACCTCAAAAACCACCTACTAAACCAGTTAAACCTAAGCTTGTCATCAAGATTCCTACTTATTCCCCACTGTCACCTTTTACCACTTCGAAAACCACTCAAACCAGATCGTCTCCCTCTCATACTTCCATTCCCCACACTAAGACTCCATTATCACCACCTCACTCACATAGTGACAAGGGAAAATCTCCCTTGCATGCAGAGTCACCGTATGAGCCAGAAACGGTGCCCGTCAACCTCGAAAGTCTACAAGACAGAGTTTTCTTACTTGAGAAGGAATCTGCAGTTAAGGATGAGACCATTCGGATAATGCAAGAGGGAATTCTCAAAGTTTGTGACAAACTGGATGAATTTCAAGGGCAAATCAAGGCACACTGGAAGTTCATCAGATTTCTTTCTATAGAAAACTACGAGATGCGCAAGGAGATCAACAAACTGAAAGGAATCGAGCCCTCAGAGCCTAATGATGACAACAATGATAAAGACAAGGAAGATGATGACAGTGATGATAATGATGATGACGATGGTGACGACAGGAAAGAAAAGGATTCCTCAGAAAAGAAGGATGAAGAGCCTCCAAATGATGAAAATCAAGGGGGAGACACAGGAAATCCATCTTCATCAAGCAAGTCCACGAGCAACTATGATGACCTCTTTGGAGATATTCCTGATGATATTCTTTTTAGAGATTGTGTTCAAGCAGCTGAAGCTGCTAGGGCCGGTTTTGATGACTTGTTCGATGATTTTCCAGAAGATTTTGATTTTGAAGGGCTTAGTGGAGAGCTAAGTGAAGCTGGACTTGGAAATTCGTTTCAAGATGAAGGTGGTAATCAAAAGGAAGCCGAGTCCTCTGCAGGGGCATCTGCATAGGAAGAACCAGAAAACGTTGTTATTGCTGATGTGACCAAGGATCCTTATGTTGATTACTTGTATGCTCGCAAGTATATTGGTCAGGAGGGTCAGGAGATTCCCCCACTCGGAACAGTCATAAATAGCTGGTTTGAGAAACAAAGGGATTGGACTCCAGCTCGTCCTGAAGTCAGAGCTACATGGATGGATGAAATGAATGAAGGACATCCAGAGCATACATTTATTTCGGATGACAGAAACATGTTCGCTGTTCGCAACGACAGATCAAATGTTTGCTGCTGGATGTATGATAAAGAAAGGAATATCTACTTGGTAAAACGACTAAATGGCAAGGTTGAGTTCTACAAGAGACCGCGAGACTTCTGTACGATGCCAAAATTTGACATAAGAAGTATCAACAACGCGATGTTCTTCAATCCATCCAAGGACCCTCAGGCCAGTTTGTTTGCCAAGTTTATCAAGGATCAATGCGAAAAGGATTTCCCTGTGATGAAGACGGCCAAGGGAAGATGCTTTGTCTCGAAGTGTATTATAGATCCGGTGACGAAAGAGCCTTGGATTTACTACAAGTATCCTCCACCACTCGTTGAGCTCGCTGTCCCAGTTCCCCAAGAGTCCCCGACAACTCATTGTCTAACTTTTTATCTTGGTATTTTGATGAGTGTAACCTTGGAGCAATCATTCTCAGGAACAAGGATGACATCAATGATATTGATATGATTCTTGATCCGATGGATCTGTTGAAGTACAGGAAAGAGGACATGATGAAGCTTCACAGCTCTCCAATCAGAGTCTATCATGGATCTGATGAAGAAGCCAAGCCGTTTACACGCACTGTTGCGTATGCTATTGAGTTAAAGCTGTATGCGGGAGCTGGACCACATTCTGTCACTCTTCCTATTGGTTGACTTCGCCAGTCTAGGGGGAGTTTGTAGAGCCCACTTCACGATAAAGACTGACAAAGTCAAACTTGGAAGAGTTAAAGTCCAGATTTTGATAGTCTTTTGTTGTTTTCGAGTACATATGGTTCGAATACACACAGTGTTCCAGTACTCGAAGTTATTTTGTGTTAAACTTCGAGTACACCTAGATTAGTATAAATAGACGTATTTTGTACTAGTTTAGGTTGGAATCCCGAGGCATTTTCTCTCTAGACGTATTGAGGCATCTGTACTCGAATTTCAGTATTTAATACAAAGATTTCATCTTTCTACTTGCTTTCTTGGTTCTAGCATGGATTCTGCACTTGTTAGAGTCTGTTGGTGATGATTTGTGTGATAAAGCTACGTTTTTGATCCGGTTTGAGAACTACACACTTTTCAAAGTTGAACCTGAAATCCCAGTTTTCTCCCTTATCATTCTGAACCATGAGTGCCTTGTTTGCATTCGATGAACTAACTTGAGCAGGAGTGTCAATTGGTACCAATCTTCTCTCTGGGTTAGTAGCTAATGATCTTTGGTTCTGAAATGGATTATGATTACCCATTTTCTTGGGCTTGTTGCATTGTCTTACAAAATGACCTCTATCCTCACAGTTGTAGCAAGTAACAAATGACATATCAAATCCTAACTTTGAGTCTTTGTTTAGATTGATGTCTTTCTTAGTCCTTCTGACAAAGTCTTTTTCTATCCTGACAGCACTTGCAACAGCCCACATGATGTCAATCCTTTCCATATCATCAGGATCAATCTGAGAATAGTCTTCATTTGTCAAGTGTGTATTACCAATCTGCCCAGCTAACAACCCATCATAAGAACTCACAAGTGTAGACAACAGGCCCATATGTTCTTTGGCAACCTCCACAGTTACTTTGTCAAAGCTGTCTGTCTTCAAATTTGTGACATAGTGACTTTCTTCTTTCTGAGATGTGGAAGTTGTAGCTGACTGACTGAAATGTGTCTGGCCTGAAACAGGAGCTTCTTTGGTCTGTGAGACAAAAGATGTCTTCAGAGGAGCATGTGAAGAAGGAGATCTTTCCACAGTAGGAGTAGAGTAATATATAGATGGATCTTGAACTTGAACGACTCTCTTTGCTTTCCACTTCTTCTCTATCTCCTGTTCCTTCAGCTTCTGAATGAAATCATTAATGTCCATGTTAGCAATCATCTCACTCTGTTTCAGGACCGTCAGAAAAGATTCCCATTTAGGAGGTAAAGCATCAGCCAGACATTGAATCTTCTCTTGTGTAGTTTTCTTGACTTGATGATTGTAGAGCTCACTCAAGAGATGATAGAATCTAGCAATCAGGTCATCCAAAGACTCATTACCCACGCACATGAAACTATTGAACTCTTTCTTCAAGGCTTTAGACTTGATGCTTTTCAGTGCATCATTCCCCTCATATCTTTGTTGCAAAGCATCCCACAGTAGTTTTGATAAAGTGAACTGTATGAATTGGTGAAATATATCTGTAGCAATAGACTGGGACAATATTGCATACACCTTCTTCTCAAAATCATACAACTTTCTCTAAGGCTTAGTCATCCTAGTAACCAGCATAGGTGATCCATCCTCACTAAGTGGTCTTAATACCCACCCTGAATCATCATCCAAAGATTGTTAACCACTCCATTAATGTGAATCTCAAATCGATACTTCCAATGTGGATAATCATCCAAGTATAATAACTTTGGAGCTTTGTTTGAATCCCCCGTCTCTGTCTCAGTAAGCAACAGGCTCTGAATTCTGTTGTTCTGATTAGCCATCAATGCAAGTTCCTCCATCTTGTCAAGAAGAATAAGCTGATCCAACACTTAGAAAATTTTGCAAAGCTGATGGCCGAATGAAGCTTTATCAGCCGAATGATGGGGGCCGAATGAGTGGAATTGGACTGAATGAACAACTTTGACCGAATGGCTTGTCTGATGCGAATGGGCAGAGAACCGAATGACTTGTTGACCGAATGAAGCTCAACCAGCCAAATGAGTGGCTATTCGCACTCACTCTTGGATCGAATGAGGACTATTCGGCTGAATGACCTATTCGCACAATGGCTATTCGCCCAATCGACTCATTCGCATAAACTGGGGTTTTCAGCAACAAAAATTCCGATATCTTTGGATTTTGATCGAATCTAACCACCAAATTTGGTACACAACCTCAGGACACTATCCCTAAGCTTTTGGAATGCACTATTGACCAAAACAACCCGAAAAACCCACGGTTATCTAAAGAAACAGTAACTTGGAGACTAAGAAACTCAGGGTTTTTAAAAAATCTCGAATGAACAATCTGTAATATGATGATTTGGATTGAAAATCGAGCAGAATCAAGATCCAAAGCTCTGATACCACTTTGTAGGACCAATGAAACCCTTGGAAACCAATCGGTTCCTTGCGGATTCTACTCGGCTGTAACGATACATTTTGGGAAAATATTATAAATAAAATATAATTGGTGTATAATTATGTTTTATTTTAATTTATGTGTGTTTTATAAGATTTGATTATTTTAAATATTATTTGGTGGGTGTTTTAATAAATAATTGTTGATTATAACTAAATGGTGGGTGTTAACTAACTTAACTAAGTTAGTAATTAACTAGTTAGATTTAACTAGAAAATTCAAGGGCTAGAAATGACAATTTCGGAAATTTGAACTCAAGGGGGATTATATGACAATTGAGGTCAACATTTGTCAAAGAAAACACGCATTTTTCCATGTTCCATTCGACGACCACAAGAGGAGAAAAAGGAGAAATCCAATTTTTTGGAAAATTGACCAAATTCTTGCTTCATCTTGGTCTAATCACTCATGAAAACAAAGATTTGAGTTGCCCTTACATCATACAACATCTGGGTAAGTGATTTTGTGTGTTTTTGGTGTAATTTTCGTGGGTCTCTTATGGGGATGTGGGTTTGATGGGTGAAATCAAAAATTGGTAGTTTATGTGGTGTTGTATGTTGTTAATCATCATGGATATCAAATAAGAACAACATTTTGTTCATTTTCATAGAGCTTGATTTAGTTGGATAAAAATGGAGTTTTGCATGTTCATGAGGAAGATGAACTAGGAGTTGTAAATGGGTGTTGGGTGAAAGCTAGATGATAACCTTATGATTTATAACATTTGAAATTGTACAACATGGGTGAATTGAGGTTATTATTAACATTGAAAGATTAGAAACATAAAATGGGGATTGATGGGTTGGACGTAGCTGAAATGTGTAAGGGAAACCCCTGCACATAAGTTGTTTGATTAAATGTCGACAACTTTATTTTTAGCTATAAATGTGTTCAAAGGGATGAGTGATGAGAGTTAGTTGTTGTGATCATAAAATATGATATTTTTATGATTAATGGGTTAATTGAATGAAACATAAGTGTAATTGGTGATAATGGGTCAATTGGATGTAATTTGACTAGTTATAGTCAAACTTTGTATTAAAATCTATTAGTTGTGATAATAGGAAGTAATAGTGGAGGTGTTAGTGGAAATCAACGACCCGAAAAAGAGATTTTGGTAGTGGATAATCCTTCGGGACAAGGTAAGTCACCCACTTATTATACTTGATATGATTGAATGGTGTTATGCACATATATGTATATATGTATATAGATGTATGTGGAATATACATGAATGTTGTATTGGGTGAATTGGAGTTTAGATATTTGTTGTTTGACAAATACATGCAATAGGTGTTATATTTGCTAAGTTATTGTAATATAACATGTTTACATGTGGTAGGAAGGAATAAGAATGATTCACAAGTGGTGTGAACTTCTTATTTGAAGTTTGACTAAAAATGGTCAAACAATTCACAAGTGGTGTGAATTTGGAGTTGGGTTGAATCACAAGTGGTGTGATCTTCCAATGGTGAATCTATGGTGTTTAAGTAAATCACAAGTGTTGTGATTGCTTACCTTGAGAATCCTTGGTGAAAAAAGGAAGTCTCAAGGAAGTGGTGAATCATATTTTAAATTTTTGGTGGTTGGAGAGTCTAACACTTTAGTTGTGTTTTAAAGTATTTATGAATATGCATTTCATGTGTTGAATATGTTGAGTTAATGTAACAAATGGAAATCCTTGTGGAAAAGAAAGTTCCATTAGTTTTGGGTGAAAATTTGTGTTGTTAATGGGTTTAGGTGTAAATGACCCGTTTAAAAAATCGTTTGGTGATTAACTTAATTATAACACCAAATTATGTTTTGAAACTTGGTAGTTATGTTTCAAAGGGGTTATGGGATGTATTTGGGAGAAACAGAAGGGTTGATACGATCCAGGGTGGTTACGGAGGTGTAAAACGCGAAAAAAAGGTGATATTTGGTATGTGCAGGGAGCATAAGCTATGCCCTGGGCATAGCCTACGGCTGAGTGCTTCTGCTTAAAGTGACCATAGCCTACGATCAGACCATAAGCTACGGTTGGAGGGTTCTGTTTAAAGTGACCATAGCCTACGGTCAGACCATAAGCTGCGGTTGGAGGTTTCTGTTAAAAATGTCCATAGCCTACGGTAAGGCCATAAGCTACGGCTGGGGCTGTCCAAAATCACTCGCTTTGGTAGTTTAATCGCGTTTTAGGATCCAATAACCTTCCGTTATGAATCAAATAGTATACATAGGTGTTCTTACTTATTTCTAACGAACTAATGGTGATTTCAATGTGGTGTTTTGTAGGCGAACGTAAAGGGTGATGGCTCGCGTGATCGGGAATAGTATGGAGGATCGGATCGAACCTGTTTTGATTGAAACCCAATAAATTTTATGAATTTTTGTAAATGTTGCAATTGGGTTTTCAAATGTAGAACTAACTTAACTTTATATGTTTTGGTGAAAACTTGGGTTATTTTGGGTGATGAAAATGGATGTTTATTTTGAAAAATCTGGGACCTATTTTGAATGTTATTATAAAACACGTGATTTGCGTACGTGGGTTTTGGGGCTAACTAGTTGGCATCAGAGCTAATGGTTTTAGAGATTCAAGTGTGTCGCGAACACTTGAACTCAAATCGTTGTTCTTTTGTATGGGGAGTAATGTTCGATCCGAGATCCGATCACGATGCCAGGGGTTTAAGGTAAATAGTTTGTGGATTGTTTACCTTAGTTTTATATGTTAAATGGTTTTTTTTTTGTGAAATTATTTGTTAAAACGAATTTCTTAGTCATATTATGGGGAGGTGAAGTTAAGGGAATGGACATGTGAAGTGTATAATGTTATGTTTGGCCAACATAAGATCATATTCTTGACATGGATATGGCCTTAATGGACTCAACACATACTATGGTTACGAATATTAGGTAAGGTGTTAGGAGCTTGCTTTGGTGATGCATATAAGTTCATATTTCATGGTGTGCTTAGTTATATGAACTAGATAGCAATACTAATGTATCAAATAACTCGTTTAAGCCGTAGAATGGCTGGTGGTGATAATGCTCATGATGGTGGCGGTCATGAAATTAACCTCACCGAAATGCAAGCTATGGTGAGGGAAGAGGTGGCAAAAGCATTGGAAGCTTCGATTCCTCACCATATGGAGGGTCTGCAAGCCTCCATGAGGGAATTTATTCGACAAAAGTTTGCAACTCTCTTAACATGGCGAGATGGGGAAAAAGCTCCGAAGAAGGTGACTTATAAGGAGTTTGTGGCTTGCAAGCCAAGTGAATTCAAGGGGGAGCTTGACCCACTACTGAGTCAACGATGGATAACTGACATGGAGAGCATGTTTGAGACAAGTCATTGTGACTTGGAGGACGAGGTGATCTTTGCGGGAAACCAGTTGCGGGAAAGGGCAAAAGATTGGTGGGAGCTTCTTCGAAAGGAGAAGGGTAGGGATGGCATCAAGAATCTTACATGGGGGGAGTTTAAGGAGCTGTTTCTTAAACGATTCTGTCCACAGGCGGCGATCAACAGAATTACTGAGGAATTCCTTCATATGCGACATAAGGAGGAAAGCATTGACACTATCACAGCCATCTTTTATGACAAGGCAAGGTTTTGCCCTTATTTATTGCAAACGGAGCGGATGTGGATCAATCGATACCACAATATGTTGAATGCCAAGTATCGTGAATTTCTTACACCCTCTAAGTATGAGACTTTGGCAGAACTGATTGAGTGCACTCGGGGAGCGCGAACTAGAGTTAAAACGACAAGAGGACCGCGGTGAAAAGCGGAAGGCGGAAAAGGAGGCTGGGTCTTCAAAGAAGGGGAAATTTTCAAACTCACCTACAAAGTCTCAATCAAGTAGGGGATCTAAACATTGTGCTAAATGTGGGAAAACCCATGCGGGGTACTGTTCGGTACGATCTCTATCTTGCTTCAAGTGTGGAAAGCAAGGGCATCTTGCTAATCAATGTTCAAGTACTTTGAACTTGTGTTATAATTGTTACAAACCGAGGCACATACGAAGTGAGTGTCCAGAACTTAAAGGCATTCAAGGGGCAAGGGAGTGTAAAAAAGACTGAAATACCCAAACCCTTTGGTAGGGCTTTCCAAATTACTGTCGAGGAAGCTAAAGTCACACCTGATGTGGTGACAGGTAATTTCTTCATCAATACATTGCGTGCTTACATACTATTTGATTCGGGGGGCTAGTAGATCTTTTGTGTCTACTAATTTTATACAACATTCTTCTTTTATTGTTAAGAAATTGTCATTGCCTCTATAAATAGAAATAACGGATTTTAAATGTTTTCTATTTTGTGATGTTTTTCGAAAATGTAAACAAACAATCGATGGGGAGGATTTCGATATTGATTTGATACCTATGGTATTGGGGGAGTTTGACGTGGTGGTTGGGATGGATTGGCTTTCGGCTCACGGGGCCAACATTGTGTGCAAACATAAGATTATTCAATTGATGTCTCCTAGCGGACATGACGTGTGTATTCGTGGGGAGAAATGTGGTGGCATGATCTTATGTTCCTTAGCCGAACCTATGAAGTATTTGAACAATGGGGGACGATCATTTCTTGCTTACGTGGTGGATTTGGAGAAAGGGGTGAAGATGATCGAAGACATTCCTATCGTTCGTGATTTTCCGGATGTTTTTCCGGATGAACTACCAGGATTACCTCCCGAAAGGGATGTGGAGTTCCGAATTGATTTGGTACCTGGAGCTAAACCCATTGCTAAGGCTCCATACCGTTTGGCGCCATCAGAATTGCAAGAGATGATGAATCAATTGCAGGAACTTCTTGACCGGGGTTTTATTCGTTTGAGCATCTCACCTTGGGGTGCGCCAGTGTTATTTGTCAAGAAGAAAGATGGGAGCTTTAGAATGTGTATAGATTATCTGGAGTTGAATAAAGTCACAGTGAAGAATAGGTATCCATTACCTAGGATTGATGACCTCTTTGACCAATTACAAGGCGCTTCATGGTTCTCCAAGATCGATCTTCGATCGGGATATGATCAATTAAAGGTTAGAGAGGAAGACATTCCAAAGATGGATTTTCGTACGAGATACGGGCATTATGAGTTTCTTGTAATGTCTTTTGGGTTGACTAACACACCGACGGTGTTCATGGACTTGATGAATTGGGTGTGTCGTCCTATGTTAGATAGGTCAGTCATTGTGTTCATCGATGACATACTAGTCTATTCCAAGAATGAAGCCGATCATGCTTGTCATTTGCGTGAGGTTCTTGAAACACTTCGTAAGGAGAGACTGTATGCTAAATTCTCCAAGTGTGACTTCTGGTTACGTGAAATACAATTCTTGGGGCAGGTGGTAAATGCTAACGGTATACAAGTTGATCCTTCCAAAATTCAGGCGGTTATGAAATGGAGTCCACCCAAGACTCCAACCGAGGTTAGAAGTTTTCTCGGTTTAGCCGGTTATTACAGGAGGTTTATTCAAGACTTTGCCAAGATTGCTTCATCTTTGACTAAGCTTACAAGGAAAGATACCAAGTTTGTGTGGGGTGATGAGCAAGAAAAGGCGTTTCAAGAGTTAAAGACAAGACTAACACAAGCACTGGTGTTAACCTTACCGGATGGACCCGATGATCTTGTGGTCTATTCCGATGCATCATATGTTGGTCTTGGGTGTGTTCTGATGCAAAGAGGGAAATTTATTGCTTATGCTTCATGTAAGTTGAAAGTTCATGAGGTTAACTATCACGTTCATGACTTGGAGCCTGCGGCGGTCATTTTCGCATTAAAGATATGGCGTCATTATCTTTATGGGGTGAAATATACCATTTATACCGACCACAAGAGTTTGAAGTATTTCTTCACACAGAAAGAATTAAATATGAGACAGAGACGGTGGATGGATTTACTCAAAGACTACGACTGCGAAATCCTTTATCATCCGGGGAAAGCAAACGTGGTGGCGGATGCTTTGAGTAGGAAAGATGAACATCTGCCCATTCGGGTAAAGGCGATGAAAATTGTTGTGACTTCGGATTTGGTGAATCAAATTAAAGTTGCTTAAATGAAAGCTTTAAAAGAGGAAAATTGGAAACGAAATAGAATCAAAGGGTTGGCTCATCAATTGGATTAGGACAGTCGGGGTTTAAAGACAAGATGGGGTCGTGTGTGGATACCTCCCACTTTTCCTTTAAAGACAGCTTTATTGGAGGAATATCATAAATCGAGATATTTGATTCACCCGGGAGGCACGAAAATGTATTGTGACTTGCGGGTTAATTATTGGTGGCCGGGGATGAAACAAGATATTGTCAAGTATGTCGAAAAATGCTTGACTTGTGCTGAGTTAAGGCGAAACATCAAAAGCCGTATGGCAAATTGCAACCTTTGGATATCCCGATGTGGAAGTGGGAACATATTACGATGGACCTAATTACGAAGCTTCCTAAGACTAGGAACGGTTATGATACTATATGGGCCTTCGTAGATCGATTATCAAAGAGTGCTCACTTTATACCAATCAAGGAGACGTATTCTCCCAAGAAGATGGCCGAAATTTATGTTAAGGAGGTGGTGTCTCGACATGGAGTACCGGTGACTATTGTGTCTGATCGTCACACTCGGTTCACTTCTCATTTTTGGAAGAATTTTCAAGAGGAATTGGGTACAAAACTATTGTTGAGCACATCGTATCACCCTCAAACGGATGGTCAGAGTGAAAGGACCATTCAAACGCTTGAGGACATGTTACGTGCATCGTATCACTTCTCATAACTCTAGGAAAATTTCAGACAACTTCAGAAACTGTGTGTGTATTCTCTGTGTGAGAAATCTCTGTGTGAAATCTGTAAACATTGAAGATTGATTAATCAAATGAAGATGTTTATGAAATTGCTTGTTACTCTTTGATTCTTATGGATTAAACATGGATTCAGCAAGTGTTTAATTGTTCATAGAGCTTCTTGATATGATCCAGATCAGATTCACCAAACCAACAGTGGTATCAGAGCTTTTGGTGAAGTTCTATACAAGTTTTATCAAAGAAATTCAAGTAATTTGAAGGTTTGAAGATTAGAAGATCAAAAATGGATCAAAATTCTTCTTTTCATTGTGATTGATTGCTGTTTTGAGTGGATATTCATTATCAATTGTTGTGAAATACTACAATTCACGGATTTGGAGTGTCAATTTGAAGATTTGGAAGGTTTTTCTTCAAATTTTGGAAGGTTTTTCCTCCAAAATTTCGAATTTGCAAGTACATGTTCGTGAGCCGAACCTGTGAACAGCTGGAACAATAGGTTCGCTAGAATTGACATTTTTCTGAGGTTCGTTTGTGTTTTCAGAAGAGGTTCGTGGATTTTCAGTAAAGGTTCGCTGGTATTTTGCAAGGTCCGTCTAAGGTTTTCTGCAAGGTTCGTCTGAGGTTCGTTGCTGAGGTTTGTTGTTGTTTAAGAAGAGGTTCGTCTGACTTAAGGTTCGTGACCTTAGGTTCGTGATTGAGGTTAGTTGATTTTCATCTGAGGTTCGTCTGACTTGAGGTTCGTTTGACTCAAGGTTCGTGATTAAGGTTCGCTACTTGAGGTTCGTGTGAGACAAGGTTCGTCTGACTTCAGGTTTGTGTGATTTGAGGTTCGTGTCTTCAGGTTCGTGACTGAAGGTTCGTTTAGATTCAAGATTGTTAAAGGTTCGCCTGTGTAATAGGTTCGTGAATTGAAAAGATTCGCTGGTTAAAATCTTGATATCATGGTAGAGACATGCTGCAATGGCTAGTCAGAATTCAAAGATTCATAACATTCTGATTAGTGAAACTGAAGTTAGGAGTGCGAACAAAGTGCCAAAGTTGTTGGATTTATCAGACTATGATAATTGGAAGGGGCGTTTTGAAACACACCTTAATGGAATGGATACTAATCTTTGGGAGAGAATTTTATCTCCGTATGAAAGACCTAGAGTTGTGGGAACCGATTTGTATCAACTCTTAGAGATATTAGATGTTGATGAGAGAAAGAAGTATGATTCGGAGAAGAAGGCATACTGGATGCTTAGCCAAGTTATTCCCAATCAGATTTTACATCAATTTGATGAACACAAGACTTCTTATAGTCTATGGAATGCTTTGAAAGCTAGAGTTGAGGGAAATACAAATCTTAAGAAGATGAAAGCTACAGACATTCGCAAGGAGTTTGAAAACTTCAATTTTATAGGCAATGAAAGTCTGGAAGCATTGATCACTAGATACAGACATCCGTTAATGTGTGGCATCGAATATACTGAAGATGAAAAGATTGATTGCCTTGCAGATGCTTTGCCTGACAAGTGGAACTCTTTGGTGCTAATTTTAAGAGAGAATTTACCAGGAATGACCTTGGTAGAATTTGTTCAAAAGCTTGAAGAGAGACGAAGGATAAGAGAAAAGCTCGAAGAGTAAATGTTACACCAGATCCTTCATTATATGGTGGATCTGTAGTTACACCACCGGCTTCATCTGCTAAGATTCAGACAGCATTTGTGTCTAGTACTTCTGAAAGTTCTCCTGCTCCTTCTACATGTGCCAGTTCTAGTTCATCTTATTCTACAAGTGAGAAGAAATCTGACTCGACATCAGCTCCTGTTCAGTTAAATACAACAAATCTGGGGAAAGTTACTGTTGAAGCTGTTCGGGATCACATGTCTATTCTGTCTTGTGTGGTCAGCGCATATGATGAACAAGTTGCAGGAAGGATTGGAAATGCTAATCTGACATTTGAAGATTATGAACAAATCGATGATGATGAAATGGAGCTAATTGTCACTCAGTGGGCACTGGCTAGTGTGATTCGAAGAATCAATCGTTATGAGAAGAAGACAGGCAAGAAATTCACTTTCGACCGCAACACCAAGTTTGGGTTTAATCAGAAGACTACCCAATAATACAACTGTGGTGAGCTAGGTCACTTTGCCAGAGAATGCAAGAATCCAAAGAAACATGGGAATCTAAACCCATTTAAGCCGAAGGAAACTTATCAGAAAAAGAAAGAAAAATCTAAAGAATCATCATCTAAAGCTTTGGTGAGTCAAGCTGATGAGGGCTATGACTGGGGGAAGCAGTATGATGAATTGATGGGTGCTTTTATGGCCTCTTTGGAAGAAGACAATGGTAAAGGCAAAGAGAAAGTGGATGAGGTAAATGAGGATCTATTAGAGATTACTGACAAACTAAAAGAGATGAATGCTCAGCTAACTGCTGATCTGATAGAGTGCACAGAAGCAAATAAGAAGCTGATTTTAAGAGAAAAATCTTTTGACAAAAAGATAATTGATCTTGGTAAAGAAAATGAAGATCTGAAAATCAAAGTTTTACAAAATAACCATGCTGTTTCTGTGCATCTTGAATCAGTTCAGAAGCTGAAGGTTGAGTTATCAGCAGCAAAAGCTAAAGCTGAAACAAATAAGAGCAAGCTTGAAAACTATCAAAATTCTAAGTATGTCACTGATTACTTTGCTGCCATGCAAAGGTCATCACATGATATGACTGGAATAGGTTTTCATGCTGTGCCACCTCCTTCTAGTTTTGTTTCAAGACCACAACTTAATCCGGATTTGGAAATTCATCTGGTTTCCTTAAAAGAAAATGTTTCTAAACAAGTGACTGAGGATGTGGGAGGTTCATCATCTCTTGATAAAGTGTTTGATGATTGTGATGCTCCTATTATTGAGGACATTACAGATTCAGAATTTCCAGCTGATATTCTGAGACTGGCTGGTTATAAAGTCAAAACTGCTAAAGAACAGAGTCTGACATCTCAGAAATCCAAGTCTGAGATGAAACCAGCTAAGAAAGTGGTGGTTAAATCAACTGTTGTTTCTAAAGCAGTGCTGAAAGTCAAAACTGCTACCACTATCAAACCAAATGTGTTTGTCAAGTAATCCAATACATTTAAAGGAGAGACTAGTGGTGTTTCTCAAAAACAAAATGTTTTTTCTGAAAAAATTAACAAGGTGGTTAACAAGGTTGTTGACAAGGAAAATAAGTTTGGGGTTGGAATTAAGGGAAAATCTATGTTTTCTCAAAATCAAAAGAATAATTCCAAGATAAAAGCCACTGGTTTGAGGAACAATGTTTCATTACCATCTGTTGCATCTAAATCTTTCAGTTCATCTAAGTGTTTTGATGAACTCAAACCAAAAAGTTTTTCACAAAGAAAATGCTACAGATGTGGTAAACTGGGTCATGTTATTGCTGATTGTGAGTTGGATACTTCTAACAGATTTAGGTCCTTTACTCCAAAAGAAACACGAAAGTGTTTTACTTGCAGTGGAAAAGGACATATTTCTACAAATTGTCCAAATCATAAGATCAAGAAGAGTTCAGTTGATGACAGTCGGGTGATTAAGTCTGGTGGGAGTCCTAGGAGAGTGAAGCCTAGTGAGGAGGAAATGAGAGTCCTCAGAAAGTTTGATCCTGAATGTGTCTGGGTTAGAGAAGAAAAGAATCAGAAAAATAAAGTTTTTGATTACAAACAACATGTCAAAAAGTTAGTCAAAGTAGTGACATCATCTGATGATGATTTTTATGACAAATTTTCTTCAAAACCATTTTTAAAACAAACTGATAAGTCAAAATCTTTTTGGAAATTGAGACGCAAATCAGGGGATCAAATTTCTGGAAGAAAGGATGATAACTGTGAAGATGGGTCTTTAAACAGTTCATCACAACAGAATGGCAGAAGTCCATTCAGGGAGACTTGGCGCCGGAATGGCGGGAGTCATCCCTTTTGATACTGATCAAAATTTTAATTTATTGTGCATGTGGCATTCATGGGCCATATCAATAGTCGCTTGATTGTTGATAGTGGATGCTCACGACACATGACTGGAGAGTTAGGTTTGTTGAAGGATTTTAAGGCGATGAAAGGGAGTTATGTTAATTTTGCAGGTGACAAAGGTGGTCAGATTACCTGGTTTGGTAGTTTGACTAATGGTAAAGTTTCCTTTGACAATGTTAATTACTGCAAAGAGTTAACTAACAACTTGTTGAGTGTGTCACAGATTTGTGACAAAGGCTATAAAGTGATGTTTGACAATGAAAGATATTATGTGCTTCAACAAGGAATTCAGATTCCTGAAGATTGGATTCTGATGACTGCCGACAGGAGTAAGGATTTGTATGTTCTAGACATGGCAAAAGAGGAGACAGTAAACAAGGTGGAGACATGTCTTGTGTCTAAGGCAACCGAGCAGGATACGCGGTCTTGGCACAGACGGATGGGTCATATACATATCAGGAAGATGAATCATTTAGTATACAATCATTTGGTTGAGGGTGTACCGGTTAAACACTTTAAACTCCCTGATGTGTGTGTGTCTTGCAAGAATGGTAAACTGAAAAAGAGGTCCCATAAAACAAAGACAATGTTTTCTATTGATAAACCACTTGAGCTTCTTCACATGGATTTGTTTGGACCTATCAATGTGAAGAGTATCGGTGGTGAATCATACTGTTTTGTGGTGACTGATGATTTTTCTAGATTTTCATGGGTTATGTTCTTAAAGTTTAAATCAGAGACTTATGAAAATTTTGTTTTGTTGGTTAACAGGTTGGAGACATTATACAAATTGAGAGTAAGACGTGTTCATTCTGATAATGGGACAGAGTTCAAGAATCATCAAATGGAAGAATTTTGTGATTCAAAGGGCATTCAGCAGCAATTCAGTGCACCATATGAACCACAGATGAATGGTGTAGCTGAGAGAAAGAACAGAACTTTGATAGAGTCTGCTAGAACTATGCTCGCTGATTCTAAGCTCCCCATTACATCCTGGAGTGAAGTTGTGGCGACCACCTGTTTTACTCTTAATTGAGTTTTGATTGTGAAAAGACACAATAAAACATGCTATGAATTACTTCAAAATCGAAAACCTAATTTGGAACACTTGGAACCTTTCGGGGCTCCTTGTACCATGCTTAAGAAAGATGATAAATTCAACTCTAAAGTTGAAGAAGGTTTCTTTCTTGGTTACAGTCTTCCCAACAAACGTGTGTTTAACAAACGTACGGGTGTTGTGGAATTATGGTATAATGTGGATGTTCAAAGACATACACCGATACCTGACAGCAAAGGACCAAATTGGCTTTTTGATTATGATAAACTATTTGAGTCTTTTAATTTGTCTCCAAATGTTTCTGATGATGAATAACCTTGCAAATGTTATATGATTTGCAGAATTCTGATGATTAAGGTGTTTCTCATCAAGCTGAAAATACTAATCCACCTAAGGAAGGCGTGTCAGAAGTAATTAATGATCATTGGTCATCTGATGATGATCATGATGTTTTTGAAGATGTTGTTTCTCATGATCAAGATGTTGATCAGAATATCACAAATCATGATCATAATGTTGGAGTCTCGCAAGTGCCAGTCACTAGAATTCATGTTAATCATCCTGTTGAACAAATCATTGGAAATCCATCTGCTGGAGTGCAGACAAGAAGTCAAGTTACAAACGAGGAGAGTTTGCATGTTGAGTTGGAAAGAACTCATGGTTCTTAAGAGTTATGGATACATTCTGCATTTATTTCTCAGATTGAGCCAAAATCTGTTATTGAAGCATTGTGTGAGCCTGCCTGGGTGGAGGCTATGCAAGAGAAGCTGAATCAGTTTCAGAAATTGGGTGTTTGGCATCTAGTTGATTTGCCAAAGGGCGAAAAGAAAATTGGCACTAGATGGGTGTTGAAATGCAAAAGAGATGATCGAGGCGTTATTGTTCGAAGCAAAACACGTTTAGTGGTTCAAGGTTTCAAACAAGTGGAAGGGATTGATTATGATGAAGTGTTTGCACTAGTGGCGCGGCTAGAAGCAATTCGATTATTTCTGGCTTTTGCTGCCCATAAGAAATTTAAAGTTTTTCAGTTGGATGTCAATTCTGCATTTCTCTATGGGTCTTTGAAGGAAACAGTGTAAGTTTGTCAGCCACCGGGCTTTGAGGATCCTATCCACCGGGATCAGGTTTACATCCTCGACAAAGCACTGTATGGTCTACATCAGGCTCCACGTGCTTGGTATGAGACTTTATAAACTCACCTTATTGAACATGGGTTCAATAGGGGTCAGATTGACAAAACACTGTTTTATCGGGAAAAGGGCAAGGATATTATTCTTGTTCAGATCTATGTAGATTACATCATCTTTGGATCTACCGATGAACAATTGTGTTTGGAATTTAAAGAAGTTATGATTGAGAAGTTTGAAATGAGTGTTTTGTCAGACATCAAATTCTTCTTGGGTTTACAAATTGATCAAACTGATGATGGAATCTTCATTCATCAGACAAAATACGTTCAAGATGTGCTAAAAAGGTTTAGCATGCTTGATTGTAAACCCATTTCCACGCCCATTCAGCCCTATCACGGGATTGAGCCTGATCTTAAGGGGGAGCTAATTGATGCTACTTTGTATCGTGGAATGATTGGAAGTTTGATGTACTTGACAGCCTCAAGGCCAGATATTGTATTTGCTATAAGTATCTGTGCTCGCTATCAATCAAAACCTGAAGTGTCACATCTGATAGCAGTCAAGAGAATTCTTCGTTATCTGAAGGGTACACCAGACACCGGTTTGTGGTATCCTAAGGATGATAACTTTTCCTTCAATGCCTATAGTGATTCTGACTATGGAGGATGCAAGACTGATGCTAAATCCACAACTGGAGGTGCACAATTCTTAGGGGAGCGATTAGTTTCTTGGCAATGCAAAAAACAGACA
Organism: Mikania micrantha; assembly: GCA_009363875.1. Taxonomy (NCBI): domain Eukaryota; kingdom Viridiplantae; phylum Streptophyta; class Magnoliopsida; order Asterales; family Asteraceae; genus Mikania; species Mikania micrantha. Next base: position 36,506,089 of record CM018683.1, on the reverse strand, counting down.
TCTGTTGCTACTTCTACATGTGAAGCTGAGTATGTAGCGGCTGCCAGTTGTTATTCACAGGTCTTGTGGATACAACAACAGATGAGAGACTACGGTTTGAATTTTCTGACTACCCCGATTTATGTTGACAACGAGGTTGCTATTGCTATAACCAAGAATCTGGTGTATCATTCACACTCCAAACACATTGATATTAGGTTTCATTTCATACGCGATTACTATGAAAAGAATCTTATTGATGTGGTGAAGATACATACCAATGAGCAACGAGCAGACCTTCTCACCAAGGCCTTTGATAAAAACCGTTTTGAGTATTTACTCAAATTAAATGGTATTCGGGTCATGGGTGAGGTAATTCCAAATCAATCTCCTTCTTAATCAATTTTTATTGAATTAACATCAGATATTTTAATTTTTGTTGTTTTATGTTTTAGTTTTTAGGGGGAGAAAATTTTGAAAAATACAAAAACATTTGAAAAATCAAAAACACAAAAACATTAAAAATATAAAATTTTGAGAAAATTAATTCGACAAAGTGGGAAATGATAGTACATTGTTTGCAATTGGAAGCACATTTGTATCATATAAAATTTAAACATAAAGAGCATTTACAATTACTAAGTTTGATGTGTTAGTAGGTTTATAACTTAGTTAAGATGAAATTAGACAAAAGTTTGATTATGCTTTATAAGAAACAGATGCTTAGAATACAGTATTTAGTTTTGTCCTGAATGAGTGGTAATTTTTTCTTACAAAATGTTTCTTGAACAAAAAGTCAAGTTATTAGTTTTTGATCATGTGTTTAATTTTCAAAAGAAATTCTAATTGTGTTTTTCTTTTATTTTAGTTTAAAGCTGAAACATTCTTTGCATATACTTACGTATCAACCTGATTGTTATAGCTTTAAATAATTCAAGTTTGTTTTCTCGGTTTTGATTAAGGTTTGGACAATCTCTGTGTATATGAAAATATTGATCTGATTGTTAAAAGCTTAATCTTAAATTATTTTTTAGTTCATTATCTGGATCATCTGAGAATACGTAAGTATCAACCTTGATTACAGATTTTGAGCAAATTTCAAATTATTTTCTATTTTGTTATTTTCAAAAAGAAATTCTGTTTTATTTTTACATGATCAAGCTAGTTAAAATTGAAGTAATTAGGTTCAAGAACATTTGTGTTTGATTAATTATTCACAAATCGGGGATGTGTTCAAGTGAATGGATATTATAAGGTATTTGATGATTTTGTTTTAATTGATATTTTAACTAAGTAATTAAACTTAAAAAGGATAAATATACTGACAATCATCTTTGAATTGTAATTTTCTAATAAATATATTCATTAATTCAATCAGATGTGTTGATAATTGTAAAACAATATGATCTCATATCTGGATCTTTCTCAAACAAAAACATGTGATTGTTTTGTTGGTTTAGTTAGATTTGTTAAATTTGTATTTTAGTTGTTCTAAAAATTTGAAAAATTACAAAAAGATTTTTGTTTTTTATTATCTGATGTTAAATCAATAATTTTTGATTATTTGTTTGACTTTGAAACATTTAAATATTGATTTGTTTTGAAATTTTAAATAAAAATTCAAATTTTTCAAAAGGTTCGTCTAAATAGGTTTGTGAGAAGGTTCGTCCAAATGGTTCGTTGGACAGGTTCGTTGAGAAGGTTCGTACAAATGGTTCGTCTAATAGGTTCGCCCAACAGATTCGCCTGAGAGGTTCGTTGACAAGTTCGGTCAATAGATTTGTCAAAGGTTCGTGGAAAAAGTTTTGGCAATAGGTTCGTGTATAAATAACATGTTCGTGTTAGAGGTTCGTCACTTTCATCATTTTGACAGCCGCGAACCTGCAAGAGAGAATTTTTTCAATTTTTAATTCATAGCTAATAACATTGATTCAATTGGCATTGACATAATAGGAATATTTCGTCTATTAAGGAGGATTCCCCGAATACCTGAAATAGAGATGATCATAGAAAATGTGAAATATTTGATAGGATTCGTTTCGGGAACGTAGAATGTAAGAGAAATTCAAATGTTAGAACTCCAGAACCTACATTAGAAAACATAGTTGATTAAATCGAGGAGATTTACAATCTCCTCCCATAACCAACTATGAGTTCCATTGGCTTGTAAGTCATAAACCTTACTAGGATACTGAAATCTTCATCATTTACTGCCCGAACAAGGTCCGGCATGGACCATTCGGTAGGTAATTGCCTTTCTTTTGATTCTAGTAAGTGAATTAATTGATTTGTGATGCTTTCCAAGATTTCATCAAATGGTGGAGCGCTTCGGGCATCAGATTCTGTACTTTCAATAGTTGTTCCCGAATTTAGGGAGACCCCTACGTTCAGATCGGTGCTCCAGGAGATCATCAAAAATTTTTCACTATGGGTTGGTTGCCCATATAAAATGAGATTTGGATTCGGTGGGTTCATATGGACTTCAGTTGTTGACTTCTTTTACTTACTACTTTTTTATAGTAATAGTAAGCAGGACTTGAGATGTCTTGTTTTACGCCAGACTCCTTTGGTAGTGTATATGGTTGGTTGTTGACCAACGGAAAGAAAGGGATTGTGTCAACTTTGTTCCTTCATCTTTCTATTTTGATTCTATTTTTGATTTTTATATTGTGTAAGGCAAAGCACATTCCTTTAAGAATGTATCTGGTTCTATTTTTCTTTCGTTAGTTAAGCCACCTTTTTCTAAAAGGGATTGTAGTAATTCTGTTTTATACTCTTTAAAATGGCTCTCTCATATTGAGAAATTATGTCTAGTGGCATTCGATCACAGAATCCATTGACAGCTGCATAAATGACTAAAATTTGTTTTTCAATTGGAAGTGGTGCATATTGTGGTTGTTTCGGTACTTCTGTAAGCCTTGCACCTCTATTGAGTAATGCCTGAGTCGCAGCATCCAGGTCTGACCCAAATTGAGCAAGGGCGGCCACTTCACGATATTGTGCCAATTCCAGTTTTGAACTACCGTAGACTTGTTTCATAGTTTTCAACTGAGCGGCAGACCCAACACGACTGACAGATAAGCCGACGTTAATAGCAGGTCTAATTCCTCGATAAAAGAGCTCTGTTTCCGAACAGATCTGTCCATCAGTAATGGGGATCACATTAGTAGGAATATAGGCTGATACGTCTCCAGCTTGTGTTTCAATGACAGGTAAGGCGGTCAAGCTACCTGCGCCTGTCTGGTCTGATCGTTTAGCGGCTCTTTCTAAAAGACGGGAATGTAATTAGAAAACATCCCCTGGGAAAGCCTCACGGCCTGGTGGTCGGCGTAACAATAATGACATTTGTAGATATGCCACTGCCTGTTTACTAAGATCATCATAGATTATTAATGAAGAACCTCCAAAGCTTTTTCGTTGACATCATTAGACTCATAATCAAGTTGTGATAATTTTTAGGTAAAAATCTTAGGATTTGACCTGCTGAATTAGGAGATATGATTGGTTTTAGAGTTTTAAAGTTGAACCTATTTGTTTGAGTCCAAACCTATTAAAATCTAAGTTTTAGACAAATTGCTTTCATTAAATTTGTTCATCATTGAGTTTCGAACAGTGGGATGTAAATTTTTTTATTTATTTCAAAGATTTAAAAATTTGATTTCGAAACTGGTAAAGGTTCGCTGGATGAACAAGTTTCGTTTGATGAACTAAGGTTCGTTGGATCTTGAAGGTTCGTCTGAACCTGATAGGTTCGTGACGAACATCTGATTTTCAAAAGAACCGAACCTTTGTTGGTCAAGGTTCGTTTGACCAACAGGTTCGTTTGATATGAAGGTTCGTTCATATAAGGTTCGTTTATCAGAAGGTTCGTTCAAATTGAATAGGTTTGTCTGAACAACAGGTTCGTCTAGGATTAGGTTCGTCTCAGGGAAGGTTCACTTGTGTTCAATACTTAGAATTTTTTTATTTTTTTAATTTTTCAAATTTTGTTTTAATTTTTTTTTCTTTCTGATTGTAGACATGGCGAATCTGACTTTTGGCGACAAGCATAATGTGTGTGCATATTTAGATCCTACTACCAGGAACGGCAAAGACTTCAGGCCTATGATCGAGTTTCTTAGACAATCACAGATTTACTATGCCATCTCCAACTCGTGTCAGATTTACCGATCACATGTTCAGAGTTTCTGGGAATCTGCGAGGTTGATATCTGTTGATGAGGAGTATGTTATAGAGGCGAATGTGCTTGGACAAGCAATTCGTGTTACTGAAGCTGACATCAGAAGGGTGTTGCAGTTTGGGGGAGAACCTACTAGTATGACACTCATACCAGAGAGGTGTATTAAAGGTTGTTTCCTGAGGATCAGATACTTCGGAACCTACAATGTGACATCAATCAAGAAAGGCAAACTTCCTCTACAATACAAGCTGCTAGCTCATGTATTACTTCACTGTCTGAGTATGAGGAGGGGTACCTTTGATGAGCTTCGGGATCTTATGAGATCGGCTATGGTAGCATTGATATTGAACTAACCGTTCAATTTCTCTGCAATGATATTCAGATATATGTCTGATAATATCACCAAAGCTAAAGATCGATTCTACATGTATTCCAGATTTGTTCAGATGTTGATAGATGAAAGACTGCCAGAGCAGATGTTGCCAAGAGAAGCTTCTGATCTTCTAAAGCTCAAACACATGACTGACTCAAGTCTTGGTCAGGTCAGGGTGTACCAGAAGAGTGGAGATGTTGTGTTAGAAAAGGATTTGATTGGACACTGTGCCAGGGCTAATTACATAGCTCCTGAGGATGATGCATGGAGGCATACAGAGTCTGGTTCTGATACTGAATCTTTTAGTGATGATGATGATGATCAACAACCACCACCTCCTCCTCCTCCAAAGAAACAGCCAAGGAAGTCAACTGCTCAATCTTCCCGTTCACATCAACCAAAACAAGATCAGTCTCAAGGACCAAGTGTAATTCCTACTACAATGGTGCCTGTTCAAGTTGTGTTTCCAGATCAACAAGGTGAACCAAAGCAACAAGAAGATACTTCTGTTCATGTTGATGCTGAGAATGTAGAAGATGAAGGTGAAGAATCTCCTGACACTGAGTCAGAATTTGAGACTGTTCAGGTTGGAAATAACATGGTGAGGAGATTAAAGAAAAGGAGTGCTCGAGAACAAACTGCAAAAGCAAGAGAAGAAAGAGCAGATCCTGATTTTGTTGTTGAAGAGTCTGAGTCTTCAAGGCCTAAGAAGAAGAAAAGGATGGCCAAAGGTCCCTATGCAAAAAAGAAGACTGAAGCTCCTAAGATCATTGTATCTTGATCTGTTGTCACTTCTACAGTTTCTGCTTCTCCAATTCCTGCTATTACATCTTCTCCATCTGTTACAATTCCAGGAGGCTTTGGACAAGCTCCTGAGTATGTGAACGTAGCTTCTTTTGTTCCTTCGTTCATGGAGACTACAACAGTAACAACATCATTTCAGGAGACTTCATTTCATCAAGCTTCTACTTCTAGAGATGATTCTTTATTTGAAAGTTTAGATGACTTGGGAGATCTAAATTTCACTGTTGATTATGATGACATAGAGCTCAAAAGAAGAATTTCTATGCTTTTAAAAGAGTTTAATTTATACAAGATGGAAAAAGAGAAAGCTAAAACTGATCAACCATCTTCCTCTGGAACAAGTGAATTAGATGATATGAAGAATCAGATTGCTCAGTTGATGAGATGGAGAGAGGAAGATGTAGCTGAAATGAAGAAGATGAATGAAAGGATTGCTTCTTTGGAATCTATGATTGAGATTCAGAATGTTGATATTGCAGAGTTGCAGAATCAGAATAGTGATTTAAGGCAAAATATTGATGAGATGAAAGCTAAAGATTCTCAGACTGAAGTTTCTGATGCTGAAAAAGTGTTTGTTAATGTAGATGATGAGGAAGAGGAAGAGGAAGATGAGAAGATAGACTATGATGATTCTGATGTATATGAACATCCGAGCTTGAATGCTCATGGTGATGAAGAAGAGGATGATGGTGATGTTGGTGGTGTGAGTGGAGATAGTGGGTTGAATTCTATGACTGAAGCTATGGTTGTATATGATTCTTCTAAGATTACTGTGGATGCTACTCCTGTTGTCACACCCCAGGCCGGCGGGAACGGATCGTGTTTTCCCGTCGGGCGGAAGGTTCCCGGGGCGCGATATCTTGAGTGATAATCAATTGATCAGATTGTTTACATAGCACATGATAATATAAATGAGAAATGCTAACACATCCATGATATAGAATTACAAGATTAAATTAGAATGTATCGTTCATAATTTAATCAAGTAAATCTATCAAAAGAATCAATGTAACTATATCTTGTATATGTACAAGATATACAAAAGATGATTCATTGTTCTTGTCACCAAAAGCATGCAACACAAAATAAAGCTAGGTCTTCTAAAAGTCCACTAGCTTAATCCTTGCATATATGTATCTACACCTATTCGTCACCTGAGAAAGCATGTATTTAAACAAAGTCAACACGAGGTTGGTGAGTTCATAAGTAAGTTGATTGAAAACCTTGATTCATTCACATGCACAATCACAATGTATATTATGTTACTTGTATGTCATTTGTTCACTTGTTCACCCAATGGCTTCTCAATAGTTATATTTACAAGTAATATTTCATCCTAGTAGTGATGCTTATATATAGGGCATATGTAAGGGAACTAAGCCCTAGCCAACATCCCACCACATCACTACTAGAACTCCACACAACTTGCAATACAGCTATTGATTTCCATTCCCAATCCACTTGTACATATCATTCTTGAATCACCTGTGATAACTTGTATAGAATAATATAATAATGTAATTGTAGTTATCGAACCGAAGTTTAGATAACCATTATATGTTAAGGATATTAGATTTATCAAATCTGTTCCTTGTATTATTCTATATTTGTGGGGTTAACTGTTGTTTCACTTTTAAATATTAAGAGTGTTAGTTAACCACTTGTAATTTGTTCTTGAACTATAGTGCATAGAGCCTAAAAGGAATCCATTGACATCCTCACGTAATCAGATCTCAACGCATACGATTTACCTCTACCACTTTGTAAACCATAGACCTCATCGAAACAGTTACTAGCAATATGACATGAGAATTTACATTACTCAGTCTACTAGTCAACAAGAAACGATGGATTAATTACTTATCACTGCAGATTAATATCACCATGTGTCGCTTTCCAGAACCTGACTTGAAGTCGCCCTGTCACCGGTCATACGTTACCGGCCAATGAATCAATACGATCAACATACTAGCCCTACAAGCTAGAGGTTTGTCAAACCTATGGTACCACTATGCTACCATCGGTTTAGTCACGTCAAACTAACTGGTCAGCGAATTAAAGGGGCTTACATGATCAACTTGTACAATTGGCACATGATTGAAGTGATATAATACAACAGGTCAATAGTAACTAATTGTAATTGTATTCTTTTGTATTATTGTTCACATTGTCATATGTTCTTCATGATATTAACAAAGTTAAATAAGAACTTGTCTTATTACATTATGTTAATTATTTGAGTGAATGGTGTTGTTATCATGAAGTTACATTATCATGATTATCATTCTTTGTTCCTTGTACTCTTGTAATATGTATTGAGTTGTAAAGCTAAGTGTTAAAAGGACTTGTCCTATTACACTTACTTAACTCTTGTATCGAATGTTAATACAAAGATATGTAATATCTTTATAACATTCATATGGTTGCTTGTAATTGTTCCAATGTTTGTTTATGTAAGAATAACTAAGTGTTATAAGATAAAATCTTATAACTATATTATTCTAATGTATTGATGAATTAATAAGATATATTATCTTGTTCATCTGATTATTCCTGTCATATCATCATCATACAAGCATGCATACAATGATAAGCGATAATAAACAATTAAGTTTTATCTAAATCAAAGTATAAATAACATGTTAAGCAGAACTTTTAAATAAATAAAGTAAACATGTTTCTCAGCCCCGAGAGTTTAAAATCAGTTAAGATTAAAGAAAAAGGGGCATATGAACTCACCTTGTTGTTGTAGGGTTGACTTAGCTTAAAAGAAAGAATGCACGCGCTCCTTGATTGTATTTGTGGTAGTTTTCACGCTCCTGTATTGTTTACACGTTGTTTGACTTATAAGTATCGATTATTGTAATTGTGCGCGTGTATGTGTTAGCTTTATAATCGGTTAGCCCATCGTAGGTCTCGGTCTTCATTCGGCCCCGTATACATGTTAACCTAATACTTGAATTCACTAATTGAAACATCTAATCATATTGATCTAAATTTATGGCTTTTAAGTCCATAACTTTGCCATTCAACCTAAGTATGATTTTAGGTTTATATCTCAATATTACACATGTTGATTCTGTTAGTCCCAAGACAAGTTATTACATAACCCATTAATAACCATTTATCATGACTCGGTTTACGTTCAAAACTAGTGGGCCGAATGTTAACCTCGTGAGTCTCGTGTTTAACCGTGGGCCACAATGATGATGTTGTTTGGGCCTTATGATTTTTTTCGTGTTGGCTGAATCAATTATAGATTGGGCCACAAAATTTGGGCCGGTTAATTGCAATTGGGCCGAAGGGTTACGTTTGGGCCGACACAAATGTGAGTTAGTGTGTTGGGCACAGGCAAACGAATTGAGCCTGTTGCCCAAGTTGGGCTGATCAAATGGGATATAGGTTACTCGTGACTCCTGAGAGATTAGAAAGCAGAGCTTGGCCACCATCTAGCGAACCTCCGACCTTCCCCTTAAAGGTTCGTTCAATTAGGTGGGTTTGGCTGGTTGAAGGACTTAACCATGGGTTCGCTGGGCCCTATAGGTACGGCATCTAGGCTAAGGCTCGACTAAGTGGTTGTCATCGCGAGGGTTCGTCTGCATGGAGGGTTCGTGCATGGGTTCGCCTAGGAATGGTTCGCTGAGCACGGCGGCTGAGGGTTCGGGATTTGATGATGCAGCAAGGTTCGTTGATCACAGAAGTCTCGGTAACATGTAGTAAGGTTCGCAGCCTTTAGATCTGAGGATGAGGGTTCGTCACTCAATCAAGGTTCGGTGAAGACTAAAAGGTTCGCTGCATGTTTAGGTCAGATGGTTCAGTGATGATGACTGGGTTTGTGAGAAACAAGGGTTCGGTCCTAGAGTGTAGCCGCTCGAAGGTTCGCGAACAAGGTGCATGGTTCCAGGGTTTGTCTCCAATGCAACCAAGGTTCGGGTCCCTCAAACCCTACGCGAACCTGTAACTCTCTTCATCATCATGCCCGTCTAACCTGGTAGGGTCGTAGAGCTGTTCACTCATCGTGGATACATACCAGGCAAGGTTTTCGATGATGTGATTGCAACAAAAAGGGTGGTTAACGGTTTGCATGTATAGCTCGAACAAAACCCACAAAACCCTAATTCCGTGACTTTGTTTGGATTATACCTCGAATTCCAGTGGTCAAGGATTCAGATCCGTTATACTTTTGGGTAGAGCTTGTTGAGAGCTTCGTGTGGGTGCAAGAATCACCAAAATCCGTTGAGAAATGAAGAAGTTACGGGGTTTTGAAGGTGGAAAGTGGTGGTAAATGGTGGTGGCCGGAATTCTAAGGTAGAGAGAGAGTGGAAGATGATAAAATGAAGAAATAAGACTCATTTAGGATTTTTATATCATGCGTGGTGTTCGGGTTCGTTTCGGTTGCTCGGTCCGAGATTTCGTCGCGTATTCGGAAAATTTCGCGTAATTAAATGTTTTAAATAAAAATGAGTTAATTAATTATTTAAATTAATTGATGAGTTTCAAAATTGTAAAAATGTTATTTAAGTTATTTTTATTAAATTATTTTCGATCGTGTCGTGTTTCGTTTTCGTTTCGTCGAATCGCGTCACCATCGCGCGTATTCGTTCGAATCGTCATTCGAACGAACACGACGATGGTTTTGCTTTCCGACTTTTGTTTTCTACTTTTCAGTCATCATTTCAGAACGTTAAACTCACATATATGTTTGTGTGAATCGTCACCCACGCAAACACACTGTCAGTTCGTTATTCTGAAACAACACTGTAATTTATGTTCGAATTGTGTTTCCTCACTGTCGGACTCAACTAAACACCCTGATATCACATTGAATTGTCGGCCATCTGTCCTGTCATTTATGGATATCAGATCGCAACCGATTTGTTTCTGTTAATTGCTTGAACACTGTTGTTTCTCATGATCTGTTGTGTTAACTGTACTTAAGTTTTCACTTAATTACACACAACTAATGTTTCAAATGTACGTTGTACTTACAGTATTTAAGTTTACACAAAAATACATACAACTGTTTCTTGTAAATCTGAATTCTGTTAGTACAAATACTGTGTATACACATGAAATCACACGTAGTTACTGTTGAAAATACACACACCGTACGGACTTGCCGGCCGGTCCGGTACTAGTTGTCACACCTGTAGCAGCTGTATCTTCTGATAAGGCTACAGATTGTATTGATGATGATTTTGAAGATTTAATGGAAATGGAACCAAAACAGATTATCGATTACTCTCTGCCTACATTTCTTGATTTGTTTAAGCAACATTCTAATATTGATTTGCAGAGATTGATTGTTGAGAGATCAGTTGATAAAGACTTAGAAAAAGGTGAAATAGCTGGAGGTTATTCTGCAAAAGATTTCAATGATATGTTGGATGTTGATGCAGATCAAATCTTTGATTTTGAGCAAGAGGATGATTTGGATTTATTTGATTTTGAGAAGGATGATCCAATATATGAAGACTTGTAAAACATGAATACTTTAAAGAAAATCTTTGATCTTGGAGGTGTGTCAAGGACTTCACTGGCTCAAGTTAAAGAAAAGACTAACATAGACTTCTGGAAAGAAAATCAAGATGAGATGAAGTATATTGTTGATCATTTATACATCTTCAAGCAGATGATTGAAGTAATAGATGATAAAGTTCAAGACAACCAAGCTAAACAATTCAAAAGATTCAAGATTGGATACAAGTCAAAGATGATTGGAAGAATTGTTAGCTATGGTTACTTTCACAACATTCCAGGAAGTCTGGCTGATAAAGGATGCTATGTGGGAAAGCGAATTGACGGATGTTAGTATTTTGGTAAAGCTTTAGATTTGATGAGTTTACCATCTTTTGAGTGCATGGAGCTGTCAAGATTGAAGATGATCAAGCCTATTCAGACCAAACACAATGAAACTTTTGAGAAGTTATTGAAGAAAGAAGCTAGGTCTGGATGGAGTTTGTTGTCTCCTCAAGTTAAAGACAAGATACATGGATATGCAAAGCCAAAAGTATTCAAGAGACCAAGGTTGAGGATGATTGAACAGAACTGGAATCCGTACTTCAAATTCTAGTTTTATGAAGAGAAGACAGCTGAAGCAGTAATTTTGTTGAAAGAAGATGATCAATGGAGAGTTATCAGAATGCTGGATCCTGTATGGATTTTGAATTGCTCAAAGGATGATATTAATTTGTTAAACATGGCTGAGATTTTTGTTGCAGAATGATATCATGATGTGGGGATAAGCTACAAGGATATGGCAGTTCAGTTTCAGACCATTGCTCGAATGTGTTACACTTTGGGTATACATTCAGGTTGCAATTGGGAAGATGTGAACTATCTTTATGTGGAGCTTATGAAGGTTCAGAAAGAAATTGATGAGAGAGATGATAAGTTAGAGGCTAAAAGGTTAGCCAAGATTCCTCGTTCGGTTGTGATACGAGCGGTTGATAATGTTGATGGAGAAACAAGTGGAGTTAATGACAAGACTGAAGATAAAGATGAAGAGAAAGTTGAAGACTGAAGTCAAAGACAGAAGATTGTTGATAGCAACTATTAAGGGGGAGTTTGTTAGTACATATTTGTAATAGGTTGCTATTCAAAATGTAAATTATAGAAAGTTTTGTAAAGTTTAGTTTTGTAAAGGTTTTGCATAGGTTCGTCTGGCCCACGAACCTAGGCAGGTTCGGTGAACCTATCACATTGATAGGTTAGGCGAACCTACAACCTTAGAAAGGTTCAGCGAACCTATAGGTTTGGCAACCTAGGTTCGCCCAGCAAACCTCAAGGTTCGGCTGGCGAACCTAAGGGTTCGGCTAGGAATAGGTTTGGCTGACAGTCTGTATATATAGAAGGTTTGTCTGATTTTCTCATAACACTTGGAAAATTTCAGACAACTTCAGAAACTGTGTGTGTATTCTCTGTGTGAGAAATCTCTGTGTGAGATCTGTAAACATTGAAGATTGATTAATCAAATGAAGATGTTTATGAAATTGATTTTTACTCTTTGATTCTTATAGATTAAACATGGATTCCGCACGCGTTTAATTGTTCATAGAGATTCTTGATTCGATCCAGATCAGATTCACCAAACCAACAGAAAACGGTGGCTATCTTGGATAAAAAAGTCAAACAACTTCGAAATAAGACGATTAACCAAGTGATGGTGCAATGGCAGAACAGAGGGGGATATGATGCTACATGGGAGTCGGAGGATGAAATGCGGAAATTTTATCCTTTTCTTTTTGAATTGTAATGAGGTTTCGGGGACGAAACTGTCACACCCCCAATTTTCAACTAACGGAATCATACCGTTTGGGAACGTGACAAACCAGGATATCAGATCATTAGACATAACGAAGACCTCTATATGAATTTCAAAACACACTTTGGTCTAAAACTGTAACATCAAAGCTTTTAAAGTTTGCGGAAGCGTTTTAAAACCATAATAATTGTAAAATATAAATTACAATGCAAAGTTGTCAAATGTTCAAATTTCAAGAAATGAAATGTAAAGACATGCATGCGACTCGATCTCCTACTCCATGCCTGCTCTCTGGTGCACCTTAGCGACCTGAGAAAACATGTAAATCAAGTCAACACAAAGGTTGGTGCATTACACAGGTTTTGGCATTCACAATTGTTTGAAACAACAGTTTGAATATAAGTTTGCAGATAACATAATCACACATTGCATAGTCATGATAGCTAGTCATATATACTATTTACATAAGTGGTCGACACCGAAGCTGACTAGTTCATGCTATCGCATGTTTTGCCTTGCCACTATTGTCTAGCACAAACAATAGTAATGAATGTTTGGTCAGTCAAACACTTGCGTAGATCCCATCTACCAAGTGAGGTTTGTCAAACCTAATAGATCTATTTCCAACTACCACGCTTTGCGCTACGGCAAACTAAACGGTTCGAAGTGTAAGGACTTTTAAATGCTATGTTGTCACATAATGTAAACAGCTAACTCATGCAAGTGATATGTATCTAAAAGTGTTTGTTGCACATGTTTTCTCCCCCAAAACAGTTTAAAATAAGAAAGGGTCGTGTACGCACCTTTGATTGTTTGCAGAATGATCAGATACGTGAACTCGCGTAGATAATCCTCTTACGAAGGATCTGTGTTTAAACAATAACGTTGTGTTATTCGGATGTCGTTTTGTGCTTGAATCACATACATGTCAACACACGTATGCTAGAGTGTTAGAAATGTGCATACATGAATACGCGTGACTTTGAAATCGTTTAATAAAATCATATTATCGCTTATGATTTTATTTAAACAAACGTAATTATACGCGATTACGTTTTCAATCTAAAATGTGAATTTTGATATTCAAATATTGTTCGTGATTCCGTTACGGTTCCAACGTAACTTGAACGACCTAAATCGGAGTTAGAATGAGAAAGTTGTGATTAAAATACTAAAAATCGATTTTTAATTGAAAAAGAGGTGGAGCACAGGTTCGAACCTGTGACCTCCAACCCCCAACCCTCACATCCTACCACTCCAACTACTTCCAATTTCATTAACAGACTGATTTTTAAAATGTTTTAAGCATCGAGAAAACTGAATCCCATTGTTTAACCATAGCCGAAGCAAATCCTACCCAGATGGTCCCCGATTCGAACCCGACTGAACCCAACACATTAGGGGTTTTGTTTCTATAATCCAACCGAGTCCCACTATACTTTTAATTCGATTAGATCATCAGATTAGAACCCAAGAATGTGATAAATTTGATTTCAAACGTATGCATTAAAACCCATCTTCCAATTGAATCGAATTCGAACATGTTATTACTCAAAATCATAGGGCTTTTCATCCCTAAATCAAAACGAATCCTTCTGTATCATTTAATCCAATTTTTACATCATGATTGCTTAAAAACCCCAAACCCAATTACCATATAAGCCCTAGAAATCAAAGTTGTTTAATTCCCGATTGTAATATGAATTTAACATGGGTTTCTCATTAAAACCAACATTTCGAACCTGTCTGTGCTAATTAATTTCATTCCTAAACTCGATTTAACGGAAACCCCCAAATCGTTCTTAACAAGAACCCTAAAACTCGATCATGATCAATTCGCTATTTTAATCTTAAATTGAGATAGGTTTTTCCATAAACGCACTACTCTGAATCTGCCTATACAATTTAATTTGATTATCCAATTCGTTTGCTACGAAATCCCCAAATCGGTTTCTTAACATGAACCCTAATATTGAAATCATTCAATACGATATAATGAGATGAAATTAACATAAGTTTTTCGTTCAATGGGACATCACGAAACTACTGATATGCTTTAATTTGATTAAGGATCATGTTTGATTGGAAACCCCCAAATCCGTATTCGTGATGAACCCTAATAGTCAAATTCGTGGAATTCGACATTAGAACTTGTAATACCCATAAGGTTTCGTTTAGTCGACCTATTTAGGATATGTAGGAAACAATTTTTACCTGGTTGGACCTCGAATTGATGTTAATCGGCTTATGGCTTGAGTGTCGGCCCTCCCCGATCGAATCCGTCTATCTAAGCCTTCTGGAAATAAATTGTTGTGTGTAGTAAACACTAAAGTGGCCGATTGTAGTGTGTAAGTGTTCAATTGTGTGAATTATACATCGATTATATGATTTGTGTAGTGATTAGGGACGGTTTCATTGTTTTAGCAATCAATTGAGTTAAAGTTGACGCCCCATGTTCTAGTAACGTACCATAATTGTTAATAATCATCAATGGGATGATTTAGGATAGTTAAATTTCAGTTACAAGCCCAAGTGTTGTGAATTTCGAATTTTTTTCATATTTTCTACACGAATTTTGACTATTAAAAGTCAAAATTGTGTATTATATGATAAATTCTTATAATTTAAGTGTTTGTACACTTGTTTTGGTTAATTCCAACCTTTGTAGTTTGTTTTTGATCGATAACATCACATTTCGATTAACAAAGTTGAACCAAAAGTCCCAAATCGTCACTAATTGGGCCAATTGGAACGTTATTGGGCTAGGTTAACCCAATTGGGCCTCATAAATACAATTGGGCCTACCTTGGGCCTCATATTTACAATTGGGCCCACCTTGGCCTCATTGGGCCTACCTTGGCCTCATTGGGCCTACCTTGGCCTCATTGGGCCTACCTTGGCCTCATTGGGCCTACATTGGCCTTATTTTTGTGATTTCGATATTTTCAGTTAACGAGGTTAATTCGAAAAGTCGGATTGTCACAGAAACCTTTGTAAGGAGGGGATAATTTGTAACGACCCACTTTGGGAAAATATTATAAATAAAATATAATTGGTGTATAATCGTACGTGTTACACTAGTTAGGAATTTTCGTCCCGAAAATTAGGCAATGTTAGGAGTAGTTAGGAAACTACTTACGAGTTTAAATCGTACATGTTAGTGTGGTTTGATCATTCCGTGTGCTTGTGTGTATTCACACACAAAATCTAATGCTTGCAACATCACAACTAAGTGTGATCGTTCAATGTGACTGTTTGTGTGTACACTAGTTAGTTCACCTAACTGTGACTGTCACCTAACTGTGACTGTTTGTGTTTGATCATACTGTGCTGTGTAACCTCACCCATAGTGAGTGTCTGTAACTGTTTGTACTATGCAACCCCGCACATAGCAAAATGTGTGTAACTAATCATGCATGTACTACCATAACATGTAACATATGAGATGTAGCACATAAAATGTACAAAATGTAATGTAGCACAAATGTTTATAACAAAACCAATTGAATAAAGTGTTTGTGGTTACAGTTTGAAATTTGCATTGTTGATGTGTGAAGCATCACGTCATCCCCTTGTTGAAGGAAATTTCGTCCCAAAATTTAACGTGCGCTCTCAGTTCTTGTAGTTGTTGTTTTGAACAGATGAGGATACTTCTTCATCATTTGGTCTTCCCGTTCCCATGTGAATTCAGGACCACGTCTTGAATTCCACCGAACTTTGACTATCGGAATCTTGCTTTGTTTGAGTTGTTTTACCTCTCGGTCCATGATTTCTGCTGGCTCTTTAATGAATCGTAACTGTTCATCCACTTGTATTTCTTCCAATGGTACAATCAATGTCTCATCAGAAAGACATTTCTTTAAGTTCGATACATGAAAGACATCATGAACTCCACTGAGTTCATCCGGTAGTTTGAGTTGATACGCAACCGGACCAATCCTTCTCAGGATCTCAAAAGGTCCTACGTAACGTGGACTAAGCTTTCCGCGCTTGCCGAATCGTATCACACCTTTCCAAGGTGATACCTTTAGAAGAACTTGGTCTCCTACTTGGAATTCCAATGGTTTACGACGTTTGTCTGCATAACTCTTCTGTCGATCCCGGGCCGCTGCCATACGGTTTCGGATTTGTACAATCTTCTCAGTCGTTTCATGCACTAGTTTAGGACCTGTAATCTGACTGTCACCAATTTCAGCCCAGCAAACTGGTGAACGACATTTGCGACCATACAAAGCTTCAAACGGTGCTGCTTGAATACTTGTATGATAACTATTGTTGTAAGAGAATTCCACTAACGGTAAGTGATTTTCCCAGCTATCACCAAAATCAATTACACAAGCTCGTAACATATCCTCGAGCGTTTGAATCGTACGTTCACTCTGACCGTCGGTCTGTGGGTGATATGCGGTACTCATATCCAAACGAGTTCCCAATGACTTATGGAGTGATTTCCAAAAGTTGGAAGTAAATCGGGCATCCCGATCTGATATGATAGAGATTGGCACGCCATGCCGTGCTACCACTTCCTTGATATAAATGCGCGTCAGTTTCTCCATCTTATCGGTTTCCTTGATTGCTAAGAAATGTGCAGATTTCGTTAATCGATCGACAATTACCCATATCGTATCACAACCACTCGATGTACGGGGTAACTTAGTAATGAAGTCCATCGAAATCTGTTCCCATTTCCACATCGGTATCTCTGGTTGTTGCAGTAAACCAGATGGTTTCTGATATTCAACTTTGACTTTAGAACAAGTCAAACATTTGCTAACATATCTAGCAATATCAGCTTTCATGTGAGGCCACCAATACAGTGACTTCAAGTCATGATACATCTTGTCTGACCCCGGATGGACTGAATATCTGGACTTGTGTGCTTCATCCATCACGAGTTCCCTTAAACCTCCGTACAAAGGTATCCACAGTCGATTAATGAAATAACGAATTCCATCAGGTTTAACATCCAATTGTCCTTCCATTCCCCGTAAGGATTCCTGTACCAAATTATCCTTTTCTAAGGCTCCCAGCTGAGCACTGCGTACCTTGTCAGGTAAGTCAGTATGTATTGTCATCATAAGTGCGCGAACCCGTCTTGTTGAAGTATCTTTCCTGCTTAAAGCATCAGCTACCACATTAGCCTTTCCCGGGTGATACTTAATCGCGCATTCATAGTCGTTCAACAACTCAACCCACCGTCGCTGTCTCATATTAAGCTCCTTCTGATCAAAGATATGTTGCAAACTCTTATGATCAGTGTAGATAGTATACTTGGTTCCATATAGGTAATGCCTCCAAATCTTCAAAGCAAAAACCACCGCTCCTAACTCCAAGTCGGGAGTAGTGTAATTCTTTTAGTGTGGTCGTAGCTGCCTTGAAGCATAAGCAATCACTTTATCACGTTGCATCACCACACATCCCAAACCCTGTGCAGATGCATCACAATACACCACAAAGTCTTCCGTCCCTTCCGGTAAGGACAGAATCGGTGCACTGCAGAGTTTCTGTTTCAATAACTGGAATGCAGTTTCCTGTTTATCCGTCCAGTTATACTTCGTTCCCTTATGCGTAAGAGCTGTAAGTGGTTGAGCGATCTTTGAGAATCCCTCAATGAATCGTCGGTAATAACCCGCCAAACCAAGGAATTGTCGTACCTCGGTAGGAGTCTTTGGTGCTTCCCAATTCTTAATCGCTTCAATCTTTGCTGGATCAACATGTATGCCCTTTTCATTGACTATATGACCCAAGAATTGTACTTCTCGCATCCAGAAATCACATTTCGAGAACTTAGCGTACAATTGTTCCTGTTTCAGTAATTCCAACAACAATCGAAGATGTTCAGCGTGTTCCTCCTCAGTTTGAGAATAGATGAGGATGTCATCAATGAAAACAATGACAAACTTATCAAGGTAAGGTTTACAAACACGATTCATGAGATCCATGAATACTGCTGGAGCGTTTGTCAACCCAAATGGCATGACCAAGAACTCATAATGGCCATAGCGCGTCCTGAATGCTGTCTTCGGAATATCTTCTTCTTGAACTCTTAGTTGATGATAACCCGATCTGAGATCGATCTTCGAGTAATAACTCGAACCTTGCAACTGATCGAACAGATCGTCAATTCTGGGTAACGGATACCGGTTTTTGATAGTAACCTTGTTAAGTTCCCGGTAATCGATACACATACGGAAAGTCCCGTCCTTCTTCTTAACAAACAAAACTGGAGCTCCCCACGGTGAAAAACTAGGTCGTATGAAACCCTTATCCAACAACTCTTGTAGTTGTGTAGATAATTCTTGCATCTCTGACGGTGCAAGTCGATAAGGCGCCCTAGCTATCGGTGCTGCATCTGGTGTAAGGTCGATTCGGAATTCCACCTGTCTGATAGGCGGTAATCCCGGTAAGTCTTCTGGAAATACTTCCGGAAATTCACATACTACTGGAATATCTTCAATCTTCTTCTCAGCTACCGGTTTTTCAGTTATAAGTGCTATAACTGCCGTATGACCTTTACGCAGACATTTATGTGCTTTCATACAAGATATGAGACGCAGTGACGTACTGCTCTTCTCACCTTGTACATACAATGTCTCTCCATACGGAAGAGGTATACGAACGATCTTTTCATGGCATACTATTTCCGCCTGGTGTTTGGACAACCAGTCCATGCCAATGACTACATCAAAACTTGCTAAAGTGATAGGCATAAGATCAATTTCCAATGCCTGACCCATCAAATCAAGTATACATCCCTTAAGGATTTGTTCACTTACAATTAACTTACCATCAGCTAATTCTACAGTGTATGGACTATCTAAGGCAGTGGGACTAACATTTAGCAACTTAGCAAGTGAACTAGATACAAAACTCCGATCGGCACCAGTGTCAAATAACATAGAGGCATAGTGATTATTTAAGAGGAACGTACCCGTAACAATGTTGGGATCCTCCCGTGCTTGACATCCTCCAATCACAAACGCCCTGCCCCTAGCACCATTGTTGTTGTTATTGTTGTTGTTATTGGTGCCATTGCCGTTACCGTTTCCGTTGCCGTTGCCATTTGCATTGTTATCCCCGCCTTTCTTGAGTTGTGGGCAATACTTTTTAAAGTGCCCCATCTTGCCACACTCAAAACAACCCTTCTGTGCGTTGTTCTGGTTGTTATTCTGATTGTTGTGATTGTTTTGCAGCTCTCCGCGGCAATCCTTAGCTGCATGCCCAACCTTACCACACCGTTGGCACTTAACTTTATCACACTGATTTCCCGCATGATGAAATCCACACCTGTTGCACTTTGGATGTTTACCAATATAACCCCCTGATGATGATGATTGCTGACCACTATTCGAATTGTGATAAGACTTGTGTGAATCCTGCCTTCGATTCTGCTGAAACGACTGTTGGTTGAAGTTCTTGGTGTTGCTGCTCTCCCACTTCCTTTTGTGATCACCTACCTTAGTAGCTGCTGTTCGTTTAGGCAGAGTCCCCTGTAACACCGCCTGATCAGTCAATTGGTGCGCCAGTCGAACAGCTTGTTGAATTGTTGTGGGATTTGCAGAAGTGACCAATCATGAGATCGAGTCGTGTACTCCTCGATGTTGGACCCCTCCATCTTGAGGTGCCAATATTCCTCCTCTAATTTCTGCATCTCACTGCGAGGACAGTACTCCTTCTGCAATAAAGTCTTGAATCCATTCCAAGTCAAGGCATTAGCCTCACCCAATCCCAGAGTCTGAACATTCGAGTTCCACCAAGTCAATGCCGGACCCTCCAATGTTCCCGTAGCATACTTTACTTTGCTCTCATCGGGACAGTTGCACATTTCAAACACTGATTCAGCCTTCTCAATCCATCGAAGAAGTCCAATGGCCCCCTTCGATCCTTTGAAATTATGTGGCTTACAGTCCAAGAACATCTTGAACGTGCATGCCTGTGGGTTCACCAATCCCCCAGCTCGACCATGTGGCCCTGCATTGTGTGTCTGAGCGTAGTTCGCGATAGCCTCCGCGACCCTGTTATTAATCAGCTCATTGAGCTCAGCAACTGTCATGTGAACGTTCCCCTCCGACATTATCTTCCTAGTTAAAAGAAGTGTTAGAGTGTTATCAAAGTCCAATGTGACATGTGTAAATAATACAACAAACACAACATGTAATATATAAATCAACACAACTGTTGGCAATAAATAATAGTTTTTCAATAGATAGAAATCTGATTTGAGTACAATACTTTTGAAATCAAAACATAAATTTTTCAAACATCTAATGTAGGGACACAACCCGCCCCTAATAAGTTTAAACAAAATAAAGAAAATCAATCATCCTCAACAGTGGATTCAGGATCAGAATCAACAGCTGGTGCTGGTTCTTCCCCTTCCTCCTCTTCATTCTCTTCATCCTCCTCCTCATTATCCGAGACCACCAAATCTTCCAAGGCTTCAAGTCTGCCTTCCAAAATCTCAGCTCGGTTCTCAGAAGCTTCGAGACGACCAGTCAAATGGATGATCTCATCTCGCATCGCATTAACCAGATGAGCAATGTTATCTTGTCTTTCGTTTGCATCCCAGAGTTCTCGCACATTGTATTCGATCCTGTCATTTGCCCAGTATAAATCCTCACGTAGCTTGGCAATCTCTTCAGAATCAGTCCGTTGCCTCTTAGGCTCAGGAATATCCAGTGCAGGTGGTGGATGGGTAGAAGGTCCCTCAGCAGGAATCTCCTGAGTACCCTCAACTGGCTCCTCCTCCGGATCCTCATCCGGGTCCTCCTCCGGATCCTCCTCCGGATCCTCCTCCGGGTCCTCATCTGGATCCTCCTCCGGATCCTCCTCTGGGTCCTCCTCCGGGTCTGAATCATCTCTCTCAGATGGTGGAGGAGATGGGATAGGTGGTGCTGGTGATGATGGTGGTGCTGGAACTACCGGCTCCTCATCCTCCGAATCATCAATGTATATGTATGATGAAGATGCCATGCCTGTTACATAATACCATATGTAAGTGCAGTGCCATGGAATGTGTAAGCAAGTCTATTACATAATGCCATATGTAATTCCCTAAGTGATATGTGTAAGTATGCGTGTCTAATGTCAAACAGTCATAGTCTAAGTCTACAAATGCAAACCTAGTTCGCTATAACCAATGTCTCTGATACCAATCTGTCACACCCCCAATTTTCAACTAACGGAATCATACCGTTTGGGAACGTGACAAACCAGGATCTCAGATCATTAGACATAACGAAGACCTCTATATGAATTTCAAAACACACTTTGGTCTAAAACTGTAACATCAAAGCTTTTAAAGTTTGCGGAAGCGTTTTAAAACCATAATAATTGTAAAATATAAATTACAATGCAAAGTTGTCAAATGTTCAAATTTCAAGAAATGAAATGTAAAGACATGCATGCGACTCGATCTCCTACTCCATGCCTGCTCTCTGGTGCACCTTAGCGTCCTGAGAAAACATGTAAATCAAGTCAACACAAAGGTTGGTGCATTACACAGGTTTTGGCATTCACAATTGTTTGAAACAACAATTTGAATATAAGTTTGTAGATAACATAATCACACATTGCATAGTCATGATAGCTAGTCATATATACTATTTACATAAGTGGTCGACACCGAAGCTGACTAGTGCATGCTATCGCATGTTTTGCCTTGCCACAATTGTCTAGCACAAACAATAGTAATGAATGTTTGGTTAGTCAAACACTTGCGTAGATCCCATCTACCAAGTGAGGTTTGTCAAACCTAATAGATCTATTTCCAACTACCACGCTTTGCGCTACGGCAAACTAAACGGTTCGAAGTGTAAGGACTTTTAAATGCTATGTTGTCACATAATGTAAACAGCTAACTCATGCAAGTGATATGTATCTAAAAGTGTTTGTTGCACATGTTTTCTCCCCCAAAACAGTTTAAAATAAGAAAGGGTCGTGTACGCACCTTTGATTGTTTGCAGAATGATCAGATACGTGAACTCGCGTAGATAATCCTCTTACGAAGGATCTGTGTTTAAACAATAACGTTGTGTTATTCGGATGTCGTTTTGTGCTTGAATCACATACATGTCAACACACGTATGCTAGAGTGTTAGAAATGTGCATACATGAATACGCGTGACTTTGAAATCGTTTAATAAAATCATATTATCGCTTATGATTTTATTTAAACAAACGTAATTATACGCGATTACGTTTTCAATCTAAAATGTGAATTTTGATATTCAAATATTGTTCGTGATTCCGTTACGGTTCCAACGTAACTTGAACGACCTAAATCGGAGTTAGAATGAGAAAGTTGTGATTAAAATACTAAAAATCGATTTTTAATTGAAAAAGAGGTGGAGCACAGGTTCGAACCTGTGACCT
The DNA here is from genome assembly GCA_009363875.1 of Mikania micrantha. NCBI lineage: Eukaryota > Viridiplantae > Streptophyta > Magnoliopsida > Asterales > Asteraceae > Mikania > Mikania micrantha. The sequence goes on along the minus strand of CM018683.1, from coordinate 36,483,115 downwards.
CCAACCCCCAACCCTCACATCCTACCACTCCAACTACTTCCAATTTCATTAACAGACTGATTTTTAAAATGTTTTAAGCATCGAGAAAACTGAATCCCATTGTTTAACCATAGCCGAAGCAAATCCTACCCAGATGGTCCCCGATTCGAACCCGACTGAACCCAACACATTAGGGGTTTTGTTTCTATAATCCAACCGAGTCCCACTATACTTTTAATTCGATTAGATCATCAGATTAGAACCCAAGAATGTGATAAATTTGATTTCAAACGTATGCATTAAAACCCATCTTCCAATTGAATCGAATTCGAACATGTTATTACTCAAAATCATAGGGCTTTTCATCCCTAAATCAAAACGAATCCTTCTGTATCATTTAATCCAATTTTTACATCTTGATTGCTTAAAAACCCCAAACCCAATTACCATATAAGCCCTAGAAATCAAAGTTGTTTAATTCCCGATTGTAATATGAATTTAACATGGGTTTCTCATTAAAACCAACATTTCGAACCTGTCTGTGCTAATTAATTTCATTCCTAAACTCGATTTAACAGAAACCCCCAAATCGTTCTTAACAAGAACCCTAAAACTCGATCATGATCAATTCGCTATTTTAATCTTAAATTGAGATAGGTTTTTCCATAAACGCACTACTCTGAATCTGCCTATACAATTTAATTTGATTATCCAATTCGTTTGCTACGAAATCCCCAAATCGGTTTCTTAACATGAACCCTAATATTGAAATCATTCAATACGATATAATGAGATGAAATTAACATAAGTTTTTCGTTCAATGGGACATCACGAAACTACTGATATGCTTTAATTTGATTAAGGATCATGTTTGATTGGAAACCCCCAAATCCGTATTCGTGATGAACCCTAATAGTCGAATTCGTGGAATTCGACATTAGAACTTGTAATACCCATAAGGTTTCGTTTAGTCGACCTATTTAGGATATGTAGGAAACAATTTTTACCTGGTTGGACCTCGAATTGATGTTAATCGGCTTATGGCTTGAGTATCGGCCCTCCCCGATCGAATCCGTCTATCTAAGCCTTCTGGAAATCAATTGTTGTGTGTAGTAAACACTAAAGTGGCCGATTGTAGTGTGTAAGTGTTCAATTGTGTGAATTATACATCGATTATATGATTTGTGTAGTGATTAGGGACGGTTTCATTGTTTTAGCAATCAATTGAGTTAAAGTTGACGCCCCATGTTCTAGTAACGTACCATAATTGTTAATAATCATCAATGGGATGATTTAGGATAGTTAAATTTCAGTTACAAGCCCAAGTGTTGTGAATTTCGAATTTTTTTCATATTTTCTACACGAATTTTGACTATTAAAAGTCAAAATTGTGTATTATAAGATAAATTCTTATAATTTAAGTGTTTGTACACTTGTTTTGGTTAATTCCAACCTTTGTAGTTTGTTTTTGATCGATAACATCACATTTCGATTAACAAAGTTGAACCAAAAGTCCCAAATCGTCACTAATTGGGCCAATTGGAACGTTATTGGGCTAGGTTAACCCAATTGGGCCTCATAAATACAATTGGGCCTACCTTGGGCCTCATATTTACAATTGGGCCCACCTTGGCCTCATTGGGCCTACCTTGGCCTCATTGGGCCTACCTTGGCCTCATTGGGCCTACCTTGGCCTCATTGGGCCTACCTTGACCTTATTGGGCCTTCCTTGGCCTTATTGGGCCTACCTTGGCCTTATTTTTGTGATTTCGATATTTTCAGTTAACGAGGTTAATTCGAAAAGTCGGATTGTCACAGAAACCTTTGTAAGGAGGGGATAATTTGTAACGACCCACTTTGGGAAAATATTATAAATAAAATATAATTGGTGTATAATTATGTTTTATTTTAATTTATGGGTGTTTTATAAGATTTGATTATTTTAAATATTATTTGGTGGGTGTTTTAATAAATAATTGTTGATTATAACTAAATGGTGGTTGTTAACTAACTTAACTAAGTTAGTAATAAACTAGTTCGATTTAACTAGAAAATTCAGGGGCTAGAAATGACAATTTCTGAAATTTGAACTCAAGGGGGATTATATGACAATTGAGGTCAACATTTGTTAAAGAAAACACCCATTTTTCCTTGTTCTAGTCGACGACCACAAGAGGAGAAAAAGGAGAAATCCAATTTTCTGGAAAATTGACCAAATTATTGCTTCATCTTGGTCTAATCACTCATGAAAACAAAGATTTGAGTTCCCCTTACATCATACAACATCTAGGTAAGTGATTTTGTGTGTTTTTGGTGTAATTTTCGTGGGTCTCTTATGGGGATGTGGGTTTGATGGGTGAAATCAAAAATTGGTAGTTTATGTGGTGTTATATGTTGTTAATCATCATGGATATCATCTAAGAACAACATTTTGTTCATTTTCATAGAGTTTGATTTAGTTGGATAAAAATGGAGTTTTGCATGTTCATGAGGAAGATGAACTAGGAGTTGTAAATGGGTGTTGGGTGAAAGCTAGATGATAACCTTATGATTTATAACATTTGAAATTGTACAACATGGGTGAATTGAGGTTATAATTAACCTTGGAAGATTAGAAACATAAAAGGGGGATTGATGGGTTGGATGTAGCTGAAATGTATACGGGAAATCCCTGCACATAAGTTGTTTGATTAAATGTTAAGAACTTGATTTTTAGCTATAAATGTGTTCAAAGGGATGAGTGATGAGTGATGAGAGTTAGTTTTTGTGTTCATAAAATTTGAGATTTTTATGATTAATGGGTTAATTGAATGAAACATAAGTGTAATTGGTGATAATGGGTCAATTGGATGTAATTTGACTAGTTATAGGCAAACTTTGTATTAAAACCTATTAGTTGTGATAATAAGAAGTAATAGTGGAGGTGTTAGTGGAAATCAACGACCCGGAAAAGATATTTTGGTAGTGGGTAATCCTTCGGGACAAGGTAAGTCACCCACCTATTATACTTGATATGATTGAATGGTGCTATGCACATATATAATATATGTATATAGATGTATGTGGAATATACATGAATGTTGTATTGGGTGAATTGGAGTTTAGATATTTGTTGTTTGACAAATACATGCAATAGGTGTTATATTTGCTAAGTTATTTTAATATAACATGTTTACATGTGGTAGGAAGGAATAAGAATGATTCACAAGTGGTGTGAACTTCTTATTTGAAGTTTGACTAAAAATGGTCAAACAATTCACAAGTGGTGTGAATTTGGAGTTGGGTTGAATCACAAGTGGTGTGATCTTTCCATGGTGAATCTATGGTGTTTAAGTAAATGTAACATTTGTACATTTAGTCATGTAGTCATGAACAGTGATAGAACAGTGTGTATCCATGTTCAGTCAGTCAATGTGAATCATGTGTTCATTATGTGCTTGTGTGTTAGAATCTTTATTATTTAACAAGTATGTATTATTTATTTACAGTCGAGTTCACTAGGCAAGAACAGTATTGTGTTATATCGACATAGTGGTGGGCAGCGAGAGTGAGCCCTATATATATATTGCGTTCGGTGTAACAGGATAGTGTTGGTGCGTAGTGATAAGACGAATATTATGACAATTAATTCAACAAGAATCGTAATACGTAAGCGAGAATGAGTATAGTTATGGGTGACGATCCATAATGATACGAATGTTGAACTTATAATTATGATTAAACGACTTTAAATAATTAATACGATCGAAAAACGTACGCGATTGCGGGTATACACGTAATTGTGAATGTTTAACGATCTAACAACGCACGAAGAGTAAAAATAATTAGATTAACTATTTTATATTTTACAATTTTGAAACTCATCATTTATTTGAGTTTAACAACTCTTTTTATTTAAAACCGCGTAAAATACGCGTTACGTTCCGGAAACGCGAACCGAGCGACCGAAACGAACCCGAATACCACGCGGGCTATAAAAGCCTTGAACAAGGCTTAAATGCTCATTTATGTCACCAACAACCCTTTCTCTCTCTATATTTTCGTTTACCCTCTCTCTAGAAAACCAAACTTTAATCGTTCGTATCTCACTCGTTTCTCGACGGAATTCGGTGTTCTTGGTGTCCACGCGTAGCTCTCAACATTCTCTATCAGAAAGTACAAGATTTTCGCAGATTCATCCAGCCAAAAACGAGGTATTGATGCTTGAATAATCTTGAGATTAGGGTTTTCGGCCATGGATTCGTTTAAAACCGACCCTTAGTCGGATCCAGGCAACCACACCTAATTTCGAGACCATAGAAACACTCCCAGATGCTAGCTTAGCTTAGATCGAGGCTTGGATGCAGATGTTCAACGATGGTGATGATGATGGTAACAGGTTCGGCAGCCAAACCTTTTCCCTTAGCTGGCCGAACCCTATTGACGAACCACGAACCTGCATGGTTCGTTGACATTCAGCTCAAACCTTAGGAGGATCTCACGAACTTGTGCCTAATCATCCAGCCCATCACGAACCCTTCCAAGCCATCAACGAACCGTGTATGAGCCGAACCCCAACAGCACTTGGCCGAACCCTATGGGGGGGTGTTCATGAGCCTGCATGGTTCGCCAACTTTCAGTCGAAGCTGTAGAGGGATTTCACGAACCTGTTCTGAGCCGACAAGTCTATCACGAGCCTTTTTCTGAGCCATGAAGCAATGGGAAACGAACCTTGTTGCATGATTAGCCTCACGAACCCTGGGAGGGTCACGAACCATTCCCAATGTGGCGAACCCATGCATAGGTTGCATGGGCGAACCTTAGGCCAGAAAACCAAAAAGGTTCACTGCCAAGGGTGGTAACCGAGCCAACAACATGCAATTTCCTTTGTGTACCTTGGCCCAATCAATTGTATTATCTCAGCCCACATTAGAATAAGCCCAATTCAATTATATCCGGCCCAACTCAATGCTACAAGGCCCAATTCCATTAACAAATCGGCCCAAGGACTTAACCCAAGTGCAATTGAGATAGCTTGGCCCATTAAGGTCTTTAGTTGAACCAATGTCACTTTGGAACTTTAAGTGGCCTACCTAAACATCTCTTAGCCCAACTTAAATCCTTTAGACCCAATTCAATCCTATTTGGCCCACTAAGATTTTAATTGGGTTGATATTGTCTTTGGCATGTTATAAGGATTATATACACGATGTTGGGCCAACATCCCATTCACTGGGCCCAACACCACATTCTATTGGCCCATCGTTAACCTAAGTGGCCCATGGACTTGGTTGAGGACCATCATGGTTACTTAGGCCCACGGGCCAATGTTGGATCATAAATTTGATAATTGTGAATTGATCAATTATGGTTTAATTTGCAAATTAACCTAATCATGGGAATCAAGTCACAATTTCAAGGATTTAACAATTAAACATCTTATCACTATACATGTTAATCAATGGTTATCAAATTCGCAAATGATTATCATTTTATGCATAAGATTTATGCACAATGGAACATTTCATATTCGTTTCTTGGACCCATGATCAATCAAGTGATTGAAATCATAACTTTCAAGTTTTCACAACAATCATAATCATGAGAACAAGTTATCATGTGATAATCAATCTCAAGGGAACACAAGTCAATCAATGAATCAAAGTCTATACAATTATAAATCTTATATCTTATGTATGATTACAATGTTATAGGAATCAATTAGAAGTCCTGTTTGCTACTTGCTATCTGTTTTAGTTCAGAGTCTACTGCAGACAGGTGAGAACTTTAGCCCCTCTTTTACTGTTTTATAACTGTTTTGGGGTGGAACACGTGATCAAACCAATCGTTTACAATCATATTTCATTACACAAGGTGTGTATTCTTATAAACATTATGGGTTAATTTTACGAATCCTAGGAATTCATCAACTGTTTTAAAGGAATTATCAATTATTAAACTCTTTTCACTAAAAAGGTTTTATAAAGAATCTTTGAACTGTTTTGCAACCGATTTACTCAAATGTATTTATGAAGGATAAACACTTTTAAATAAATGATTTTATAAACTCTTTCGTTATAAACCTTGTTGTTACACAAGGTCACTATTTTATGGTATTCAAATCAAGTGGTCTACATCATAGTATTCAAATCAAGTGGTTATTTCATGGTATTCAAATCAACAGATTCATTTCATGGTATTCAAAACAAAGGATTTAATTTGTGGAATTAAATCTAGGTTTTCAATTCATGTTATCAAATAAGGCATTAACACATCCTGTTAAAGTAAGGTTCAGAAACATGGTGTCTATTGTTGTAAACAAACTTGTAAAAGCATCAAGTATCATATTCATTAGCGTTAGTACTGGGTGATCACAACAAGGGAAAGCGGACACACACATCTGGGGCAGACCGATTTCTGCAGTTAGTTTTTAAATTTGTTTTATAAACCAACTGCAGATTTCGGTTACATATGGTTTCATCAAAATTGCTATACATAATCTAACTCCAAACGTGGTTTGGGACTTGATATTATATGTTGGCTTTCGTGCGAACAGTGATTGGACTGTTTACACTCATTTTCTTACTTGATGTTAGTTTGGGTTGCAGCTCATCCTTGTGAATCTTATGTTGCTTTAACTTACCTATGCCTTATATCATATACTCATGTTTACAAATGATTAAACCTATTGTTCTCACCAACTACGTCTGTAGTTGACAGTTACTTTTCACGTGTTTCAGGTAATCAGGTTTAAGACATTCTCAGAGACAACTAAGGAGACCATACTAAGATAGAACAAGATGAAGAAACATGCTAGGATGGATTAGAAACACACTAAATCCTAATTGTTTAATTGTCTTGTTTGAAGTCTTATTTTGGGTCTGTGGTTGTCTTTCTTTTGGTAGATAGATTGTCTGTAACTAAACAACTGTCTAAACATTATGAAATGTAGTAATCCATTGTGGTTGTTCTTATTCAATACTTGTGCATGATTCAACTGTTCATACGTCACCGCGCCGTGGATTCCGCACGCGGCGCAGGGGTGTGACAGGTTGGTATCAGAGCCAAGGTTGTAGAGAACTAGGAAAAACCCAATGTTTAACGACCTAGACTATAACCTAAGCTACCCAATAGGACTAAGTGCTATAGGCTTGAGGAACTTAGGATGTAAGTAACTTAAGTGAGCATTAAGTCTACAATAAGCTTGAAAGATCTTAGGGACATTTTTCTAAGATTAGATATCGAGTCAAAGAATTTGAATCGGAATTCTATAATTTTAGAAACCGGATTAAATTCTCACCCATATGCATTTAAGGATTTCAGAGGCAAGGATCTGTATTCTTAGTATCCTTGATCTGAAATTCTCACACAGAGATCATTATAGAAATTCGGAGGCAAAGATCTGTATTTTCAGTATCTTTGATATGAATTTCTTGTCATATTCATTATAGGAATTCAAATGTCAAGATCTATTAATTTAGAGTCTTGATTTGAAATCCTTGTCATGCTCATTATAGGAATTCAAAGGTCAAGATCTATTAATTTAGAATCTTGATTTGAAATCCTTGTCATATTCATTATAGGAATTCAAATGTCAAGATCTATTAATTTAGAGTCTTGATTTGAAATCCTTGTCATGCTCATTATAGGAATTCAAAGGTCAAGAACTATTAAATTAGAATCTTGATTTGAAATCCTTCTCATTGTTATCATTGTTATCATTATCAGGTGTTCATTATCATAGGAACTTTATAACTTAGAATCTGTGTAACAGTATTCTTTAGTTGAAGTTCTCACAAGAGATCATTATACTCGATACCGTAGGTATTGAGAACCTAGGTTAATTAACCTAGGACACACATGCTAAAACCTAAGGTTTTAATTTCAAGCAAATTAAGAACCATGGTTTACATAATCATAAACATATTCTGAGAACAGGTGGCAATCATGAAACAATCATAATCAAGCAACAGTTGGAATCTTAGCCTCAAATATAGACGACGGATTAACGCTGACGTGTTGAGGTAAGTCGGTGAGAGCTTCGGTATGTTAGAAGCTTATTCCCTGGAATATGAACACAAACATTCATGGTGAATCAAATCATAGTGAAATTTGATGAACCAAACATTATGGTGAATCAATCAAGTTGTAAAAACCTTAAGTGAAATTCTTAAGTGATTACATCATTAGTACTTACTGACATAAGTTAACAGGAAAGTGTAGAACACACGTATGATTTAGTTCTACATGTTAACAACTGTTAGTAGGTGCACACATAACATAATCATAGTTCAATCATGGAATCAATCATAGTTCAAGTTGATCAAAGATCATGGGATTCTTAATCAATGGAACACACTTGGAAATCAGTACAAACATGTTGCCAAATGCTAGCAAGGGCATGATCGTGGTATATCGAAACGGTGGTGGGCAGCGAGAGTGAGCCCTATATATAAGCTATTTTCGGTATATCGGGAAAGTGCCAGTGTGTAGGTTTGGTGGAGAGATCATGGAACATCATACATATTCACATGAGAAGTATGCTAATGAGCTGATTGCTTATATGTGTACATACCCATATTACAATTGAATAATAATACTAGTAGTATGGATATATTACTGACTTTATCATGAAAGTTCAATTGTATCATTTCTCGTTACTGACCTACTTGCGGCTTCTATTCGTAGAATGCCTCCTCGACATGACCCTAATGCTGGGGACTCGACAAGTGGTAATGATGATGAGATCAACAAGATTGCCCGAGCTATCGCTATTCATATGAGGGAAGTAATCCCTGGTATGGTCACTGATATCACCCAGAATCTTCGGGGAAGTACCAGTGATTCTGCACACAACTCAAATGCTACAACTACTGGAACTGCTAACTTCACTTTCAAGCAGTTCAATGATGCTAAGCCTCCTAAGTACGCTGGTACTGAAGGAGCTACTGGTCTACTACAGTGGTTAGAGAGCATTGAGGACATTCTCGACTTCACTGGATGCCCTGAGAATCTGAAGGTCAAGATGGCCTCAAGCGCTTTTCATAAGGGCGCACTCACTTGGTGGAATTCTGAGAAGAACACCAGAGGACGTGAAGTTGCTTTAGCTCTACCGTGGGACGGTTTCAAGAACTTACTCGTGGAAAAGTTTTGTCCACGTCATGAACTGAAGAAACTCGAGGTGGAAATGTGGAATCTGGTGCAAGATAGTGGAGAGAACGCAAAGTATACAACTCGATTCCATGAGTTGTGCATTCTGGTACCCCATTTGGTTACTCCTCTATCCCGCAGGATGGAGAAGTACATTGAATGTCTACCCTTAGTAGTCAGGGGAACGGTCATGGGTAATAACCCTACTACTTTGGAGGCAGCCATTCAACTTGGTGCTACTCTTACTGAAGAGTATGTGAAATCTGGAGTGCTCACCCGAAAGGGATTCAAGAGAGCACAGATTGAAGAAGGCAAGAAGCCTGAACAGCACCATCACAAGAAGAAGAAGCAAAAGACAATCAAGAACTTTGCAGCGTTGACTGCGGCTGCACCTACTCATGCCACACCTATCACTGCTATGCCACAACATGCTAACGCAAGAAAGTCTTATACTGGCACATTTCCACTTTGCACCAAATGCCAATACCATCACTTACCCACTACTCCATGCAAGAAGTGTCTCAAATGTGGGCGTATGGGACACTTTGCAGCTACATGCCGAGCTGCTCATCTTGCTGCTGCAACAACTGCTACCACAACCACTACTGCTACAGGTGGAAGAGCCTGTTATAATTATAGAGCAGAGGGACACTTCAGAAACCAGTGTCCAAAACTCAACAACAATACTGCTGCTGCACGTGCTTTTGTTATTGGAACTGCTGAAGCACGTGAGGATCCGGCAGTCATCACGGGTACATTTCTTATCAATGATCACTACGTTTCTATCATATTTGATACTGGTGCTGATAAAAGCTTTATCTCTGCTCATACTGCTTCTTTGCTTAATATGCAACTATCTATACTTACTGCTCCCTATACAGTAGAAGTAGCGAATGGTAAGACTATAGTTGTAGATTCTATTATCCATGGTTGTGAATTAAGATTAAATGACCATCTTTTCTCCATCGATCTCATTCCTATGACTCTCGGAAGCTTCGAAGTTGTGATAGGAATGGATTGGTTATCCAAAAACAATGCTGAAATCGTATGCTCTGAGAAACTTATTCGAATTCCTCTACCGTTCGGCGAAACGATGATAGTCTACGGCGAGAAACCATGCCGCGGATTGAAGATTGTATCATGTATCAAGGCGAGGAAGTACTTGAAGAAGAAATATTATGCTTTCCTAGCTCATGTAGTGGAAAAGAAACCTGAAAAGAAAGCAGTTGGAGATGTTCCAGTTATCAGAGATTATCCAGACGTATTTCCAGAAGACTTGCCTGGACTACCACCAGTCCGACAAGTGGAGTTTAGAATTGATCTCGTCCCTGGAGCAAACCCAGTGGCGAAGTCACCGTATCGATTAGCACCGTCTGAGATGCAAGAACTGTCTAGTCAGCTTCAAGAACTTTTAGACAAAGGTTTCATAAGACCGAGTTTCTCTCCATGGGGAGCTCCGGTTCTCTTTGTCAAAAAGAAAGACGGTTCATTTCGTATGTGTATCGATTATCGTGAGCTGAACAAGTTGACAATCAAGAATAGATATCCTCTGCCCAGGATCGATGATCTGTTTGATCAATTACAGGGAGCAACTTGCTTCTCTAAGATTGACTTACGACCTGGGTATCATCAGTTAAGAGTAAATGATGAGGATATACCAAAGACTGCATTTAGAACTCGATATGGACACTATGAGTTTGTGGTTATGCCATTTGGGCTGACCAATGCACCCGCAGTGTTCATGGACTTGATGAACCGAGTCTGCAGGCCCTACTTGGACCAGTTTGTTATTGTCTTCATTGACGATATATTGATTTATTCCAAGTCAGAACAAGAGCACGAGGATCATTTGAGGAAAGTCTTAGAGTTGCTAAGAACGGAACAACTATATGCTAAATTCTCAAAATGTGAGTTTTGGCTAAAGGAAGTTCACTTCTTAGGACATGTCATCAACAGGGATGGAATACATGTAGATCCAGCAAAGATTGAGGCGATTAAGAACTGGACTACTCCATCTACTCCAACAGAGATTCGTTCGTTTCTGGGTCTGGCGGGCTATTACAGGAGATTCATTGCGAATTTCTCTAAGATTGCCTTGCCACTTACCACTTTGACTCAGAAAAGTCAAGCGTTTATATGGGGACAGAAACAGGAAGATGCATTTCAACTTCTTTGTGACAACTAGAAAATTTTGATTTTCTCAAACACTCTTGTTTCTCGAACACTACCAACAACAACCAAATTTCGGGACGAAATTTCTTTCAACAAGGGGATGATGTGACACCCGGCAATTTCAGGTAAATTGCGACACTTGCATTCTTTACATTTCACATTCATACTTGTTGCATTTCATTTAATTATGTTTAATTAGATGAGTTGAACACAAACTACTGCGAAACGATAGTCCGTGGAGCTATCGAATCGTACATTGCACATTGGTTTTGGAAACCAAGTGTGGCAAACACAACGCTAACGCAAAACAATAATTCGGGGAATTATTGAATTGTGCATCACACGTTGATTATGATTAATCAAGCGTGCAAACACTTCACTAGACACGAACACAAACAATCATCGATAATTCGAGGAATTACCGAAACACACACGAGTCTCACGAACGTTGGTTAACGTCAAACGCATTGTGTAGCACAACACTCAAAACTTCACGAAACACTCACACAGTGAACTGGGAAGTTCAAACGAGACCAAACGATGCTCGAACGATGTTCTACAGTCGAGAAACGGGCAAGAACGAGCCCAGAACAACAAAATAGGCTTAGTGGGCCTAACTTTTGGGCCAGGCGGTACGCCTGACCCGAAGCACCCAGACCTGGCGATGCGCGCGGGACTAAGAAATCAGCCGGACACATTTTCCATCCGCGCGGTACGCCTGGAATCGGTGTCCTTCGTTAGGCGTTACGCCTGACAGGGAAATCGTTGAAAAATCTTTTAAAAACCACAAAATCCATCATTTCACCTATCTTAATCATTTTAAACACTCTTGCACGCCTCATCTCGACTGATATCTCTGGAGATCACTGATTAGACCTCAAGGAAGCCATTGTTGATCATTTGGAAGCTTAGAGCTTGGAGGGTGAAGCTTGGAGTCCATCTAGAAGCTCGAATACCATCATCTTCCTCCTATTTCTGTCGAATCCAGCAGCTCCAGAGGATTTAAGAGCTGTTCAATCATCATTCCTGTGTTCTTGGAGGCTTTAGAAGGTAGCCTTGCACCCCTAGTAGCTTATTATCACTAATACACACACATACATATGTTAAATCACACATGCAAGCACAAGTGCTATGCATGCACGAATTTCTTTAGTTTATAATCTGGGTTTGATGATGTTTACATGATATTTGATGATCTAGAGTGATATTATGATGAATCTTGACGATCCATGAGGATGTGTGTATGTAAAATGCATGATTTGGTCATGGATGAGTGATTTACTTACATGCAAGCACCTATAGAGTACACACTTAAGATTTTGATCTGGGTTTGTTGGTTTTAATGTGTTTAATAATGATCTATGGTGCTTAGGTAGTGATTAGTGATGATCTATGATGATGGGTGTCTTTAAAATACTTGTTTTCGTCATGAAATGATGAAATCATGACATGCATGTATGATCTAGGGCATTTTAGATGATATTGGATGTTGTTGTATGATTATAGTTGTTGTTGGTGATGATCTACATGATTAGATGTTCTTAAAATGATGAGAAATGTGATTTTTGATCTACTTTCCATTAATAGTAACTTTTATGGACCAAATGTTGCTAGATGATGAATTTGGTTATGTTGACATGTTTAAATGATGTTAGATTGGTTATTATGATGATTTGTGACATAAGAATGGTTTATAAATGTTTAGATAGTTACTTTGATGCAAAAACTACAAAGTTACTATTTATGGTAACTTTAATTTTACAAAAACCGACTCATGGATATTTTGATTGATTTGGGCATACTAAATGACTTAACGTGTTATAGCATGATGATTAGATACTAAGTTAGACGGTTTCCAATGTCACGAATACTACAAATGGAAACTTTCCATTTTAGGAAACTTTTATGTGCAAACATGTTGTAAACGACTTATGTGACTTTGTATGATGATGTGCTATGTGTTAACATGATCACGTAGGACTAATGAGCATGCTAGAACTCTAAAATCAATATGCTTGTGAACTTGCTACACATGGAAACTTACTATAAATGGTAAGTTGTCCATAGACGCGACTTACGCGTTTTGCACACAACGAGCACTAACACGAATGTTTCACAATACACAAACAACACAAGGTTCACCAACGGGTCGTTGACACACACGGTCAAACACGGTCAAGGTAGACCGACACAGACAGACATGATCAATCGAGAGTTATTGATCATGTAACACGATCACTTACACGAACTCACGTATAGTATACGATATAGGTAGCCGGTGACTGACCACCCGACGACACAGGAGCTTACGCTTACAATTGTTCACCTCGCTAAGGTGAGTTCACGGCCCCTTTTTACATTTTCTACCTTTGGGGGAGAAAACATTGCATACAACTGCTTTTGAACAACTTACACACTTTGGTTATTTTTGTACATGCTAATATCGTATATGCATATGTGTGGCATTCATCCACGAACTGATAAGTCCTCATTAAACACACCTCGAACCGTTAATAGCGCGTAGCGCTCAGCGTGGTAATTCTGAATAGTACTATTTGGGCCTGACAAGCCCCACTGTTGCGAGCCGTATGGCCACCCCGACTGGAGGTCGGAACAGTGCATAATTGACCAAACAACATTTGCCATATCTTGGATGGATATGGCGGGAGGCAGCATGTTAGCTTCGGTTGCGAACCCGCATATGATATAAAACATATTGACTAGCTATCAATTGATATTGCATTGTATTGAAAAATAGACCTGCAAACTTTACTTTAAGCATTTTGATGTTTACTGCTGATTACAAACCTGTGCTCTCACCAACCATTGTGTTGACCTTTTACTCGCATGTTTTCTCAGGTAACTAAGGCACACGCACCAGGAATAGGATGCTAGGCCGGAGTCGCATGCATCTGCTTAAGTGTCTTAGTTTATCAAACATTTATTATCATTTGGTTGTTATGTAATGTCAATCAGCTTTAATCGCTTCCGCTACTATTGTCACGTATCGCTTTGAAAACCATTTTGATTTAACGCTTCCGCAAACTATGAATGTTTAAGCTGTTTTGTTAACTTGTACTTTATTTCCGCAACTCTGATATTACTAAACTGTTTTATCCAAATTACTGGATGTACGTACGAAATCAGACATATAGGTCTCGCATGTTGTGTGACCGGAGACTGCGATCCTGACAATCTGCCGCCGCTCGCGCCCCGGAAGGGACGGGATTTCTCGGGGTGCGACAGATTGGTATCAGAGACCTCCGGTTATTGCGAATTAGGTTTGCATTTAGTGAACTTAGTCTATAACCACTAGTCTCCACACAACACTTAGTGTTTAGTATCGTGATACTTGCATACATGATTGAACCCACGCTTAGTATACACACTTACTTTATGATATCACCATCGTCACCGCACGTGGCTACACATGACTGGGAGGAGCCGATAGCTCTACATGTTTTCCTTCAGTACCTACCGCACACACACTGCGTTAGTCATTGCACAAACACTAACACTTATTCTTGCTATGAAGATCATGGCTGGAAGACGTGGAGGACGTAGGAATGCTGGCGGACGTGGGAACATCAACCTGACTCAAGCTGAGTTGAACGCCCTCATCAACGAACGGGTTGAGGAGGTACTTGCTGCACGGGAGGCTACCCGTAACCAAAATCTACTGAACCAAGGTGATGAACCTGTTCATATTCACCTTGCACTACAAACACTTGTTTCCAATTCAACACGTTTATTCGATACTTAACTCAACCTTGTTCCTTGCGTATCTCAGGAGCAAACCCTAACCCACCTCTCTGCACGTTCAAGATGTTCCTGGATTGCAAACCCCATTCATTCAGCGGTACAGAGGGTGCCGTTGGGCTGTTACGCTGGATTGAGAAGGCGGAATCAGCCTTCGCCATGAGCAACTGCAGGAACGAGGACAGGGTCAAGTTCGCTGCAGGGACATTCGAGGGAGCTGCCCTCACTTGGTGGAATGCCAACGTCCAGAACCTAGGGCTTGACGCAGCCAACGCTCTGCCTTGGGATAACTTTAAACAAATGTTGAACCGTGAGTACTGTCCTCGCGGTGAAGTGCAGAAACTGGAAACGGAATTCTGGAACCATAAGATGATTGGTTCCGAGGTCGAGGCTTACACCGCTCGATCTTATGAGTTAGCAAATCTGTGCCCGGAAATGGCAACCCCACCCTTCAAACATATAGAGAAGTACATTGATGGACTGCCACCTCAAATTCAGGGCATGGTGCTCTCTGCTGACCCCATCACCATGCAACAAGCTGTGCGACTGACTCACAAGCTCACTGATTCGGCAGTTGCACAAGGACTCTTGCCACCCCGTGGTGCTGTGACCACAACCAACGACAAGGGCAAACGGAAATGGGATGACACCCAGAACAAACCAACCACTCTCCAACCACCACCACAGCAACGTAAGTTTGGATCAACCCAAGCTTATGCCCCACCCATTCCAACCACCCAGAACCAAGGAGGTTATGCTGGAAAACACCCCAAATGCCACAAGTGCAACTTCCATCATGCACCGGGTCAATGTGGCCGCTTCCAATGTCAGCGCTGCGGAAAAGGGGGACATGCAGCCAAAGACTGCAGGGGTGAACTAATGACAAAAACCCCACAACAGCCACAACAACAGCAACAACTTGAAGCACCGAAGGGTTGCTTCGAATGTGGGAAACCAGGGCACTTCAAGAAGGATTGCCCGCACCTGAAAAAGAACAACAACCAACCGAACAACAACGGGAACAATGGAGCTAGGGGACGAGCCTTCGTGATTGGGGCCAAGGAGGCCAGGAGGGATCCCAACCTTGCAACCGGTACGTATCTCTTAAACGATAATTATGCTACTGTATTGTTTGATACTGGAGCTGAGAAAAGCTTTATATCTAAGGACTTTAGTGGGATACTTGCCATAACCCCAACACCCTTAGAAGTTGAATATACAGTAGAGCTAGCTGATGGTAAATTGATTGTAACTAAGCACATTCTGAGAGAATGCACTTTAGAGCTAGCAGGCAATTTAAGATTGACCTCATGCCGGTTACACTAGGCAGTTTTGATGTCGTAGTGGGCATGGATTTGTTGTCTGAAAACCAGGCTGAAATCATTTGCCACGACAAGGTTGTGCGCATACCTCTCCCTAGCGGAGAAACTCTAGACATCAAGGGCGAAAGGAGTGACACTCCTCTGAACATCATTTCGTGCATGAAAGCTCACAAATGCTTACGAAAGGGATACACTGCCATATTGGCGCTTATCACCGACAAGACTGAAGAGGAGAAAAGGATAGAAGACATCCCAGTCGTATGCGAATATCCCGACGTTTTCCCGGAGGATCTACCAGGACTTCCACCACCTCGACAAGTGGAGTTCCGCATAGACCTTGTGCCGGGAGCAGCACCTATCGCACGAGCACCATATCGACTTGCACCTTCGGAAATGCAGGAGCTGTCCAATCAACTGCAAGAGCTGTTGGACAAGGGTTTCATTAGACCAAGCTTCTCACCTTGGGGAGCTCCGGTCTTATTCGTAAAGAAGAAGGATGGCACGCTTCGTATGTGCATCGATTACCGGGAGTTAAACAAAGTGACAATCAAGAACCGTTATCCCTTACCTCGTATCGACGATTTATTCGATCAACTGCAAGGATCGAGTTACTACTCTAAGATCGATCTGCGATCTGGGTACCATCAGTTGAGGATTCAGGAGGAAGATATACCCAAGACTGCTTTTCGCACTCGGTATGGCCATTACGAGTTTTTGGTCATGCCGTTTGGGCTAACCAATGCACCTGCAGTATTCATGGACCTCATGAATAGAGTGTGCAAACCATACCTCGACAAGTTCGTCATTGTCTTCATAGATGATATTCTCATTTATTCCAAAACCCAGGAGGAACACAAAGAGCATCTTCAATTGACTCTTGAACTGCTACGAAAAGAGAAGCTGTACGCTAAACTCTCAAAATGCGACTTCTGGATCCGAGAAGTCCAATTCTTGGGACACGTTGTTAATGAACAAGGGATTCATGTGGATAAGTCTAAGATAGAGGCAATCAAGAACTGGGAAGCACCAAAGACCCCAACTGAGGTGCGACAATTCCTAGGCTTGGCAGGCTATTATCGGCGATTTATCGAAGGATTTTCAACGATAGCCCAACCACTCACAGCCTTAACCCACAAGGACAAGAAATATCTCTGGACTGAAAAGCAAGAAGCTGCATTCCAGCTTCTCAAGCAGAAGCTTTGTAGTGCACCTATTTTATCGCTTCCTGAGGGAACAGATGATTTTGTAGTATATTGCGATGCCTCGGTACAAGGACTCGGCTGCGTGCTGATGCAGCGTGACAAGGTAATCGCATATGCTTCTAGACAACTGAAAGTCCACGAGAAGAATTACACCACCCACGACTTGGAACTTGGAGCCGTGGTATTTGCACTCAAGATCTGGAGACACTACCTGTACGGCACAAAGTGTACGATATACACCGATCACAAGAGTCTCCAACACATATTCGAGCAGAAGGAACTGAACATGCGACAACGTCGCTGGCTCGAACTCCTAAACGACTATGAGTGTGCCATCAAGTATCACCCGGGGAAGGCCAATGTAGTGGCCGATGCCCTAAGTCGGAAGAATACACCGAAACCCAAGAGGGTAAGAGCTTTACAACTCACCATTCTTCCCAACCTCCCTGAGCAAATACGTAATGCCCAGGTGGAGGCACTTAAACCTGAAAACCTAGCGGCAGAATCACTAAGGGGAATGGAGCAACACCTTAAAGAAAAAGCCGATGGCTTACAGTATTTCATGGAACGCATCTGGGTTCCGCATCATGGGAACCTACGAGACCTTGTGATGGACGAGGCTCACAAATCCCGATATTCCATTCACCCTGGATCTGATAAGATGTATCATGATCTGAAGGTACTTTACTGGTGGCCACATATGAAAGCCGACATCGCTACTTACGTAGGCAAATGCTTGACTTGTGCTAAAGTCAAGATCGAGTACCAGAAACCCTCTGGATTACTCACACAACCTGAAATCCCCATGTGGAAGTGGGAACAAATATCCATGGATTTTATCACCAAATTACCCCGTACTCCTAGTGGATGTGACACTATCTGGGTAATTGTAGACCGACTGACTAAGTCAGCACATTTCCTTGCGATCAAGGAAAATGACAAAATGGAAAAGCTAGCCAGAATCTATGTCAAGGAAGTAGTCTCGCGACATGGAGTGCCAATCTCTATTATTTCAGATCGAGACGCCAGATTCACTTCTAAATTCTGGAAATCATTGCAAAAGTCACTTGGCACGCGGTTGGATATGAGTACCGCATACCACCCACAAACTGATGGCCAGAGCGAACGCACAATACAAACCCTCGAGGACATGCTACGAGCATGCGTAGTAGACTTTGGTAGCAGCTGGGAAACTCACCTACCATTGGTGGAGTTTTCCTACAACAACAGCTACCACACAAGCATCAAAGCAGCGCCTTTTGAGGCACTCTATGGCAGGAAATGCCGATCACCTATCTGTTGGGCGGAAGTGGGCGACAGTCAGCTCACTGGCCCGGAACTTGTACACGAAACAACGGAGAAAATCGTGCAAATCAGAAACCGCATGGCAGCAGCTCGTGATCGTCAAAAGAGCTATGCCGACAAACGCCGAAAACCTCTGGAATTCCAGGTAGGAGATAAAGTTCTTCTGAAAGTTTCGCCATGGAAAGGCGTCATTCGTTTTGGTAAACGAGGAAAACTGAACCCACGGTACATTGGACCTTTCGAGATCCTAAAAAGGATTGGTCCAGTGGCATACCAACTCAACTTACCAGCCGAACTCGATGGAGTTCACAACGTATTTCATGTCTCAAACCTAAAGAAGTGTTTATCGGATGAAACACTTATTGTTCCATTGGATGAGATCCAGGTGGATGAACAACTACGGTTTGTGGAAGAGCCGGTAGAAATCATGGACCGTGAGGTCAAACAACTCAAGCAAAGTAAGATCCCTATTGTCAAAGTTCGATGGAACTCGAAACGCGGACCTGAATTCACGTGGGAACGTGTAGATCAGATGATGCGCAAATATCCCCATCTCTTCAAACAGACAACGTCGAACGTCGACAGCAACAAATAAATTTCGGGACGAAATTCCTTTCAACAAGGGGATGATGTGACAACTAGAAAATTTTGATTTTCTCAAACACTCTTGTTTCTCGAACACTACCAACAACAACCAAATTTCGGGACGAAATTTCTTTCAACAAGGGGATGATGTGACACCCGGCAATTTCAGGTAAATTGCGACACTTGCATTCTTTACATTTCACATTCATACTTGTTGCATTTCATTTAATTATGTTTAATTAGATGAGTTGAACACAAACTACTGCGAAACGATAGTCCGTGGAGCTATCGAATCGTACATTGCACATTGGTTTTGGAAACCAAGTGTGGCAAACACAACGCTAACGCAAAACAATAATTCGGGGAATTATTGAATTGTGCATCACACGTTGATTATGATTAATCAAGCGTGCAAACACTTCACTAGACACGAACACAAACAATCATCGATAATTCGAGGAATTACCGAAACACACACGAGTCTCACGAACGTTGGTTAACGTCAAACGCATTGTGTAGCACAACACTCAAAACTTCACGAAACACTCACACAGTGAACTGGGAAGTTCAAACGAGACCAAACGATGCTCGAACGATGTTCTACAGTCGAGAAACGGGCAAGAACGAGCCCAGAACAACAAAATAGGCTTAGTGGGCCTAACTTTTGGGCCAGGCGGTACGCCTGACCCGAAGCACCCAGACCTGGCGATGCGCGCGGGACTAAGAAATCAGCCGGACACATTTTCCATCCGCGCGGTACGCCTGGAATCGGTGTCCTTCGTTAGGCGTTACGCCTGACAGGGAAATCGTTGAAAAATCTTTTAAAAACCACAAAATCCATCATTTCACCTATCTTAATCATTTTAAACACTCTTGCACGCCTCATCTCGACTGATATCTCTGGAGATCACTGATTAGACCTCAAGGAAGCCATTGTTGATCATTTGGAAGCTTAGAGCTTGGAGGGTGAAGCTTGGAGTCCATCTAGAAGCTCGAATACCATCATCTTCCTCCTATTTCTGTCGAATCCAGCAGCTCCAGAGGATTTAAGAGCTGTTCAATCATCATTCCTGTGTTCTTGGAGGCTTTAGAAGGTAGCCTTGCACCCCTAGTAGCTTATTATCACTAATACACACACATACATATGTTAAATCACACATGCAAGCACAAGTGCTATGCATGCACGAATTTCTTTAGTTTATAATCTGGGTTTGATGATGTTTACATGATATTTGATGATCTAGAGTGATATTATGATGAATCTTGACGATCCATGAGGATGTGTGTATGTAAAATGCATGATTTGGTCATGGATGAGTGATTTACTTACATGCAAGCACCTATAGAGTACACACTTAAGATTTTGATCTGGGTTTGTTGGTTTTAATGTGTTTAATAATGATCTATGGTGCTTAGGTAGTGATTAGTGATGATCTATGATGATGGGTGTCTTTAAAATACTTGTTTTCGTCATGAAATGATGAAATCATGACATGCATGTATGATCTAGGGCATTTTAGATGATATTGGATGTTGTTGTATGATTATAGTTGTTGTTGGTGATGATCTACATGATTAGATGTTCTTAAAATGATGAGAAATGTGATTTTTGATCTACTTTCCATTAATAGTAACTTTTATGGACCAAATGTTGCTAGATGATGAATTTGGTTATGTTGACATGTTTAAATGATGTTAGATTGGTTATTATGATGATTTGTGACATAAGAATGGTTTATAAATGTTTAGATAGTTATTTTGATGCAAAAACTACAAAGTTACTATTTATGGTAACTTTAATTTTACAAAAACCGACTCATGGATATTTTGATTGATTTGGGCATACTAAATGACTTAACGTGTTATAGCATGATGATTAGATACTAAGTTAGACGGTTTCCAATGTCACGAATACTACAAATGGAAACTTTCCATTTTAGGAAACTTTTATGTGCAAACATGTTGTAAACGACTTATGTGACTTTGTATGATGATGTGCTATGTGTTAACATGATCACGTAGGACTAATGAGCATGCTAGAACTCTAAAATCAATATGCTTGTGAACTTGCTACACATGGAAACTTACTATAAATGGTAAGTTGTCCATAGACGCGACTTACGCGTTTTGCACACAACGAGCACTAACACGAATGTTTCACAATACACAAACAACACAAGGTTCACCAACGGGTCGTTGACACACACGGTCAAACACGGTCAAGGTAGACCGACACAGACAGACATGATCAATCGAGAGTTATTGATCATGTAACACGATCACTTACACGAACTCACGTATAGTATACGATATAGGTAGCCGGTGACTGACCACCCGACGACACAGGAGCTTACGCTTACAATTGTTCACCTCGCTAAGGTGAGTTCACGGCCCCTTTTTACATTTTCTACCTTTGGGGGAGAAAACATTGCATACAACTGCTTTTGAACAACTTACACACTTTGGTTATTTTTGTACATGCTAATATCGTATATGCATATGTGTGGCATTCATCCACGAACTGATAAGTCCTCATTAAACACACCTCGAACCGTTAATAGCGCGTAGCGCTCAGCGTGGTAATTCTGAATAGTACTATTTGGGCCTGACAAGCCCCACTGTTGCGAGCCGTATGGCCACCCCGACTGGAGGTCGGAACAGTGCATAATTGACCAAACAACATTTGCCATATCTTGGATGGATATGGCGGGAGGCAGCATGTTAGCTTCGGTTGCGAACCCGCATATGATATAAAACATATTGACTAGCTATCAATTGATATTGCATTGTATTGAAAAATAGACCTGCAAACTTTACTTTAAGCATTTTGATGTTTACTGCTGATTACAAACCTGTGCTCTCACCAACCATTGTGTTGACCTTTTACTCGCATGTTTTCTCAGGTAACTAAGGCACACGCACCAGGAATAGGATGCTAGGCCGGAGTCGCATGCATCTGCTTAAGTGTCTTAGTTTATCAAACATTTATTATCATTTGGTTGTTATGTAATGTCAATCAGCTTTAATCGCTTCCGCTACTATTGTCACGTATCGCTTTGAAAACCATTTTGATTTAACGCTTCCGCAAACTATGAATGTTTAAGCTGTTTTGTTAACTTGTACTTTATTTCCGCAACTCTGATATTACTAAACTGTTTTATCCAAATTACTGGATGTACGTACGAAATCAGACATATAGGTCTCGCATGTTGTGTGACCGGAGACTGCGATCCTGACAATCTGCCGCCGCTCGCGCCCCGGAAGGGACGGGATTTCTCGGGGTGCGACATTCTTAAACAGAAGTTATGCAACTCCCCTATCCTTAGTCTTCCAGAAGGCAGTGATGATTTCATTGTCTACTGTGATGCTTCAAACCTTGGTCTCGGTTGTGTACTTATGCAACGGGACAAGGTCATTGCTTATGCTTCAAGACAACTTAAGGTTCACGAGAAGAATTACACTACTCATGACCTTGAGCTAGGGGCTGTGGTCTTTGCATTGAAGATTTGGAGACACTACCTGTGCGGTACTAAAAGTGTCATCTATACAGACCACAAGAGGCAACACATTCTCAATCAGAAAGAACTCAACATGAGACAACGACGTTGGGTTGAGCTTCTAACTGATTACGACTGTGAGATTCGTTACCATCCGGGTAAAGCCAATGTGGTGGCGGATGCTCTTAGTCGCAAGGAACCAGTCAAACCGATTCGTGTAAGAGCCATGGAGATCAACACACAGCCAAACTTGAAAGACTTGATTCGCATTGCACAACAACAAGTAGTAACAGACAATCAACTCAAGACAGACTTGGATTGTGGCATTGAGAAGAAACTAGAACCTCGAGCTGATGGGGTGTTATATCTCAACGGCCGCATTTGGATTCCAAAGTCTGAAGAATTGCGCACACTCATCTGTGATGAGGCTCATAAGTCGCGATACTCAGTTCATCCTGGAGCCGACAAGATGTATCAGGACTTGAGGACATCTTACTGGTGGCCGGGAATGAAGAAAGACATAGCACTGTATGTGGGAAAATGTCTTACATGTTCAAAGGTCAAAGCAGAACATCAAAAACCTTCGGGACTTCTACAGCAACCTGAAATTCCTCAATGGAAATGGGAGCAAATTTCCATGGATTTCATAACCAAGTTGCCGAGAACTCCGCGAGGTTTCGATTTGATTTGGGTGATCGTTGATCGACTCACCAAATCTGCTCATTTTCTCCCTATCCGAGAGGATTACAAAATGGAGAAGCTATCCACTCTGTACATCAACGAAATCATTGCACGTCATGGTACACCAACATCAATCATATCTGATCGTGATAGTCGTTTCACTTCTCGCTTTTGGCAATCATTGCAAAAGGCATTGGGAACGCGTGTTAATCTTAGCACGGCGTATCATCCTCAAACCGACGGCCAAAGCGAAAGGACTATCCAAACACTTGAAGACATGCTTCGTTCTTGTGTCATTGACTTCGGTGGAAGTTGGGACACTCATCTCCCACTCATTGAGTTTTCATATAACAATAGCTATCATACGAGCATTCAATGTGCACCATTCGAAGCTCTATATGGTAGAAAGTGCCGATCACCGGTTTGTTGGACCGAGATTGGTGACTCACAGGTCGTAGGACCAGAACTCGTTCAGGAAACATCAGACAAGATCACAATCATTCAGTCACGGCTTAAGGCCGCACGAGATCGGCAGAAGAGTTATGCTGATCGACGTCGGAAACCGCTTGAGTTTCAAGTCGGTGACCGAGTCTTACTCAAGGTTTCTCCCTGGAAAGGCGTTGTCCGATTCGGGAAGAAAAGGAAACTTGCACCAAGGTACGTTGGACCTTTTGAGATCCTGGAACGGATTGGTCCCGTAGCCTACAAACTCAAACTTCCAGTGGAGCTAAGCCATGTTCATGATACTTTTCATGTATCAAATCTTAAGAAATGCTTAGCGGATCATGATGTTCAGATTCCACTGGAAGACATACAGATTCAGAACAACATGCAATTCATAGAACGTCCGGTTGAAATCATGGATCATGGGGTCAAGAAACTTAAACGCAGCCGTATCCCGATCGTAAAGGTACGATGGGAGGGCAAACGCGGTGCTGAGTTCACCTGGGAACGTGAAGACCAGATGAAGCTTAAGTACCCTCATCTTTTTACAGTATCTTCGGCTAGTTAATTTCGGGACGAAATTCCCTTAACTAGGGGAGACTGTAACATTTGTACATTTAGTCATGTAGTCATGAACAGTGATAGAACAGTGTGTATCCATGTTCAGTCAGTCAATGTGAATCATGTGTTCATTATGTGCTTGTGTGTTAGAATCTTTATTATTTAACAAGTATGTATTATTTATTTACAGTCGAGTTCACTAGGCAAGAACAGTATTGTGTTATATCGAAACAGTGGTGGGCAGCGAGAGTGAGCCCTATATATATACTGCGTTCGGTGTAACAGGATAGTGTTGGTGCGTAGTGATAAGACGAATATTATGACAATTAATTCAACAAGAATCGTAATACGTAAGCGAGAATGAGTATAGTTATGGGTGACGATCCATAATGATACGAATGTTGAACTTATAATTATGATTAAACGACTTTAAATAATTAATACGATCGAAAAACGTACGCGATTGCGGGTATACACGTAATTGTGAATGTTTAACGATCTAACAACGCACGAAGAGTAAAAATAATTAGATTAATTATTTTATATTTTACAATTTTGAAACTCATCATTTATTTGAGTTTAACAACTCTTTTTATTTAGAACCGCGTAAAATACGCGTTACGTTCCGGAAACGCGAACCGAGCGACCGAAACGAACCCGAATACCACGCGGGCTATAAAAGCCTTGAACAAGGCTTAAATGCTCATTTATGTCACCAACAACCCTTTCTCTCTCTATATTTTCGTTTACCCTCTCTCTCTAGAAAACCAAACTTTAATCGTTCATATCTCACTCGTTTCTCGACGGAATTCGGTGTTCTTGGTGTCCACGCGTAGCTCTCAACATTCTCTATCAGAAAGTACAAGATTTTCGCAGATTAATCCAGCCAAAAACGAGGTATTGATGCTTGAATAATCTTGAGATTAGGGTTTTCGGCCATGGATTCGTTTAAAACCGACCCTTAGTCGGATCCAGGCAACCACACCTAATTTCGAGACCATAGAAACACTCCCAGATGCTAGCTTAGCTTAGATCGAGGCTTGGATGCAGATGTTCAACGATGGTGATGATGATGGTAACAGGTTCGGCAGCCAAACCTTTTCCCTTAGCTGGCCGAACCCTATTGAGGAACCACGAACCTGCATGGTTCGTTGACATTCAGCTCAAACCTTAGGAGGATCTCACAAACCTGTGCCTAATCATCCTGCCCATCACGAACCCTTCCAAGCCATCAACGAACCTTGTATGAGCCGAACCCCAACAGCACTTGGCCGAACCCTATGGGGGGGTGTTCACGAGCCTGCATGGTTCGCCAACTTTCAGTCGAAGCTGTAGAGGGATTTCACGAACCTGTTCTGAGCCGACAAGTCTATCACGAGCCTTTTTCTGAGCCATGAAGCAATGGGAAACGAACCTTGTTGCATGATTAGCCTCACGAACCCTGGGAGGGTCACGAACCATTCCCAATGTGGCGAACCCATGCATAGGTTGCATGGGCGAACCTTAGGCCAGAAAACCAAAAAGGTTCGCTGCCAAGGGTGGTAACCGAGCCAAAAACATGCAATTTCCTTTGTGTACCTTGGCCCAATCAATTGTATTATCTCGGCCCACATTAGAATAAGCCCAATTCAATTATATCCGGCCCAACTCAATGCTACAAGGCCCAATTCCATTAACAAATCGGCCCAAGGACATAACCCAAGTGCAATTGAGATAGCTTGGCCCATTAAGGTCTTTAGTTGAACCAATGTCACTTTGGAACTTTAAGTGGCCTACCTAAACATCTCTTAGCCCAACTTAAATCCTTTAGACCCAATTCAATCCTATTTGGCCCACTAAGATTTTAATTGGGTTGATATTGTCTTTGGCATGTTATAAGGATTATATACACGATGTTGGGCCAACATCCCATTCACTGGGCCCAACACCACATTCTATTGGCCCATCGTTAACCTAAGTGGCCCATGGACTTGGTTGAGGACCATCATGGTTACTTAGGCCCACGGGCCAATGTTGGATCATAAATTTGATAATTGTGAATTGATCAATTATGGTTTAATTTGCAAATTAACCTAATCATGGGAATCAAGTCACAATTTCAAGGATTTAACAATTAAACATCTTATCACTATACATGTTAATCAATGGTTATCAAATTCGCAAACGATTATCATTTTATGCATAAGATTTATGCACAATGGAACATTTCATATTCGTTTCTTGGACCCATGATCAATCAAGTGATTCAAATCATAACTTTCAAGTTTTCACAACAATCATAATCATGAGAACAAGTTATCATGTGATAATCAATCTCAAGGGAACACAAGTCAATCAATGAATCAAAGTCTATACAATTATAAATCTTATATCTTATGTATGATTACAATGTTATAGGAATCAATTAGAAGTCCTGTTTGCTACTTGTTATCTGTTTTAGTTCAGAGTCTACTGCAGACAGGTGAGAACTTTAGCCCCTCTTTTACTGTTTTATAACTGTTTTGGGGTGGAACACGTGATCAAACCAATCGTTTACAATCATATTTCATTACACAAGGTGTGTATTCTTATAAACATTATGGGTTAATTTTACGAATCCTAGGAATTCATCAACTGTTTTAAAGGAATTATCAATTATTAAACTCTTTTCACTAAAAAGGTTTTATAAAGAATCTTTGAACTGTTTTGCAACCGATTTACTCAAATGTATTTATGAAGGATAAACACTTTTAAATAAATGATTTTATAAACTCTTTCGTTATAAACCTTGTTGTTACACAAGGTCACTATTTTATGGTATTCAAATCAAGTGGTCTACATCATAGTATTCAAATCAAGTGGTTCATTTCATGGTATTCAAATCAACAGATTCATTTCATGGTATTCAAAACAAAGGATTTAATTTGTGGAATTAAATCTAGGTTTTCAATTCATGTTATCAAATAAGGCATTAACACATCCTGTTAAAGTAAGGTTCAGAAACATGGTGTCTATTGTTGTAAACAAACTTGTAAAAGCATCAAGTATCATATTCATTAGCGTTAGTACTGGGTGATCACAACAAGGGAAAGCGGACACACACATCTGGGGCAGACCGATTTCTGCAGTTAGTTTTTAAATTTGTTTTATAAACCAACTGCAGATTTCGGTTACATATGGTTTCATCAAAATTGCTATACATAATCTAACTCCAAACGTGGTTTGGGACTTGATATTATATGTTGGCTTTCGTGCGAACAGTGATTGGACTGTTTACACTCATTTTCTTACTTGATGTTAGTTTGGGTTGCAGCTCATCCTTGTGAATCTTATGTTGCTTTAACTTACCTATGCCTTATATCATATACTCATTTTACAAATGATTAAACCTATTGTTCTCACCAACTACGTCTGTAGTTGACAGTTACTTTTCACGTGTTTCAGGTAATCAAGTTTAAGACATTCTCAGAGACAACTAAGGAGACCATACTAAGATAGAACAAGATGAAGAAACATGCTAGGATGGATTAGAAACACACTAAATCCTAATTGTTTAATTGTCTTGTTTGAAGTCTTATTTTGTAAACTATATTTTGGGTCTGTGGTTGTCTTTCTTTTGGTAGATAGATTGTCTGTAACTAAACAACTGTCTAAACATTATGAAATGTAGTAATCCTTTGTGGTTGTTCTTATTCAATACTTGTGCATGATTCAACTGTTCATACGTCACCGTGCCGTGGATTCCGCACGCGGCGCAGGGGTGTGACAGTAAATCACAAGTGGTGTGATTGCTTACCTTGAGAATCCTTGGTGAAAAAAGGAAGTCTCAAGGAAGTGGTGAATCATATTTTAAATTTTTGGTGGTTGGAGAGTGTAACACTTTAGTTGTGTTTTAAAGTGTTTATGAATATGCATTTCATGTGTTGAATATGTTGAATTAATGTAACAAATGGAAATCCTTGGGGAAAAGGAAGTTCCATTAGTTTTGGGTGAAAATTTGTGTTGTTAATGGGTTTAGGTGTAAATGACCCGTTTAACAAATCGTTTGGTGATTAACTTAATTATAACACCAAATTATGTTTTGAAACTTGGTAGTTATGTTTCAATGAGGTTATGGGATGTATTTGGGAGAAACGGAAGGGTTGATACGATCCGGGGTGGTTACGGATGTGTAAAACGCGAAAAAAAAAGTGCTATTTGGTATGTGCAGGGAGCATAAGCTATGCCCTGGGCATAGCCTACGGCTGAGTGCTTCTGTTTAAAGTAACCATAGCCTACGGTCAGACCATAAGCTACGGTTGGAGGGTTCTGTTTAAAGTGACCATAGCCTACGGTCAGACCATAAGCTACGGTTGGAGGTTTATGTTAAAAATGTCCATAGCCTACGGTCAGGCCATAAGCTACGGCTAAGGGTGTCCAAAATCACTCGCTTTGGTCGTTTAATCGCGTTTTAGGATCCAATAACCCTCCATTATGAATCAAATAGTATAAAAATAGGTGTTATTACTTAGTTCTAATGAACTAATGGTGATTTCAATGTGGTGTTTTGTAGGCGAACGCTAAGGGTGATGGCGCGCGTGATCGGGAATAGTATGAGGATTAGATCGAACCTATTTTGATTGAAACCCAATAACTTTTATGAATTGTTGTAAATGTTGCAATTGGGTTTTCAAATGTAGAACTAACTTAACTTTATATGTTTTGGTGAAAACTTGGGTTATTTTGGGTGATGAAAATGGATGTTTATTTTGAAAAAGCTGGGACCTATTTTGAATGTTATTATAAAGCACGTGATTTGCGTACGTGGGTTTTGAGACTTACATCGGCAGGCCCTTGAATAGTGTGGAATCCTATTCAAGGGTTTTCCAATCGAAATCACCAAGCCCATAGCAATCCGATGATGTAGAATCAACGTTTTGATCGAAATCGAAGCACCACGGGGTGAGAAACGAAGTTGGACAGGGAGAGGCGGCTAAAAACCCTAGGAGACTGACAGGGGGTGCTCAGGGGTCAGAGAAGTGATGTAAAACATTCTGTTTGTAGGTCTATATATAGACTGAGCTCATTCAGCCGAATAAGTTGTGAGAAACACTCATTCGGGCAAATGGCTCAGCCGAATAGGCTGGTCAACCGAATGAGTCATGCGAGTGACTCATTTGTTCGCCTCAGTCATTCACTAGTCGTTCATTCATGCGAAAGGACTCGTTCGTAGGTACCATTCGCACGAATGGGTCTGTAACATAGTCAAAGTCAAACATAGTTAAACATATTAAACTCAATTAAACATACGAACAATACAGAATAATCGATTTCCTTACTGATATAAACTTTATACAATCCAAGTCATACAAAATACAGAACTAGGGACATTACATGCATCAACAATTCAAAATGATAGGCAATAATATTTAAAAATTATAAAATACAATATCACATGTTCTTTTTATGAATTATATTCATATTAATATTCAGCCATTCTTTTATTAAATATATATTTAACATATTGATTAATAAAATTAAATACGAATTATATAAATATATCTTTTTTAAAACAAAATATTTTTTTAAATTATGTTAAAAAATCTTTTTATTAAAAAATTATTTTAAAAAACAAATTATTATAAAATTCAAAACATACGATTTTTTTATAAAACCATGAATTTTCTTTAAAATGCAAAATATTTTTATACCACTTTTAAAACAATTGAAAACAATATTGGAATCAAAAACCTACTAAGTTTTAAACTACAAAATATTTATAAAAAATGATATTCAGAACAATTTTTTAAAACGAAATCTTTAAAAAGCAAACTTAGAAAAAAGTTTAAAAATAATATTATTTGTTTAATTATTTAAAATATTTATTTATAAGTAAATTCTATAATATTTTATCTCAAATTATTCTTTTATATTTTGAAATTTTTATCAATAACTAAGAAATATTTTTTATTTAACGTGTGTACAGATCATTAAACTGATTAATTATACATACAAAAACGCTTGTAGTCATGACGATTAGTGTGTTTCTATTAGTTCATATGACCATTTTTATTTTACTTTTATGTATTTTTTTTTATTTTTATGCGTTTTTTATTTTTTATATGTTAATTTAAATTCTTTTTTTTTATTATCATTGGAGTTTTTTATAGTGTTTAAATTGTAAGTTTTTTTTGCTAACACATATTAATCAAACAAGATCTATATTGTAAAATGAAATTAAATTACCAAAATTTATAACTTTTAATGTAATTTACCTTTATTTTGGAGTAAATCACGATAGCCCATGTGGTTTAAGTATTTTAATCAGAATCTTATATCAATGCTATACATGTGATTTAAACAACAAATGGTTTTGACCTCCAATAGTTAGGTTCTGGAAAAACCGTTAAAGATAGGCTTCGGTGACAAAACAATTAGTTGTTTAAACCACATGAGCTACATTGATAGAATATTATATTTTGGCTTGAAATAGTTAAAACATTTAAATCACAGATGTCAAAACCATAATGTAATCTCTCTTTTTTTTGTTATAAAATTATATAGCAGTTCATTTGAACGAAATAACAAAAATTTCTTACATTTTTTAACACAACTTTTCACATGATTTAGTCACATCTTCGACCCACGTTTAGTGGAAAAAAACTAGGCAATTATATCTCTAACCACATTCCAAATCAGTAATCACAACCACAAACCATCATCCTGCACGCTAACATTACAACCATAATGACAAATTAAATTCAAGATATTCGATAATCTTTAACTCTTGGGCACTAATTTACCATCATCATATGTCACTAAACCACAACTTCAATCTTCAAAGAAATCACATTTTGATCATTCATTTCTTTAACATCATTCATGGCTTTTCAAGCCAGATTAAACTCCCCGCTAGCTCCAGTCATTCTCTTCATCGCTTTGTCGATCGCAGCTGCGGATTACTCCCCTCGATACGCTTGTGACACTAATAAAAACCCGAGTTTGAAAAACTATGTATTTTGTAACACATCGCTTGATATCAAAACGCGTGTTAGTGATTTGCTAAAACAGATGACATTGCAAGAAAAGGCGGGGAGTATTGTGAGTGTGGCTGACAGTATCCCACGTCTTGGGATACCGTCGTACGGGTGGTGGTCGGAAGCGCTGCATGGCGTTTCTGACACAGGACCTGCTACTTGGTTCAATGCGAGTGTGATCCCTGGTGCCACAAGTTTCCCTCAAGTCATTCTCACTGCAGCCTCATTCAATGAATCTTTGTTCAATACCATTGGAAAGGTACATGTTTGAAACTTGTTTTATTTTTTTATTCAGAAATAAAATATATTTCGTTAATTTGTTTAAACTCATAATCATACTCTATCTATTAAATTGTTTGTTAAATCATTTACTTTTTTGTTTATACAATGAATTTAAAACATTTGGAAAATCATTGAAAATCAAAACGTATACGTAACCGTGAAAAACTAAACTGAATTGTGATTCGGTTCAGTTAACAGATATACATCTTTTTGAACTCAGTTTATTCTGTGAGCTGGATAAAACAAATAAGTGATAATTATATATGTTGTATACGGCTAATCTGTCTTAGGGTACTACTAGGTGGTTTCAACCGAAGCTAGAGCAATGTACAACATGGGTGTTGCCGGACTGACATTTTGGTCACCAAACGTAAACATCTTCCGAGATCCGAGATGGGGAAGAGGGCAAGAAACACCAGGAGAAGATCCCATCCTAACGAGTAAATTTGGAGTAGCTTATGTTAAAGGTTTACAAGAACGAGAGGATCACGATAAAGAACGACTCAAAGTTGGAGCTTGTTGCAAGCATTACACCGCTTATGATCTCGACAACTGGAACAACGTTAATCGGTTTCGTTTTGATGCATTCGTATGTATATGTTTCATCTTCTAATACTAATAAACACTGTTATTATTTTTTAAATAAAAAAAAGTTTTTATCTCTTGAAAATCTAATCGGATATATGAATGTAAGGGGATGATTTATTTATTTATCTTTTAATTTTTTTTGAAGGTGACAAAGCAAGATATGGAAGATTCATATAACCCTCCATTTAAAAGTTGTGTTTTGGAGGGAAATGTTGCAAGTGTTATGTGTTCTTACAATCAAGTTAACGGTAAACCGACGTGTGCCGATAGAGAGCTTTTGGAAGATGTCGTTCGAGGAGAATGGAAGTTAAATGGGTGAGTTTTCGACCCGATTAAACGCTTTGTTTAGCGCCTACTTTAGTTATATATAACAAACGTTTTTTGGTCCCTCAGATACATTAGCTCCGATTGTGATTCGCTACGAGTCATGTTCGAGGTGCAGCGATGGGCTAAAACACCAGAGCAAGTCGCAGCCGATGCATTAAATGCAGGTTATATACAAGTCTTTTTGTTTTTATTTAAATAAGTTAAAAACTAGCTTCCCCTGCTTTTTTACCTCTACCCCCTAAAAGAACATCTATCCAGCACAAGCTCTATTTAACCTATGCTTGATAAACTGGGCAGATTGGGTTGAATTGGATAACGGTTATAGGTCAGGATGAGTGCGGGTTGAAAGAGTTTTAAGCAAAATCAGTTTAGGTTTAAAATGAGTCGTTTTTAAAACATCAATTTAGTTCACATTAATGTAAGTTGAAACTAAACAAATAGTTTATTTGAAAAGGTTTTAATGATTAATCAAATATATTATTGATTATTTTTAATCATTTGAATCCATTATATTACATAGTTTCTAAGTTACACGTCCTGACCCGCATTGTGCTAAGGTGTTACCCATCTCAATTCGTTTTATGTAATAATGTTACATATTTCAACCCAAAATACAATAATTATTTACCCAAATTTACCTATTTATCTTGCTACAACAAAGATTGTCGGGTCTAATTTAACCTCATTGGATTTGACTGTTACAAAAAAGTTTAAAAGACTTACTAAATGTGTTCCGGCACAACGCTGAACATTTTGTGAACCGTTTACAGGGTTGGATCTCAACTGTGGGGATTGGCTAAGGAAATTCACAACATTAGCTGTGAAGAAGGGGCTAGTGAAACAACCGGTAGTAGACCGTGCGGTCACGAACAGTTTCACAACACTAATGAGGCTGGGGTTCTTCGATGGTCACCCGAGCAACCAGTTGTACGGGTACCTAGGAAAGAAAGACGTGTGTACCCGGGCTCATCAGGACCTAGCCCGCGAAGCTGCTAGACAAGGAACTGTGCTGCTTAAAAACAGTTTCAGATCACTACCACTTCGTAAAACATCGATCAAATCACTAGCCGTGATTGGGCCTAATGCTAACGCCACACGGGCCATGATTGGTAACTACGCAGGGGTTCCATGTAAATACACGTCTCCTCTTAACGGGTTATCACGGTATGTTAAAACCACTTATGAACAAGGTTGTGATGTGATGTGTGAGTCGACCGCTCGGTTTCAGCATGTGAAGGATGCCGTGGGTCGGGCTGATGCGGTGGTTCTAGTCATGGGTACGGATCTTTCTATAGAGACTGAGGCACTTGATAGGACTAAAATTTTTCTTCCTGGACAACAAGATGTTCTTGTTTCTGAAGTCGCTAAGGCAGCTAAAGGACCTGTGATTCTTGTTATAATGTCTGGAGGTGGAATGGATGTTGAATACGCGAAACGTGACCCTAAAATCACTAGCATTTTGTGGGTCGGGCTACCGGGTCAAGAAGGTGGTGGTGCTTTAGCTGATATTGTTTTCGGTCGTTATAATCCAAGTAAGCTTTTTTTTTTTTTTAAATGACCCTAAATTCAGACAGAAACCATTATCACGATCATGTTTGACTCGTTTAAATAAATGAATCAAATTGGCAGTATTTGGTTTACACAATTTTAAATGAATTCGGGTTAGGATTGATATCGCTAACACAAATAAATATATGGGTCGTGTTCTAGTTGAATGATGAAACACATCAATTCATCAACCCAACATGATCTACGCCCCAAACTTTCTTATTATAGTTTTCGCATATTTTCAGGTGGACGACTACCAATGACATGGTATCCCCGATCATATGTGGACCAGGTACCCATGACCAACATGAAGATGCGACCAGACCCAACCAAGGGTCAACCAGGCCAAACCTACAGGTTCTATATAGGCAGACCCGTCTTCCCATTTGGGTTCGGGCTAAGCTACTCTTCATACCATTACAAACTAATCAAAGCACCCAATCTCATATCAATCCCATCGAACCAAACTCACACTCACTACTCATCAACCTGCAACACCATTGATGCAGCCGATAGTGTCTGCGCTAACTTGCACTTCGATCTAGATATCATGGTAACAAACGCGGGAAAGATGTCTGGAAGTCACACGGTGTTGTTGTTTTCATCTCCCCCGATGATATACAATGCACCAAAGAAGGAGTTGGTTGATTTCAAGAAGGTGTGGCTCGCGCCAATGAAGCACTCTGTGGTGAGGTTTAGTGTGGATATCTGCAAGCGGTTACGCGTGGTCGATGAAGATGGTAACCACAAGGTTGCAATGGGTCAGTATGTTCTTGAAGTTGGTGATATCAAACATTACATAAGTCTCAAGGGGTGAAGTGGTGTTTTGGTCTTTTTATAAAACAAGGGGATACGAACCCGCGCTTTGCAGCGGAACGGGTCGATTTTTAGTAAAATTTCTGCTTCTTTGATTACCTTTTTATAATATCCTTTTAAGTAAAGATATAAAATATAGTTATTGTTAATTTGACAAAAGAAGATAAGTTTACTATTTCCCTTCTCGTAGGTAAATAATGCTAAGAGAATTAAAACAAAGTAGAACGGATTTTGTTGTGATAAGTATTAAGGACAGTAGGTTATACAAATAATCGAATAAAATACATGAATCCATTAAATGTTTTGATCAACAGAATATGAATTTATATATGATATACATATTACATGTTATAGACTACATTTTATGAAAGCAACAAAAAGTTTAATATATGAATTTACAAACTCTTAGAAGACGACTCAAACATGTCATCATCATCGCTTGCAACTCTGACAACCATAAGCTCAGACGTGTTGTTGAATTACAATTTTACTACGAAAGCATATAACTGATCTTTTATTTGGCTCATACGCATTTTCTTTAGTGTTGTTTCATAGTGCATAGAAGAATGGTTTTGTGTCATATTCATTTTATGGTTTTTGGTCATATAACAGTTGTTCTTTAACGATTACATAAGGGTTTCATCTTTCTAAGTTCAACATTTGATTTTGATTCAATTAAATTGTAGCTTTATGTGATATTTAAATTTTAGATCACAAATATAATGTAGTTTCCTCATCATTAAATATCCACGTATATTGTCAATAAAAACAAAATGTTACTATAATAGTCATTTTTCATCTTTTTTGGAGACAATCAATTGATTATATGCACAAAATAATCAAACTGTAACCTCCAAGGAAGTGATGTAGTGGTTAAAGTGGAGGATAGACAAACTAGAGGTCTCAAGTTGAATCTCCACCTAGAGCAACTTTCCTTGGATGCCACCGACCATGTTGCTTGCGGTCGTGCCTTATATTCCTCTCGGTTAGTCGGGTATTAGGAGGACTCAGGGTTTGCCACGCAAGTGGGTTCCCATGAGTATAAAAAATATCATTAAATTGTAAATCAGAACCATACATAAAACAACACATAAATATTGCCAAACAAATAACATAAATTCATTGATTTTTAATCATTTCTTCATGAAAAGATTATCATTAGTCTCAATAAAAAGAAGAAGAGTGCAAAATAGGGACCCCAACATGCTAATCGATTGGTGTTCGAGAAAGACATAGAAGTAATGAAATTATGAGAAGGAAGAATTCTATCAACCTGCTATTGTGTCCTACAGAAATCCAACATGAAAGTTCAAATTTTTATTTTCTTATATTTCAAGGATGAACAAACAGGTATCTGACCACATATCAAATGATCAAATTAGCAACTAAAATTGTTACATCCTTGTGGTTAATCAGGCAATTTATGGTGTAATATGATCTCCAAATGAAGTTACTTATGATATGATGCCCGAAAACGATCATCACATATGTGCATGCATCTAAGATCGTGAACACAACAACATGTTTCCCAACCTGACCCATTTGTATACACACACAATAGATGATATACATGAAGGGCAACATATTAGACTTACAATCTTGCATGAACTAAGTTGTAACATACCATGGCCAGCTTGAATGACAACCAGTTTGTAGCAAGAAGGTCAATGGCAAAACAATATAAATCATTACAAATTTAACAATTTTAACTATCCAAATTCATCACAAGCATAGTTACTATATTTAATTAGCATTAAGAACAAATTTATAAATTTTTGGAGACAAAAAAGCTTAAAGTTACACATGATTTTGATATTTCTTAGATCTTTCTTTATATGTGATGATGAGAGGTCGAATAACAATCATGACATCAATTGTAACATCAGTGCCGGAATCGTACCGGAACAGTGATCTTAAACAGTAACATGAACAGTAATCAGGTACGAACTATATACATTTCAGTGTATTTCATATTCATATCAATTATTATTATCATTTGATGTTGTCATAGAGCAAACACAGAACTGTTTCAGATAAACAAAGTTCATAACTATGGTTTATTAGTCAGATAATTATCTGGCAACACAGAACCATCATGGTATTATTTGTTAGGATTTATTATGTATAAACGTATGTGAGGCTTGATAGAACAAAACAACACGGATGTTGTTATGTGAATGGTAAATCAACGAATTATTCGTATAGGTGACGATCTGTACGAATAAATCTGAAGGTTTAACGTTCTGAATAATATCCGATAATTAGAGAACAATATTGAAAAGTACAGTTGTCGACGTGTTCGTACGGGTGACGACTCGAACGAATACGTGCGATGACTGTACGATTCAATTTAAAGAGTAAACTTAGTATTTTGTAAATTTAAAAATAAACAAAGGATAATTAGTTAATTTATTAGGAATAACCACCTAAAATACTTTCATAAATCTTATTGTAAAGACTGGGTCGTTTCGTTACAAAAACAATGAAGAACCGACATTTTTACGCGAAACCGATTGAGACCGAACTTACCGGGTATATGTGGATCATTTAATGTGGTCATAAATGACCACACCAACCTCCACCACCCTCCTATTCCCTCTCATTTTCGTCCCACACACCTCTCTCTCTCTCTAGGAACTCTTCTCCACCTTCTCTCTAGAAATTCTTGGTGTTTTTCTTGTTGGATTCGAGCATTTTTGGTGTCAAAACGATCCTCTCATCATGTAGATTACAGAAGTACAAGAAATTTGGACTTTCATCCATACATTTTGAGGTAAATCTCCATTTTATTTCCGTTTTTAAGTGTGTATCACGAACCTCTTAAATTATTGTTGTTTTAGTCACATTGAACACTTAGAAACACTTAGATAAACACATATAAATGACTAGGAAGTTGTAGAAACTGATTTGTAACAGATTGGGGATTGAAAGATGAAGAAGAAAATGCAGGTTCGTGACCAGATACGATCAGGCGAACCTGTTGCAGGTCGACGAACCTTCCTGCTGGGAGCCGAACCTTGGTCCAACGAGCCTGTTTTCCTGGCCGAACCTGGGTTTAGCCGAAACTACTGACAGCCGAACCCTGAGTTCTGCCAGCCGAACCTGTCTCCTCTGACCAACAACCAGAGCCGAACCTGTGTACTCCTGACTCACGAACCTAGGATGGACGAACCTTGACCAACAAACCAATTGGGCCGAACCCAAGTCAGACGAACCTATGCTACCACGAACCTACTCATGGCCGAACCTTTGTTGAGCGAACCCTAAAGGTTCGCCGAACCTAGTGTGATAACCGAACCATAAAGGTTCGCCGAACCTGCTCTAAAAGCCAATAGGTTCGCTGCCCAAGGATGATCAAAACCCAAAGTGTAGGCTAATTAGGGAAATTCTGGACTTAGAACGTTTTGAATTGAGTTATAAGAACAAGGAAAGGAATATACGAGTACTCAAAGCTTAGAATGAACTAAGGAATATGCACTAGTGAATGTTATTGCATAAAGTGTTGGTGTTAATTTCAACATTTACAACTAACACTTAGCAATTTCATACGATTATATATAACTACATTAGATTGCTCAATTGAACACTCTAAGCTAAGTTATACACACGAAAGAACAAAGAACTATCGGAAACAAAGATCTAATAACAGGTTTAAGGTTAATTGAATTCGATTAACCTAAGCCTAACTTGTTGAACAACATTTCTCAAATTAAATTATAAGTTCTATTAAAATATTCTTTAAATTAAAGGAAATGATTTTTAACTTAAAGATGTAAAATGAAGTGTTTAAAATGTTGTAATTGAGAGACATTAAAAATGAACAACGTGAACCATACATCACTAAGGTGTAATGGTCATTATTTATGAGATTGGGATTGTAATTGGGTAATAAATTAGACTAGTTAGATTAAGTCTTAGGTGCACGTTAGCAACATAGGACACTTAGTTGCACAACGAGACCAAACCTTAGTTACGACGACAAATACGCATACTTATCGTATTCGAACTCTTTTAAAACAACTCAGGAACCTAAGATACTTAGGCTACAAGCAAAGAGAGCGTATTTTGTGATAGTACAGTACAGAGCAACACAGGTGAGTTCATTACCCCTTTTCTAAATATTTTTGTTTTATGAACGCGGGGCTGTGAAGCATGCGTAAATTATTTCCTTTGGATTATATTTACTTAAATGCTTTTACTTGTATATGTTTTACACGTATAACTGTTATTCTAGATCCTGTCTAGGTGAACTGTTTCAAATCAAAGAACTATTTTCAAAGAACTAAAGATCTAAAACAAAGGACTATTTACAAAGGTCTATTTCAAAGAACTAACGGTCTATTTTCAAAGAACTATTTTCAAAGAACTAAAGATCTAAAACAAAGGACTATTTTCAAAGGTCTATTTCAAAGAACTAACTGTCTATTTTCAAAGAACTATTTTCAAAGAACTAAAGATCTAAAACAAAGGACTATTTTCAAAGGTCTATTTCAAAGAACTAACGGTCTATTTTCAAAGAACTATTTCAAGGGTGTGTTGTCAAAGAACTAACGATCTATTTCAACGAACTAAGTACAAAGAACTATTTCAAGGGTCTAACTGGGAAATATCAAAGATAGCATGTGCCAATCTCAGGTTGGAAAGATGTCCTAGCTAGACTGATCGAATATGAGACGCATGCTTGATGATATTTACAGTATTCCCTAACTGTTTTGAGGAACATCTGGGAAATCCTCAAAGATGACATGTGCCAACGAACTATACGAACTATGAACGGTCTAAAGAACTATAAAAGCCTATATATGAAAAGATGTCCTAGCTAGACTGATTGATTATAGGTCACATGTTTGATGAGGTTTACAGATCTCCTTTACTACTAAGTACCTGATTGCTATACTAGTCTACTCGAGTTAACCAAGGCCCAATCATTAGGACTTAGATTTTATTAAATGTTTATTTATTTATTTAATTAAGCATTTATTTAACTGTTTCTACAATTGTTGTGGTTGATCATAATTGCATGATGAACTGAAGGAATCAATAGAGATTTCAAATTGTTGTATTTACAGGAACAAAGAACTGAAGAAAAAATAGGTTAATGGTATGGGTAAAATGCTTAATTATCATTAACAACAATGTCCTATGCGGATTAGTATATGGTGGGACGGCGTCTGGGCGGGTTGTAGGCTCGACTCAGGGTTATGCCCTATATATAAGCATACCGATCTGGATGATACATGTGATGTTAATGAGATTAAGGTTGTTACCTGAGGGTTTAACAAATGTTTTGAGTGTACATTAGAACTATAGTGGAATGGAAGTGTATGGTAGGTAAAAATGCTTAATTATCATTAACAACAGTGTCATATGCGTATTAGTATGTGGTGGGACGGCGTCTGGGCGGGTTGTAGGCTCGACTCAGGGGTATGCCCTATATATAAGCATACCGATGTGAATATTACATGTGATGTTAATGAGGTTAGGGTCTTTACCGAAAAAGGTTTACAAATCATTTTCAATTACTAAACTATATGAACTCACCAACCATGTGTTGACTTTATTTTTGCATGACTTCTAAGGTGACGAACAGGTCAATTAAGAAGCTTATGCTTTTGGACTAGGACTTCAGATAGAAGACTTAGTATTTTTGGACCTGCATACTTTTGGAACATCATTGTACAATTATTTTGTATATCTTGTGTAGTTACAAGATAGAAATCTTATGATGTTTATGATAGATTTACATTGTTAAATTATGAACGATACGGATGTAATTTAACTTTGTAATTCTATTCTATTTAGAATTTCTCATTTTTATCATGTACAATGTAAACAATCTGATCACTTCGATTATCACTCACGATATCGCGCCCCGAGAACCTTCCGCCCGACAGGGAATCCGATCCTGCCCCGCCGGCTTGGGGTGTGATATCAATAACAATTGGTTGTGTAAAAAGTTGATCAGAAAATGGATTGGAATCCGGGTGATTTACAGAGGCAATATCAAAAAGTAACCTGAATCCCTAAATCAAATTGTTCGGTCCATTCAGGAGGAACCTGCAAAAAGCGATCATTTAAGAACACAAAATATTTGTTCGTAATTCGAGATAAATGTGTGTGTGTGTGTGTTTTTTTGAGAGGCATACATATTCAAATTATAGTGCAATTTATTAAAGAAGGCTTCCAATATACCATACGTTGGGTAGGTATGGTAAACACTATCGAAATATTATTATCCTAGTATGACAGATTTTGGCCTATTACACATCCCAAGTTTTGTGCAACAAATTTAGGTATAACAACATATAATTTAGACATCAAATTATCAGCAAAGGATCTCAAATCATAATTCTATGCATACTCCTATTGTAAACATATTTTAACACAACAAATCTTCATTTAAGGTTTTGAAGCTTTTGAAATCTCTAGTTTCACAACTGAATTACATCCTTTGAGGTTTCATAACCTCATTTTAGTTCCACTCTCTTTGAGATTCAAGATCTCATATTTATCATACACCTTTGAGAAAAATTGATCTCATTCGTCTAATCCCAACTTCCTTCGGTGTTCATGACTCCATTTGGTGTATAAGCAATTCTCCATATACTCATTATAATTAACAAAAATTTCAAGCTAATTTAATATATAATGCACACCTATATATATAATTTGTTACTGCATTACATTATCAACCATTATCAATATGTAAGCATGAACACATGTGCATCTTTATGAAATCAAACAATATGTATGTGCAGCAAATTATGTCAATATATATACATATATATTCACATACACCATATTACACAATCATTCTCTTCCAATATAATAACAATATTAAAACATAGAAATCGTAATTACGTATATTTAACATGTCTTTAAAGTTCTAAGTAAGGAATAATTATCTCGATCATGTGCTATTCATGTGTGTTGCATGGTTGACTTTCTAAAAATCAACTGAACATTTGTTTTCGTATTCACATGTTTATACCACTTTCTTTCTTAAGTAGAAGATGGATTCTAGGCATTTGGAAAACGTATAATCTAGATCAAGAATCGCATCAATATGATCAAACTGTTCAACTTCAAAAATTTTAGCCAACTTCAACTCAATTTAATCATTTATTTTCAAAAATATGAATAACTCAATTTATTAACTTTTTTATGTAACGACTCGTTTTGTTTAAATATTATAATATAATTGATTAAGTGAAATTTTGGTTAAATATTTATTTAACTAGTATTTGAATTGTGTGACTTGTGGTAAAGTTAATAACTAAGTTAGTTAACTTAGTTATTTGTTTTGAAAGATTGAGGGTTAAAGTTGCCAAAACCCCAAACTTGAAAAATTGGTGGATAAAACTTTGACTCAAGTCAAAGTTATATTTGTCATATGTGTGTGTGTTATGTACGTGAGAAGCCATGGAAGAGAGGAAAACGTGAGCTAGTCTTCAAATTGGTGGTGATCTTGATATTTAATCAAAGTTTGAGTAGCTAAATCACTTCCTTTAAGTGAATTTGAGGTTTTTATTCTAGTTCTTGAAGCCTTTGGAAGATGAACTTGAATGGGTTTTCATCAAATCTTAAATTGGTTGTTATCACTAGCAAAATATTGTTGTTTTGGTTTTGTAATCATGTTCTAAACACCCAAACACATGATTCTTATATAAAGGATCAATAGGTAAGGATTGGATGTTGGGTAAAGCATGTGGGTTTTGGGTTTACATATGAACATGGTGAAATTGATTCTAAGATAATGTTATGTTGATGTTTTGAATGCAAGTTTTTGGTCAAAACTCAACAAATATGTTAAATTATGAGATTGATCATAGAAATGGGATGTGGATAAATTGAAACTAACAAGATAGTGTGTAGGTAAACGCTTTCACATAAGTTGTTTGTTAAAACGCCAATAATTGATTTTTAGTCAATAATTGGAAATTTGGTCATGAAATGGGTTTAAAAAGTAATTATCATTATAAAATTGGTGATATGATGGTAAAAATGTTGAATTGATAAGTTATGTCAATCTTAACTAGTATGGTAGTT
The DNA here is from genome assembly GCA_009363875.1 of Mikania micrantha. NCBI lineage: Eukaryota > Viridiplantae > Streptophyta > Magnoliopsida > Asterales > Asteraceae > Mikania > Mikania micrantha. The sequence continues at coordinate 36,439,874 of CM018683.1, read as the reverse complement.
AAGAGGATTGAATTGTTGTAACTAGGTGGTGATAGTGGAACTTCAAAAGGAAGTCAACGGGAAGGCAAAGCACCGATTGTTAACCCGTGATTAAAAGTGCTAAAGTAAGTTATCTAATTACTAAACACCATATATAAGTAATAGTTATAGTCTATTACTTGTATTGGATTGATTATGAATGTATGAGTAATTGATGATATTGGTTGGATTGTATGGTTTGACTATTTAAAAGTCAAACTGTTAATAGATTGAAATATTTGACTTGTGAATAGATTCAATTGAGTTAAATGAAAATTGGTTATGTAAGTCTATGATAGAAGTATCTTAGTATATATATATATATATATATCATAGTAGCATGGTTTATATTTGGTTATAAACATATAAATGGTTGGTTGAAATTGAGAACTATGATGGAAGGACTAGAGAGTGAACATCATAGTTTGAATTGGAAATTATTGATTACTTCACCACTTGAATGTGGAAGTAAACTTTGGCAATTTATGATGGAAGTACTTGGGAGAGAACGTCATAACTATATTGAATATCAAGTTTCCACCTAAGTGTGGATAATTGATTTGTAATTGATTAATTGATTAGAATTGGTTGAAATCTATAATGGAAGTACCTGAGGGTGAACATTATAGTAATTTTTGATGAAATATGTTTGGTTATCATTTGTATAAATAACTTTGTTAATAGAAATTTAAGTTTGTGAACGAACGCCTTTTGGTGATTTTGACCCATTTTGAGGTTTTGATTTTTAATTGAATGATTTGGTGCCCAAATATGTTTGGATATGTTATGATTTGAAATTGAGGAGTTGATAATCCATATAATATGTATTAGGAACTTGAGATTTAGTTTCTGGTGGTTTGGAACGATCGAAAGCAGTTAAAAGGGTCAAAACGCGCGAAATGGAAGAAAACCTGCACCCAGGGCCGTAGGCTACGGGCTGGGCGTAGGCTACGACCTAAGGTTTATGTTCCAGTGGGCGTAGGCTACGGCCAGGCCGTAGCTTACGGCCCAGGCAAATCCCAAATCGTCCGTTTTGATGTTTTAAACACATTTTAAAGCCTAGAATCCTTTCGATTCGAACCATAACATGTATTTGGATAATCTTACTTAGTTCTTATGAACTAATGGTAAAATTATATGTGGTGTTTGTAGGTCGAAGGTAGATGTGCATAAAAGCTTATGATCGGGCCGCATATTTTGGAAATATCAAACGTTATGCAATGTTTGGTTGTTGTGTTGTCTTATACATTATGGTATAATGATTTTGGGATGTAATTAGTAACTTGTAATGTTCATATTACTTTTGTAAATCTTTTTGGCGCTTCCGCATAATCCTTTGATAAAGTTTTTGTGATAAACTTAACTGGGACCTTATTTTGACACGTGTAAGCGTGTAAATATTTTAGGTGTTACATTTTACTAAGTTGAAACTCAGTAAGTTTAATAAGTGATGAATTAGGGGCTTTGAAAGCTGAAATTGGACAAACGGTAGACAACCTTGGACCTTCAACAAAGAAAGTCACTTATAAGGAGTTCAATGCTTGTAAACCCTCCGTGTTCAAAGGGGAAGTTGATCCTTTGCTAAGTCAACGTTGGATTTCAGATATGGAAAGCACGTTTTAAACGAGTCATTGTGACCCAGACGATGAAGTTGTTTTTGCTGGCAATCAATTGAAAGAATGTGCTAAGGATTGGTGGGAGCTTCTTCGTGATGGAATTACAAGCCTCACATGGGGGCAGTTTAAGGAACCCTTCCTTAAAAGATTTAGTCCACAAGCCGCCATTGATCGAATCACGGAAGAATTTCTTCATTTGAGGCAAAAAGATGAGAGCATTGATACTGTCACTGCTATATTCTATGATAAGGAGAAATTTTGTTCGGATTTGTTACAGGCGGAGAAGATGTGGATTAATAGGTACTACAACATGCTAAATGCCAAGTATCGTGAATTTCTCACTCCATCTAAGTGTGAGACACTATCGGAACTTGTTGATTGTGCACGTGAACAAGAATTGGAGTTGAAAAGACAAGAAGAGCGCGGAGAAAAGCGCAAGGTTGAAACGATTGAAACTTCTTCAAAGAAGGGAAAATTTTCCAGTCCTTCAAAGAAGTTCGTATCGGGGAAAGAAATCAAGAAATGCAACAATTGTGGAAAGAATCATGTGGGGGAGTGTTATGCTAAAACTTTAACATGTTACAAGTGTGGAAAACCGGGGCATCTTGCCTCTCATTGCACAAACACTCCAAGTATATGTTTCAATTGCTAACCTGGACATAAGAGAAGTGATTGTCCAGTATTGAAAGGAGCTGGATCGGGAAGTGCTAGTGTGAAGAAGCCGGAGATCCATAAACCAAAAGGGAGAGCCTTCCAGATTACTGCTGAAGAGGCTAAAGCGAATCCTGATGTGGTGACAGGTACTTTTCTTGTCAACACTTTACCGTCTTATGTGTTGTTTGATTCCGAAGCAAGTAGATCATTTGTGTTAACTAATTTTATACATCATTCGTCATTTGTGTTGGAAAAGATGATTTCTCCTTTAGAAATTGAAGTAGCTGATTCTAAGAGCTTTTTAGTCTTTAATGTTTATCGAAATTTTAAAATCACCATTGAAGATGAGGATTATGAGATAGAGTTGATGCCAATGCTACTAGGAGAATTTGATGTTGTGGTTGGAATGTATTGTTTGTCTACACATCAAGCGAATATTATATGTGATCGTAAGGTGGTTCAATTGAAGTCACCCAATGGCCGTGAAGTTTGTATAAGTGGCGAAAGAAGATATGGAGCTGTTTTATGTTCGATAGTCAAAGCAATGAAATATGTAAATCAAGGAGGCAAGTCCTACCTAGCATATGTGGTTGATACGGAAAAAAGAGTAAAGACAATTGAAGATGTTCCTATAGTTAGAGACTTTCCAAATGTTTTTCCGAATGATTTACCAAGAGTTCCTCCAGAAAGAGATGTGGAGTTTCGTATTGATTTAGTTCCTGGGGCTAAGCCAATTGCTAAAACACCTTATCGGTTGGCATCAACCGAAATGCAAGAATTGATGTCTGAACTTCAAGATCTTCTTGATAAAGGTTTTATCTGACCTAGCATTTCACCTTGGGGTGCTCCGGTGCTCTTTGTCAAGAAGAAGGATGAGAGTATGAGAATGTGCATTGATTACGGAGAGTTGAACAAGGTAACTGTGAAGAACCGTTATCCATTGCCAAGAATTGACGATCTTTTTGATCAGTTGCAAGGAGCCAAGTGGTTTTCCAAGATTGATCTATGTTCGGGTTACCATCAACTCAAAGTTAAAGAAGATGATATTGAGAAGAAGGCTTTTCGTACTCGATATGGGCATTACGAGTTTCTCGTCATGTCTTTTGGATTAACTAACGCTCCAGCGGCGTTTATGGATTTAATGAATCGAGTATGTCGTCCGATGTTAGACAAATCTGTCATTGTGTTTATTGATGATATTCACATTAATTCTAAAAATGAGGATGATCATGCTTGTCACTTGCGCGAGATGCTTGAAATTCTTCGAAAGGAGAAACTATACGCTAAATTTTCTAAATGTGCTTTTTGGTTGCAAGAGGTACAATTTTTGGGGCATTTTGTTGATGAAAAGGGTATCCATGTTGATCCTTCTAAAATTCAAGCTATCTCTAAGTGGAGTTCACCTAAGACTCCTACTGAAGTGAGAAATTTTCTTGGTTTAACAGGATATTATAGACGTTTTATTCAAGACTTCTCTAAAATCGCTTCTTCTTTGACTAAGTTGACAAAGAAGGGAGTGAAATATGTATGGGGAGAAGAACAAGAGCAAGCTTTTCTTGAGTTGAAAACAAAATTGACTCAAGCTCCCATATTGACATTACCCGATGGACCCGATGACTTTGTGATTTATTCTGATGCATCATATTCGGGTTTAGGTTGTGTTTTAATGCAACGGGAAAAAGTGATTGCGTATGCTTCAAGGCAATTGAAGATACATGAAATAAACTACCCAACCCATGATCTTGAGCTTGCGGATGTAGTTTTTGCTCTTAAAATTTGGAGACATTATCTTTATGGTGTAATGTCACACCCCGAACATGCGGGCTGGATCGACTTTCCCGTCGGGCGGAAAGTTCTCGGGGCGCAATATCGTTTGATAATCAATTTGATCAGATTGTTTGCATAGCACATGATGTATAATTGAGAAATGCTAATCATGACAATGATATAGAACTACAAAGTTAAATTACATTGTTAAGTTCATAATTTAACTAAGTAAATCTATCCAAAGAAATCAATGAGTTTCTATCTTGTAGCTGTAGAAGATCTACAAAAGATGATTCATTGTTTTGTCATTCAAAAGTATGCTCGACACAAAATATAGCTAGGTCTTCTAAAAGTCCACTAGCTAGGTTCCTGATGTCTGGTGACTAAACCTGTTCGTCACCTGAGAAAACATGCATTTTCACAAAGTCAACACTAGGTTGGTGAGTTCATAAGTTTGATAATTGAAAACGTTGATTTGTTCACATACACAGTCACAATGTCATACATGATACTTGTTATTGTTTAATTCGTCTGTTCACACAATGGCCTCTCCATAGTTATATTTACAAGTAGTGGAGTCCTATTAGCTATGCTTATATATAGGGCATATGTAGGGAAACAAGCCCCAGCCAACATCCCACCACATACCTAATAGAACTCAACACCACTTGCAATACAACTATCGATGCCCATTTTTCATCTCATATGTTCAACCCGTTGATATTCACACGTTCGATTGTGTTCATCACCCAGTGTGTTATAAGTAGAATAATATAGTACGAGGGAGTTAGTTATCAAACCAAAGTATTGATAAACCCTCAATGTGTTAAGGAAGGTAGACTATTTTAATTTGATCCTTGTTATTATTCTATTGCTTGTGGGGTTAACTGTTAATCACTTTAATAATAAGAGTGTTAGTTAACCAATTGATATTTGTTCTCAACTTGAAGTGCATAGAGCCTAAAAGGAATCCATTGCAATCCTCACGTAATCAGATTACAATGCATCTGATTTACCTCTACCACTTTGTATCACCATAGGCCTCATCGAAGCTATTACCAGTATTATTGTCACACCCCTGCGCCGCGTGCGGAATCCACGGCGCGGTGACGTATGAACAGTTGAATCATGCACAAGTATTGAATAAGAACAACCACAACGGATTACTATGTTTCATAATGTTAAGACAATTGTTTTAGTTACAGACAACTATCTACCAAAAGAAAGACAACTACAGACCCAAAATATAGTTTACAAAATAAGACTCCAAACAAGACAATTAAACATTTAGGATTTTAGTGTGTTTCTAATCCATCCTAGCATGTTTCTTCATCTTGTTCTATCTTAGAGTGGTCTCCTTAGTTGTCCCTGAGAATGTCTTAAACCTGATTACCTGAAACAAGTGAAAAGTAACTGTCAACTACAGACGTAGTTGGTGAGAACAATAGGTTTAAGCATTTGTAAACATGAGTATATGATATAAGGCATAGGTAAGTTAAAGCAACATAAGATTCACACGGATGAGCTGCAACCCAAACTAACATCAAGTAAGAAAATGAGTGTAAACAGTCCAATCACTGTTTGCACGAGAGTCAACATATAATATCAAGTCCCAAACCACGTTTGGAGTTAGATAATGTGTCAACAGTTTTGATAAAACCATATGTAACCGAAATCTGCAGTTAGTTTATAAAACAAATTTAAAAGCTAACTGCAGCAATCGGCCTGCCCCAATGTGTGTGTCCGCTTTCCCTTGTTGTGATCACCCAGTACTAACGCTAATGAAAATGATACTTGATGCTTTTACAAGTTTGTTTACAACAATAGACACCATGTTTCTGAATCTTACTTTAATCGGATGTGTTAATGCCTTATTTGATAACATGAGTTGAAAAGCCTGGATTTAATTCCACGAATTAAATCCTTTGTTTTGAATACCATGAAAAGAACCACTTGATTTGAATACCATGATGTGAACCACTTGATTTGAATACCATGTTTTGAACCATTTGATTTGAATACCATGTTGTAGTGACCTTGTGTAACAACAAGGTTTATAACAAAAGAGTTTATCAAATCATTTATTTAAAAGTGTTGATCCTTTATAAGAACATTTGAGTAAATCTGTTATAACACATTTCAAAGAGTCTTTATAAAATCCTTTTTAGTACAAAGATTCCAATAGTTAATAAGTCCTTAAAACGGTTGACAATTTCTTTAAACAATTGATGAATCCCTTGGATTCGTAAGATGAACCTGTAATGTTTATGAAATACACATAACTTGTGTAATGAAACAAGATTGAAATAGCGGTTTTGATCACGTGTTCCACCCCAAAACAATTATAAAACAGTAAAAGAGGGGCTAATCTCACCTGTCTGCAGTAGACTCTGAACTAAACAGTTAGCAAGTAGCAAACAGGACTTCTAATTGTTTCCTATAACATTGTAATCATACATAAGATATATGATTTATAATTGTATAGAATTTGATTCATTGATTGACTTGTGTTCTCATGATTTGATTGTTGTGAAAACTTGAAAGTTATGAATTGAATCACTTGATTGATCATGGTCCAAGAAACGAATGTGAAATGATCCTTTGTGCATAAATCTTATGCATAAATGATAAATGTTTGAGAATTTGAAAATCATTGATTACTATGATTTATGAAAAAGATGTTCCAATTGTTTAAGTCATGAGATTGTGACTTGATCCCATTATTAGTTTAAGTTGCAACTTAAACCACTAAGATCAAATTACAATCACTTGGAGTTGTGGCCAACCATGGACCATTTCAGTTAACCATGAGCCAATTGAATGTGGTGTTGGGCCAAATAGGTGTGATGTTGGCTCTAAAGGATTCGAGTTGAGCCAATCAATGTGTACACAGGCCTTGTAAAAACACCAATGATAATTCCGGTAAGGTCATAGTGAGCCGATTGGGGTTGGGATTGAACCTAAATGATTTAGTTAGGCCATCCAATGTTTACATAGGTCATGCAAGCTTCCAAGGAGATATTGGGCCACTTAAGATCAAAACGAGTCTATATAATTCGATTGGGCTTGCTTTATATCTATGGGCCACTTGCTAATGGAATTGGGCCGATTACCCTTGAATTGGGCCGAAAGAGGTTATGGCCTCCAACTTGGGCAGCGAACCTTCCATGGTTCCATCATTAGGTTCGGCTTATAGGATGTGCATTCAAGGTTCGTCGATGCATGCAACAAAAGGGTTCAGTTGATCCTGATGTAAAAGGGTTCGGCATTCAATGGGTCGAACCTAGGGTTCGCTGCATGCATACTAAGGTTCGTGGCATCCTTATAAGTTCGCTAAGGTTCGGTAACAGCTCGTGGAACTCCTAGGGTTCGTCTGGTTAAGATCAACGAACCATAGGTTCGTTATGATTGCAGGGTTCGCGGCATGCATGGGAGGTTTGTTGTAGGTTCGTAGGCTACTTTAGGGTTCGGCTGGTTGAATCCAACGAACCATGCAGGCTCGTGAAGGTTTTTCATAGACCAGAGGTTCGTGATGGTTCGTGAAACACCTCAGGGTTCGGCCAGCAGCAGGTTAGGGTTCGGCAGCCACCAAATGGTTCGGTACACAGCAGGAGAGGGTTCGGCTGCCACCTGCCCAACGAACCTGTCGAGCTGCACCCTCACCATCATCAAATCTCTTGATCCAGATCACGAACTCATCTATTATGACTTCAAGGAATATAACTATAGGTGCGAAAATGGGATTGAGGTGCTAGAACCGGCTAGGTATCGGCTTTCCACCACAAACACACACAAAACCCTATTTTCCGAAACTTCAAGCTTCGTTACCTCGAGATTGGCTGGATGGATCTGCGAAAATCTTGTACTTCCGTGTAGAGGATGTCGAGGGCTTCGCGTGGACACCAAGAATGACGAATTCCGTGGAGAAATAAGCGAGTTACGAACGTTTAAAGTGAGTTTTTCTAGAGAGAGAGAGGGTAGACGAAAATTTAGAGAGAGAAAGTGGTGTAGGTGAAATAAATGAGATAAATGATCTCATTCAAAGCTTTTATAGCCCGGGTGGTATTCGGGTCCGTTTCGGTCGCTCGGTTCGCGTTTCCGGAACGTAACGCGTATTTTACGCGGTTTTAAAATAAAAGACTTGTTAAACTCATTTAAATGATGAGTTTCAAAATTGTAAAAATATAAAATAATTAAAATAACTATTTTTACTCTTCGTGTGTTGTCGGACCGTTAAACATTCACAATTACGTGTATACCCGCAATCGCGTACGTTTTCCGATCGTATTAAAAATTTTAAAGTCGTTTAATCATAATTATAAGTTCAACATTCGTATCATTATGGATCGTCACCCATAACTATACTCAGTCTCGCTTACGTATTACGATTCTTGTTGAATTAATTGTCATAATATTCGTCTTGACACTACGCACCAACACTATCCTGTTACACCGAACGCAGTATATATATAGGGCTCACTCTCGCTGCCCACCACTGTTTCGATATAACACAATACTGTTCTTGCCTAATGAACTCGACTGTAAATAAATAATACATACTTGTTAAACGATAAAGATTCTAACACACAAGCACATAATGACACATGATTCACATTAACTGACTGAACATGGATACACACTGTTCTAACACTGTTCACTACTACATGACTAAATGTACAAATGTTACAGTCTCCCCTAGTTAAGGGAATTTCGTCCCGAAATTAACTAGCCGAAGATACTGTAAAAAGATGAGGGTACTTAAGCTTCATCTGGTCTTCACGTTCCCAGGTGAACTCAGCACCGCGTTTGCCCTCCCATCGCACTTTCACGATCGGGATACGGCTGCGTTTAAGTTTCTTGACCCCATGATCCATGATCTCAACTGGACGTTCAATGAATTGCATGTTGTTCTGAATCTGTATGTCTTCCAGTGGAATCTGAACATCATGATCTGCCAAGCATTTCTTAAGATTCGATACATGAAAAGTATCGTGAACATTGCTTAGCTCCACTGGAAGTTTGAGTTTGTAGGCTACGGGACCAATCCGTTCCAGGATCTCAAAAGGTCCAACGTACCTTGGTGCAAGTTTCCCTTTCTTCCCGAATCGGACAACGCCTTTCCAGGGAGAAACTTTGAGTAAGACTCGGTCACCGACTTGAAACTCAAGCGGTTTCCGACGTCGATCAGCATAACTCTTCTGCCGATCTCGTGCGGCCTTAAGCCGTGACTGAATGATTGTGATTTTGTCTGATGTTTCCTGAATGAGTTCTGGTCCTACGACCTGTGAGTCACCAATCTCGGTCCAACAGACCGGTGATCGGCACTTTCTACCATATAAAGCTTCGAATGGTGCACATTGAATGCTCGTATGATAGCTATTGTTATATGAAAACTCAATGAGTGGGAGATGAGTGTCCCAACTTCCACCGAAGTCAATGACACAAGAACGAAGCATGTCCTCAAGTGTTTGGATAGTCCTTTCGCTTTGACCATCGGTTTGGGGATGATACGCCGTGCTAAGATTAACACGCGTTCCCAAAGCCTTTTGCAATGATTGCCAAAAGCGAGAAGTGAAACGACTATCACGATCAGATATGATTGATGTTGGTGTACCATGACGTGCAATGATTTCGTTGATGTACAGAGTGGATAGCTTCTCCATTTTGTAATCCTCTCGGATCGGGAGAAAATGAGCAGATTTGGTGAGTCGATCAACGATCACCCAAATCGAATCGTAACCTCGCGGAGTTCTCGGCAACTTTGTTATGAAATCCATGGAAATTTGCTCCCATTTCCATTGAGGAATTTCAGGTTGCTGTAGAAGTCCCGAAGGTTTTTGATGTTCTGCTTTGACCTTTGAACATGTAAGACATTTTCCCACATACAGTGCTATGTCTTTCTTCATTCCCGGCCACCAGTAAGATGTCCTCAAGTCTTGATACATCTTGTCGGCTCCAGGATGAACTGAGTATTGCGACTTATGAGCCTCATCACAGATGAGTGTGCGCAATTCTTCAGACTTTGGAATCCAAATGCGGCCGTTGAGATATAACACCCCATCAGATCGGAGTTCTAGTTTCTTCTCGATGCCACAATCCAAGTCTGTTTTGAGTTGATTATCTGTTACTACTTGTTGTTGTGCAATACGAATCAAGTCTTTCAAGTTTGGCTGTGTGTTGATCTCCATGGCTCTTACACGAATCGGTTTGACTGGTTCCTTGCGACTAAGAGCATCCGCCACCACATTGGCTTTACCCGGATGGTAACGAATCTCACAGTCGTAATCAGTTAGAAGCTCAACCCAACGTCGTTGTCTCATGTTGAGTTCTTTCTGATTGAGAATGTGTTGTAGGCTCTTGTGGTCTGTATAGATGACACATTTAGTACCATACAGGTAGTGTCTCCAAATCTTCAATGCAAAGACCACAGCCCCTAACTCAAGGTCATGAGTAGTGTAATTCTTCTCGTGAACCTTGAGTTGTCTTGAAGCATACGCAATGACCTTGTCCCGTTGCATAAGTACACAACCGAGACCAAGGTTTGAAGCATCACAGTAGACAATGAAATCATCACTGCCTTCTGGAAGACTAAGGATAGGGGAGTTGCATAACTTCTGTTTAAGAAGTTGAAATGCATCTTCTTGTTTCTGTCCCCATATAAACGCTTGACTTTTCTGAGTCAAAGTGGTAAGTGGCAAAGCTATCTTAGAGAAGTTTGCAATGAATCTTCTGTAATAACCTGCCAAACCCAGAAATGAGCGAATCTCTGTTGGAGTAGATGGGGTAGTCCAGTTCTTAATCGCCTCAATCTTCGCCGGATCTACATGTATCCCATCCTTGTTTATGACATGTCCTAAGAAGTGAACTTCCTTTAGCCAAAATTCACACTTTGAGAATTTAGCATAGAGTTGTTCAGCTCTTAGTAACTCTAAGACTTTCCTCAAATGATCTTCATGCTCTTGTTCCGACTTGGAATAAATCAATATATCGTCAATGAAGACAATAACAAACTGATCCAAGTATGGCCTACAGACTCGATTCATCAAGTCCATGAACACTGCGGGTGCATTGGTCAGTCCAAATGGCATAACCACAAACTCATAGTGTCCATATCGAGTCCTAAATGCAGTCTTTGGTATATCCTCATCATTTACTCTTAACTGATGATACCCAGATCGTAAGTCAATCTTAGAGAAGCAAGTTGCTCCCTGTAATTGATCAAACAGATCATCGATCCTGGGTAGAGGATATCTATTCTTGATTGTCAACTTGTTCAACTCACGATAGTCGATGCACATACGAAATGAACCGTCTTTCTTTTTGACAAAGAGAACCGGAGCTCCCCATGGAGAGAAACTCGGTCTTATGAAACCTTTGTCTAACAGTTCTTGAAGCTGACTAGACAGTTCTTGCATCTCAGACGGTGCTAATCGATACGGTGACTTCGCCACTGGGTTTGCTCCAGGAACGAGATCAATTCTAAACTCCACTTGTCGGACTGGTGGTAGTCCAGGCAAGTCTTCTGGAAATACGTCTGGATATTCTTTGATAACTGGAACATCTCCAACTGCTTTCTTTTCAGGTTTCTTTTCCACTACATGAGCTAGGAAAGCATAATATTTCTTCTTCAAGTACTTCCTCGCCTTGATGCACGATACAATCTTCAATCCGCGGCATGGTTTCTCGCCGTAGACTATCATCGTTTCGCCGGACGGTAGAGGAATTCGAATAAGTTTCTCAGAGCATACGATTTCAGCATTGTTTTTGGATAACCAATCCATTCCTATCACAACTTCGAAGCTTCCGAGAGTCATAGGAATGAGATCGATGGAGAAAAGATGGTCATTTAATCTTAATTCACAACCATGGATTATGGAATCTACAACTATAGTCTTACCATTCGCTACTTCTACTGTATAGGGAGCAGTAAGTATAGATAGTTGCATATTAAGAACAGAAGCAGTATGAGCAGAGATAAAGCTTTTATCAGCACCAGTATCGAATATGATAGAAACATAGTGATCATTGATAAGAAATGTACCCGTGATGACTGCCGGATCCTCACGTGCTTCAGCAGTCCCAATGACAAAAGCACGAGCAGCAGCAGTATTGTTGTTGAGTTTTGGACACTGATTTCTGAAGTGTCCCTCTGCTCCACAATTATAACAGGCTCTTCCGCCTGTAGCATTAGTGGTTGTGGTAGCAGTTGTTGCAGCAGCAAGATGAGCAGATCTACAAGTAGCTGCAAAATGTCCCATACGCCCACATTTGAGACACTTCTTGCATGGAGTGTTGGGCAGATGATGATACTGGCATTTGGTGCAAAGTGGAAACTGGCCAGTGTACAGCTTTCTAGCATTAGCAGGTTGTGGCATAGCAGTAATGGGTGTGGCATGAGTAGGAGCAGCCGCAGTCAACGCTGCAAAGTTCTTGATTGTCTTTTGCTTCTTCTTCTTGTGATGATGCTGTTCAGGCTTCTTGCCTTCTTCAATCTGTGCTCTCTTGAATCCCTTTCGGGTGAGCACTCCAGACTTCACATATTCTTCAGTAAGTGAAGCACCAAGTTGAATTGCTGGTTCCAAAGTAGTGGGGTTGTTCCCCATAACAGTTCCTCTGACAACCAAAGGCAAACCTTCGATGTATTTCTCTATCCTGCGGGATAGAGGAGTAACCAGATGGGGTACCAGAATGCACAACTCATGGAACCGAGTTGTATACTTTGCGTTCTCACCACTATCTTGCACCAGATTCCACATCTCCACCTCCAGTTTCTTCAGTTCATGACGTGGACAAAACTTTTCCACAAGTAAGTTCTTGAATCCGTCCCATGGTAAAGCTAGAGCAACTTCACGTCCTCTGGTGTTCTTCTCAGAATTCTACCAGGTGAGTGCGCCTTTGTGAAAAGCGCTTGAGGCCATCTTGACCTTCAGATTCTCAGGACATCCAGTGAAGTCGAGAATGTCTTCAATGCTTTCCAGCCATTGCAGTAGGCCGGTAGCTCCTTCAGTACCGGAGTACTTAGGAGGCTTAGCATCGTTGAACTGCTTGAATGTGAAGTTAGCAGTTCCAGTAGTTGTAGCATTTGAGTTATGTGCTGAATCACTAGTACTTCCCCGAAGATTCTGGGTAATATCAGTGACCATACCAGGGATTACTTCCCTCATATGAACAGCAATAGCTCGAGCAATCTTGTTGATTTCATCGTCGTTGCCACTTGTTGAACCCCCTCCGTTAGGATCACGTCGGGGAGGCATTCTACGAATAGAAGCCACAAGTGGGTCAGTAATGAGAAAGGATACAATTGAATTTTCATGATAAGGTCAGTAATATATCCATACTACTAGTATTATCATTCAATTGTAATATGATCCAGTACACGTATAAGTTATCAACTTATTTGCATACTTATCATGTGAATATGTACGATGTTCCATGATCTCTCCACCAAACCTACACACTGACACTTTCCCGATATACCGAAAATAGCTTATATATAGGGCTCACTCTCGCTGCCCACCACTGTTTCGGTATACCACGATCATGCCCTTTCTAGCATTTGGCAACACGTTTGTACTGATTTCCAAGTGTGTTCCATTGATTAAGAATCCCATGATCTTTGATCAACTTGAACTATGATTGATTCCATGATTGAACTATGATTATGTTATGCGTGCACCTACTAACAGTTGTTAACATGTAGAACTAAATCATACGTGTGTTCTACACTTTCCTGTTAACTTATGTCAGTAAGTACTAATGATGTAATCACTTAAGAATTTCACTTAAGGTTTACATTGCAAATGTTCACAACTTGATTGATTCACCATAATGTTTGGTTCATCCAAGTTTGAATTGCACTATGATTTGATTCACCACTGATTGTTTCCCAAATGTTTGTATCCCATGTGTTTGACTAATGATCCATGTGTCCAGTTGATCCCGAATCCTCACTCCAAATACAAACGCCGAATTCCCCCTAACATACTGAGATAAGCTTATATATAGGGTAAGCTCTCACCGACCCACCACTTACCTCAACACATCAGCGTTAATCCGTCGTCTATATTTGGGGCTAAGATTCCAACTGTTTATTGATTATGATTGTTTCATGATTGCCTCTTGTTCTGTGACTATGATAATGATTATGTAAACCATGGTTCTTAATTTACTTAGAAATTAAAACCTTAGGTTTTAGCATGTGTGTCCTAGGTTAATTAACCTAGGTTCTCAATACCTACAGTATCGAGTATAATGATCCCTTGTGAGAACTTCAACTAAAGAATACTGTTACACAGATTCTAAGTTATAAAGTTCCTATGATAATGAAATAATGATAACAATGATAACAATGACAAGGATTTCAAATCAGGATTCTAAATTAATAGATCTTGACAATTGAATTCCTATAATGAACATGACAAGGATTTCAAATCAAGCCTCTAAATTAATAGATCTTGACATTTGAATTCCTATAATGAATATGACAAGGATTTCAAATCAAGCCTCTAAATTAATAGATCTTGACATTTGAATTCCCATAATGAACATGACAAGGACTTTAGATCAAAGATACCAATCTTTGCCTCTAAATCCCATAATGAATATGACAAGGATCTTGGATCAAAGATACTAAATTAATAGATCTTTGCCTCTAAATCCCATAATGATCTCTGTGTGAGAATTTCAGATCAAGGATACTAAGAATACAGATCCTTGCCTCTGAAATCCTTAAATGCATATGTGTGAGAATTTAATCCGGTTTCTAAAATTATAGAAGTCCGATTCAAATTCTTTGACTCAAGATCTAATCTTAGAAAAATGTCCCTAAGATCTTTCAAGCTTATTGTAGACTTAATGCTCACTTAAGTTACTTAGATCCTAAGTATCCTCAAGCCTATAGCACTTAGTCCTATTGGGTAGCTTAGGTTATAGTCTAGGTCATTAAACATTGGGTTTTTCCTAGTTCTCTACAACCTTGGCTCTGATACCAACCTGTCACACCCCTGCGCCGCGTGCGGAATCCACGGCGCGGTGACGTATGAACAGTTGAATCATGCACAAGTATTGAATAAGAACAACCACAACGGATTACTATGTTTCATAATGTTAAGACAATTGTTTTAGTTACAGACAACTATCTACCAAAAGAAAGACAACTACAGACCCAAAATATAGTTTACAAAATAAGACTCCAAACAAGACAATTAAACATTTAGGATTTTAGTGTGTTTCTAATCCATCCTAGCATGTTTCTTCATCTTGTTCTATCTTAGAGTGGTCTCCTTAGTTGTCCCTGAGAATGTCTTAAACCTGATTACCTGAAACACGTGAAAAGTAACTGTCAACTACAGACGTAGTTGGTGAGAACAATAGGTTTAAGCATTTGTAAACATGAGTATATGATATAAGGCATAGGTAAGTTAAAGCAACATAAGATTCACACGGATGAGCTGCAACCCAAACTAACATCAAGTAAGAAAATGAGTGTAAACAGTCCAATCACTGTTTGCACGAGAGTCAACATATAATATCAAGTCCCAAACCACGTTTGGAGTTAGATAATGTGTCAACAGTTTTGATAAAACCATATGTAACCGAAATCTGCAGTTAGTTTATAAAACAAATTTAAAAGCTAACTGCAGCAATCGGCCTGCCCCAATGTGTGTGTCCGCTTTCCCTTGTTGTGATCACCCAGTACTAACGCTAATGAAAATGATACTTGATGCTTTTACAAGTTTGTTTACAACAATAGACACCATGTTTCTGAATCTTACTTTAATCGGATGTGTTAATGCCTTATTTGATAACATGAGTTGAAAAGCCTGGATTTAATTCCACGAATTAAATCCTTTGTTTTGAATACCATGAAAAGAACCACTTGATTTGAATACCATGATGTGAACCACTTGATTTGAATACCATGTTTTGAACCATTTGATTTGAATACCATGTTGTAGTGACCTTGTGTAACAACAAGGTTTATAACAAAAGAGTTTATCAAATCATTTATTTAAAAGTGTTGATCCTTTATAAGAACATTTGAGTAAATCTGTTATAACACATTTCAAAGAGTCTTTATAAAATCCTTTTTAGTACAAAGATTCCAATAGTTAATAAGTCCTTAAAACGGTTGACAATTTCTTTAAACAATTGATGAATCCCTTGGATTCGTAAGATGAACCTGTAATGTTTATGAAATACACATAACTTGTGTAATGAAACAAGATTGAAATAGCGGTTTTGATCACGTGTTCCACCCCAAAACAATTATAAAACAGTAAAAGAGGGGCTAATGATCTCACCTGTCTGCAGTAGACTCTGAACTAAACAGTTAGCAAGTAGCAAACAGGACTTCTAATTGTTTCCTATAACATTGTAATCATACATAAGATATATGATTTATAATTGTATAGAATTTGATTCATTGATTGACTTGTGTTCTCATGATTTGATTGTTGTGAAAACTTGAAAGTTATGAATTGAATCACTTGATTGATCATGGGTCCAAGAAACGAATGTGAAATGATCCTTTGTGCATAAATCTTATGCATAAATGATAAATGTTTGAGAATTTGAAAATCATTGATTACTATGATTTATGAAAAAGATGTTCCAATTGTTTAAGTCATGAGATTGTGACTTGATCCCATTATTAGTTTAAGTTGCAACTTAAACCACTAAGATCAAATTACAATCACTTGGAGTTGTGGCCAACCATGGACCATTTCAGTTAACCATGAGCCAATTGAATGTGGTGTTGGGCCAAATAGGTGTGATGTTGGCTCTAAAGGATTCGAGTTGAGCCAATCAATGTGTACACAGGCCTTGTAAAAACACCAATGATAATTCCGGTAAGGTCATAGTGAGCCGATTGGGGTTGGGATTGAACCTAAATGATTTAGTTAGGCCATCCAATGTTTACATAGGTCATGCAAGCTTCCAAGGAGATATTGGGCCACTTAAGATCAAAACGAGTCTATATAATTCGATTGGGCTTGCTTTATATCTATGGGCCACTTGCTATTGGAATTGGGCCGATTACCCTTGAATTGGGCCGAAAGAGGTTATGGCCTCCAACTTGGGCAGCGAACCTTCCATGGTTCCATCATTAGGTTCGGCTTATAGGATGTGCATTCAAGGTTCGTCGATGCATGCAACAAAAGGGTTCGGTTGATCCTGATGTAAAAGGGTTCGGCATTCAATGGGTCGAACCTAGGGTTCGCTGCATGCATACTAAGGTTCGTGGCATCCTTATAAGTTCGCTAAGGTTCGGTAACAGCTCGTGGAACTCCTAGGGTTCGTCTGGTTAAGATCAACGAACCATAGGTTCGTTATGATTGCAGGGTTCGCGGCATGCATGGGAGGTTTGTTGTAGGTTCGTAGGCTACTTTAGGGTTCGGCTGGTTGAATCCAACGAACCATGCAGGCTCGTGAAGGTTTGTCATAGACCAGAGGTTCGTGATGGTTCGTGAAACACCTCAGGGTTCGGCCAGCAGCAGGTTAGGGTTCGGCAGCCACCAAATGGTTCGGTACACAGCAGGAGAGGGTTCGGCTGCCACCTGCCCAACGAACCTGTCGAGCTGCACCATCACCATCATCAAATCTCTTGATCCAGATCACGAACTCATCTATTATGACTTCAAGGAATATAACTATAGGTGCGAAAATGGGATTGAGGTGCTAGAACCGGCTAGGTATCGGCTTTCCACCACAAACACACACAAAACCCTATTTTCCGAAACTTCAAGCTTCGTTACCTCGAGATTGGCTGGATGGATCTGCGAAAATCTTGTACTTCCATGTAGAGGATGTCGAGGGCTTCGCGTGGACACCAAGAATGACGAATTCCGTGGAGAAATAAGCGAGTTACGAACGTTTAAAGTGAGTTTTTCTAGAGAGAGAGAGGGTAGACGAAAATTTAGAGAGAGAAAGTGGTGTAGGTGAAATAAATGAGATAAATGATCTCATTCAAAGCTTTTATAGCCCGGGTGGTATTCGGGTCCGTTTCGGTCGCTCGGTTCGCGTTTCCGGAACGTAACGCGTATTTTACGCGGTTTTAAAATAAAAGACTTGTTAAACTCATTTAAATGATGAGTTTCAAAATTGTAAAAATATAAAATAATTAAAATAACTATTTTTACTCTTCGTGTGTTGTCGGACCGTTAAACATTCACAATTACGTGTATACCCGCAATCGCGTACGTTTTCCGATCGTATTAAAAATTTTAAAGTCGTTTAATCATAATTATAAGTTCAACATTCGTATCATTATGGATCGTCACCCATAACTATACTCAGTCTCGCTTACGTATTACGATTCTTGTTGAATTAATTGTCATAATATTCGTCTTGACACTACGCACCAACACTATCCTGTTACACCGAACGCAGTATAAATATAGGGCTCACTCTCGCTGCCCACCACTGTTTCGATATAACACAATACTGTTCTTGCCTAATGAACTCGACTGTAAATAAATAATACATACTTGTTAAACGATAAAGATTCTAACACACAAGCACATAATGACACATGATTCACATTAACTGACTGAACATGGATACACACTGTTCTAACACTGTTCACTACTACATGACTAAATGTACAAATGTTACAATTATGACATGAGAGAAATCAATTTCCTCAGTCTACTAATCAACAAAAATCGATTGATTAATTACAATTATCGCTGCAGATTAATATCACTATGTGTCGCTTCCCAGACCCTGACTGTTCGTCGCCCTGTCACCGGTCATACGTTACTGGCCAATGTTCAATACGATCAACATACCAGCCCTACAAGCCGGAGGTTTGTCAAACCTATGGTACCACTATGCTATCGTCGGTTTAGTCACGTCAACTAACTGGTCAGCGATTTGTGTGAGGGAATTACAATGATCAACTTGAATACATGGCACATGATTGTCGTGATATAATACAGACAGTTCAATAGTAATAAATTGTTGTTGTGTTCACCAATATTGTTTGTTCTCATTGCTGTGTTCTCGTTGTTGTTAACAAAGTTATATAAGATCTTGTCTTATTATACAATGTTAGTTGTTGTGTGAATGGTGTTGTTATCATGAAGGTACGTTATCATGATTATCATTCATGTTGTTCCATATGGTCACCCTGTTGCCACTACAGTGTTGTAAGAACTAGTCTTACTTCACTTAGTCGGCTCAGGTGGTGGATGATCTTTGTTTCATGTTATCTTGTAGTCTGCACCGAGTTGTAAGCCGAGTGTTATAAGAACTTGTCCTATTACACTTAGCTAACTCCAGTGGTGAATGATATTATGAAGATATGTCATCTTCATATCATTCATGTTTGTTGTTGTTGTCATCATGTTCACCTGTGATAATCACATTGTTTGTTCTTGCAAGAATAATTAAATGTTATAAGATAAAATCTTACAACTGCATTATTCTATTGTGTTGATGATTCATGAAGTTACATTATCATGTTTCATCTTAGTTGTCTCTGTCATGTTATGATCATACAAGCATGCATACAATGATAAGCGATAATAAGTCAAGCAATATTATCTAAATCAGAGTATAAACAATATGTTGTACTAAAGCTTTTAAGTAAATAAAAGATTTAGCATGTTTCTTAGCCCTGAGAGTTAAAATCAGTTAAGATTAGAAAAAGGGGCGTATGAACTCACCTTGTAGTTGTTGTGGTTGACTAAGTTCTAGCAAGAAATGCACGCGCTTTTTGTTGTACTTGATGTTGTTTTCACGATCCTGTATTGATTTCACATTGTTTGTAACTTATAAGTATAAGTTATAGATGACTTGTGTGCGTGTATGTGTTAGCCCTAAAGTTGGCTAACACCCCTCGGTCTTGGTCTTCATTCGGCCCCGGTACTATTATTATAGGTCATACTAACACTTAATCAAACTAGATTAAATTTAGTATATCTACTTATGAGTTTTATGTTTAACTTTGTTTTGACCTTGCCATGTTGTGTAGTCTTACCAAACCTTATAGTTTATAAACATAAACTTAGACTTTAGATTATAGGTTAATACCCCTTAGCATCTCGTAAAAGAGTTTTGTAAGATCATTGTTCCATTTGTCTTAGCACTTTGAAATCACTGGTTAACATATTCAAAAAGGCTAGGTTTTAGGTTTTTTGAGATTCCTTAAACACAAAGTCCATCACCTTTGTAGTAATACCCCATGATTATCATGCATCTTACTCATTAAATTTTGTTTTCAAGTGTTTGTGTTCCATATTAGGGATGTGGGCCAAATAATTGGGCTAGCTGAATGACATGTGGGCTAAACCACTGTGGGCCGAACCAAATCACTTGGGCCGAGTGAATAGGCTTGGGCCGAACTGGGCCGGATTAAAAGGTTTGGGCCGTATGAGTTGTGTGGGCCGAATATGTATGCATGGGCCGAAGGATTGGGTCTAGCCGAATGAAACCGTGGGCTGTCCGTATGAGGGTGGCTGGATGTAATCTCCTTCGCCCAGATCTTAGCCGATCGAATAAGAGTCTGGCCGAATAGTGTTTAAGCCGAATGGTGATGCGATGGCCAACTAGGGTGGCCGGCCGAATGAATGCTTGGGCCGACTCAAGGTGGTTCGACTGATGTTGCAACCGAATGAGTATGGCCGAACCAAAGTGGCCGAATGACTTGAAGTGGCTCGGGCGAATGGCTGCCACGACTGACCCTAGCCCGAATGGGATCTCACGAGCGAATGGCATGGCTGGGAGTATGGAGCCTTTCGGCCGAGTGAGTCCCCTCCCTTCGGCTCTAACCTATTCGACCCCCCCATTCGGCCTAGCTACAGGCTGTCGCACCACAAGTGATTCGTCGGGTTCTACATGTGGCCAGAAATGGTCTCCAGTGATGGTGTCATGAAGGGATGTGTTTTCGGGGGTATAGGGTTCAAAGGGATAGGTTTAGAACCGGTTGAGGGTTGAGGTCGAACAAAGGGTGCAAAAACCCTAATTTTTGCAACTTTTGCAGCTCCATACTTTGATTTGTAATGGATTTTGCTCTAGATCAGTTGTACTTTCGTGTAGAGGAGATCAAGAGCTTTGTTTAGGCTCAAGAATCATGCGATTTCGTTAAGAAATGAGTGAGATCCAAATGTTTGAAGGTTAGGTTTTCTAAAGAGAGAGAGAACCGGAAATGGATGTTTAGAGAGAGAAAGTAGAGGTGATGAATGAGGAAGAAGCCTCATTTAGACTTTATATACCCCGAGGGTGTTCAGGTTCATTTCATTTGCTCGGTTCTCGTCTTCGTTGCGTTTCAGGAACGTTATGCGCGTATTTACGTATTTTAAATAAAAAGGATTTGTTTTTTTTTAATATTTAAAAGGTGCTTATTCCTAGTAAATCTTTTAAATTTGTTTTTCTTGAATTATTTCATCGAGAACTTTTATTTTAAAGGTTTCGTCAGATCGCGTCACCTTCGTGCGTATTCGTTCGAATCGTCACCCGATCGAACACGACGTTGGTTTTTCTTTCTTACCTTTGTTTTCTACTTTTCAGTCATCATTTCTGAACTTTAAACTCACAGATATGTTTGAGTGAATCATCACCCACGCAAACATACTGTCAGTTCATTATTCTGAAATAACACTGCATTTATGTTCTGAATTGTGTTTCCTCACTGACGGACTCAACTAAACTTCCTGTTTTCACATTGATTTTCATAATGACTTATCGGCCATCTGATTCCTGTCATCTATGGATATCCGATCGCAACCGATATGTTCTTGTTGTTTGCTTTTACACTGTTGTTTCTCTTGATTCATTGTATTAACTGTACTTAGGTTTTCACCTAAATACAAACAATTGTGGTTTATCATGAGTTGTACTTACTGTATTTATGTTTTCACTTAAATACGTACAACTGTTGCTTGTTATCTGAGTTTTTTTGTTACACACACCGTTCATACATTGTATTTACACACAGTAAATAGTGAAAATACACATACCGTACGGACTTGCCGGACGATCAGGTACTGGATGTCACATGTAAAGTGTATCATTTACACTGACCATAAAAGCCTTAAATATTTCTTTACTCAGAAAGAATTGAATATGAGACAAAGAAGGTGGTTAGAGTTAATCAAAGACTATGATTGTGAAATCCTCTACCATCCGGGAAAGGCAAATGTGGTTGCCGATGCTTTAAGTAGAAAGGAATATTCACCTATAAGGGTGAAGGCGATGAAGATTGTGGTTTCTTCGGATATTGTCCATCAAATCAAATATGCTCAAGTTGAAGCACTCAAAGAAAAAAATTGGAAAAGAGATCGTATTAAAGGCCAAATACATAATTTGGAGGAGGATAATCGTGGGTTAAAAACAAGGTGGGGTCGAGTTTGGATTCCACCTACATGTCCATTTAAAGTAACATTGTTGGAGGAGGCCCATAAATCTAAATACTCGATTCACCAGGGGGCTACCAAAATGTATAGAGATCTTCGAAACAATTATTGGTGGCCGGAGATGAAAAGAGACATTGTTAAATATGTTGAAAAGTGTTTATTTTGCATGCAGGTTAAAGCTGAGCATCAAAAACTGTATGACAAGTTACAACCATTGGAAATTCCCATGTGGAAATGGGAACACGTTACTATGGACTTGATCACCAAACTCCCTAAAACAAAAAGGGGGCATGACACGATTTGGGTTGTTGTTGATAGATTGACGAAAAGTGCTCACTTAATTCCTATTCGTGAGACTTATTCGTCCGAGAAAATGGCAGAAGTGTACATACGGGAAGTTGTATCACGTCATGGAGTTCCTGTGAGTATTGTATCTGATCGAGACACTGTTGATTTGAAGAATCGATCACGAAATTCTACGATTCGATCATAAACGTGAGGAATTCGTTTACAACTAGATTTGAATCAACAATGACAATGTAATAGATCATGAATCTGAATTCTTCATTGTTATCCAAGTGTTTACAAACAATAAACGTGAAAATACAACACTTGAACGATCAAAAGAAACAAAGATGAAGAGAGTCTTGATCTTGAGCTTGAGAGAGAATTTGACTTTTTGTGTGTGAATTGTAAGCTCTAGATCTCCAAGTCTTCCAAGTCTACCTATATATAGGTTTCAAAAGGTTTGCCAAAGGTTTGGCAATAGGTTTGCCAATAGGTTTGCCAAACCTATAGGTTTGCCAAACCTTAAACCATGTGAGCACCAAACCTTTTAGCCATCAATCATAGCCAAACCTTCTTGGATCTTTAGCCGAACCCTTAATCATATTCTACAGACTATGATTTCATATACAACAAGCCAGGTTCACACATTAAATGCAGCTTTCACACAGAAAATGCACTAACATACTCCCCCTTGAACCTTGCTGTTGTATATGCTCAAACATTTTGTGCATCGGGGAACATATATGCATCAACATACTCCCCTACAACCTTGCTATCAACATACTTCCCTTCAGTTGTAGCTGTTATATTTTCACACAGAAAATACATCAGTCTCTTTGTTTCTACTTCACCCTCTTAATCTTAATTTCATTCACTCTCTCTTTCCATCTTATGTCTTTCTTTTTCAAGATTCACTTGCTGAGGACTGCAGTGATATCTTCCACACACAGATCTTCATCACTCTTATCACCTGCATCAGTTGATACATAATCAAAACTAAATCTTTTGCTTCACATGTGATCATACTAGATGCCTCATCACAATTCCAATTTCTCTTTGTCACTTATTAACAGTAAATCAATTATAGTGTTTACAAAGAATTAGTAAGTCACATCGGATAGTCTAAAAGAAAATAGAAGAAAATTTTTATGAATTTTTTCAATGATTTGAATAAACTCCCCCTAAAGCTATGAATTGCAAAATTGTATATCCTAGAATCCTACAAAATTTGTATTCTAACTAAAAAATAAATATGTTTTTGATGAGAAAGATCCAAACATGAGATCATATTGTAATCATACCTCAGCATTACTTGTTGATTATTAATGATATTTATTTATTTGATGCACAAGCCAAGCACGATTGCCAGTATATGGATCCACTTTAAGTCTTACCACTTGTTGTGAATTTGGATTAATGAAAACCAATCACAAGACTTTGTGTTCCCCACTCACTTGAACACATCCCCACTTTGTGAAACATCAACCAATAGCGATACCATTGTAAATTATAAGTTCAAATTCTTGCTTGGTTTGATCATGCAAAAATAAAGCAGAATATCTTTTGTGAAATAACAAAGTGTAAAATAAAACAGAATGTTCAAAATCCGGTAACAAGATTGATACTTCCGTATGCGCAGATGAAACCATAATATTGAACCAAAAAATAAGTTAAGTTTAAAACCTAGCAATCAGATTGATACTTCCGTATACACATAGAATGCCTAAGTTCTAAACAAACCAAGAAAATAAAAGCAGAATGTTCAAAACATAACAATCAGGTTGATACGTAAGTATACGCATAGAATGTCCATGTTTTGAACGAAAATAAACGAAAAAATGAACTCAGAATTTCTTTAGAAAACAAAACACATGATCAAACTAGTATATATACCAATACAATTAGCAATCACTGAGGCAAATGGCCACGCACTCAGGACAAAGATCGAACACTGTGTTCTAAGTAATGTGTCCCACAAAGAATGATTATGGCATTAGTCTACAGAAATCACAACTAAATGAAAGACCTACCAACATATCATACTGAGTGCATTGTGATCGCTTTGTATTTGATCTTGTATGATACAAGTAAGCTTTAGAATGTTACAATGTACAATCATATCTCAAAGATCGGATCGATTTCTCAATTTTCTAATTTTATATTGTTTTTGATTTTTTTAAATTTTTACTCCCCCTAAAATGCTAAAAATAAAAATCTTTTTGATTTTTAGAATTTTATAAGTATATATAGAAAAATCAAAATTCCCGGAAAATTGACAACCGATATGATTTACCATCTTTGTAAAACATTATGTTCAATGTGACTTGAAAACATCAAGAAAATATGACAATGTAATTCAAAACCTGTCAAGTTCTCCAGATTAATATGACAGTTAAAGAATTAGAACGATTTTACCAAATACACGCCAGGAAGTTTCACTATCAATGAGCTCTCCTCCAATTGATAGGTCCTCTTGAAATCCTCCTGCACACACTCACAAACCATTAGATATATTTAGTCACCCAAGCCTTCGAGGTCTTGAGTTTTCCATGAAAATCCATATACCGAAATTTAATCCATTTTCCAGTTGAAACTAAAGAAGTTTCCTTTGAAACTTTGTTTGTTTTTGGTATCCGCAACTGTTCCTGTTCAAGTGCATTTTTAAGATAATACTTATCTTGAATCACCACATTGTTGTTAAACACCAAATTAGTCATTAAAGGTTTTGAAAGTTTCAACTTTTCTTCATCCGAGGCTTTCACAAGTTCTTCCTTGTTTTGATTTGGCATTTTATGTCTTTTAGGAATGAACTTTGAAACCTCTGTGACACAAGACTTGGCATTACTAACTTGTCCTTGTAACTCACACAGATAAGGACAATTAGCAATGATATGCCCTCTTGTTCCACACTCAAAACATATTCTCCTCTCCACAAACCTAGGAGAATAGTTTTGTACAAACCTATGGTTTTGGTGATTTACCATTAGTGAACCATAAACCAATCTTTGATTACTTGTTGAACCCATATGAGTCAAATGTGACTTCTTATCACTTGACGTGAGAGACTCAAAGTTCAACTTTTCACATCTTGTGGGACTAAGTGAAATCTTGTCTTTGTTCCAAGACTTTGAAGTATTACACTTTGATTCCACTCTGTTTGATGCACATGATGATTTCACAACCCATTTTGATTGAATTTGACGTTTAGGTTTTGAACTTGAAAAACCATTTTGCTTTGAAAAATTCATATTTTCATTCTTTGAAAACTTTTTAATTTCAACCAATGGGGTTTTGAAAGAAACTTTCTTTTTGGATGATGATGCAGAGTTTGAAACACATGATTTTACATCATCAAAGATATTATTGTGAGAATCATCATAATCCTTACGTACATCCATCAACCCACATCTGTACAATGTCTCCTCATCATATTCCTCAAAAGTACAATCTTCAATGATCGGAGGAATGTCGTCATCAGCACAAATTGGAGACTTTCCCTTATTGAGAGTGTTATCTATTGAAATTTCACTATCACTTGATTTCTCAATAAGAGGACTTGAAGAAATTATAGAATTATAATGATTCTCCAATTTGCGCATGATCCTGTCAAAGTCCCTTTTTGCCTTGTCCATTTTGATTTTAATTTTATTTACTGCATTTGTCAATTCAACATTTACTTTGCTCAAAATGTCAAGTTTTTGTTCAGAAACACTTTCATTGGCATTTGACTTTGACAAATCATCAGTCAACATTTGAACCTGTAACTTCAAATCTGCAATCTGTTTTGAAAAAAACTTTTCATTTGATTTTAAATCCATGTATGCTTTATTGCAGTTTGGTAAATCACATTTCAAATTCATGTTTTCTTCCTCCAAACTCCAAATTTTTCCCTCAAGATTTAAATATTTAGAGCATGAGAGTTTAGAAAATGTACCTGAACTTACCTCTTTATCTGAAATGGTATGACAATGGTCTTCACTAATGATGGTAGTTGTTTCAGACAAATCATCAGAGGCATCCTCATAAACACTCTCATCCTCTGTTAACACCACTTCAACACTTGAAGTTTCATCCTTTGACTTCAAAACATCATCTTCAGACTTCTTCATCTCACTTTTGATATCAGAATCATCAAGAATGTGTGTATCTTCAGTTACATTACATCTCTTATCTACAACTTCATTCATCTGTTTGCTATCTTCAGACATTTCAGGTTCAATTGTTTTATCAGATTCTGACATTGAAAAATCCTCACTCTTCTCTTCATCACTACCTTCCATCCTCAAATTTACACTTGTCTCAATACAATCTTCAGTTTTCAGATCATCTTCCTTTCCTTCATCAACATCTTCTTTCTCTTTCTCAGCACTCATACTTGCCTTTAACATGTTTCTTTATTCATCAATCCACGAGAAATCAACAATTTTCACAATCCATTTTCCGGTTCTCCTTATCTCCGATTCCATTTTATCAACCACATCTTTGAAGTTTATTAATGTGACATGATGAATAACTTCTGTTTTCTTCATTCTTTCAACAAAATCACTCCATCGATAAGGTAAGAACTGCGTAAACTTCTCAACTATTTGCCCATCAGTGATATCAAACTGAAAATATTTCAATTCTTGCATAAGTGGTAAAAGACGATCATAAGCATCATTGATCTTCTTCGCAACATGATTGTTGTATGCAAGTTGTAACAAACTCCACTTTGCACATGAATGTGACATTTGTTCAAAATCAATCTTTTTAATATCTTTGGAAATGATCACCGAAAACAAGTCACACAATTCTCTTTCTTGATTAAATTCAAACAATTGATCTTCATTCAGTTTTGATGTCCCAAAAATATCCTTTGATTTCAGACATGGTTTCTTGTATTGATTGTACAATAAATTCTGATAATTTTCATCCGCTTTAGCAATAAATGTTTCGAATGTGGATCTCCAGTTCAGATAATTGTCCAAATTGTCCAACACAAGTCCATTGTTAGTCAACCATTCTACGTTCCAATTCTTGTGTGTCATAGTTAACTTTTATTTTCAGAACATCAAAGTTTAACCTCTCAAAACAAAACAGCTCAAACCTTGTCTTAACGTTCGAATTAGGTCTTGAAACCTATCCCAAATGATCCGGAAGGCCCAAAATAGGTAAACAAGGTTCACTTGAACTTTTAAAATGGTATATTTCTTGCAAAACTCTTCGAACAAACCTATTAGAGGTTCTCCCAACCTTTTCACGAACCTTTTGAGGTTTTCACGAACCTTTTGAGGTTTTTCACGAACCTATTGAGGTTTTGGCGAACCTATGAAGGTTTTGGCGAACCTAGGAAGGTTTTGGCGAACCTAGGAAGGTTTTTGGCGAACCTAGGAAGGTTTTTGGCGAACCTATGACGTTTTTGGCAAACCTATGACGTTTTTGGCGAACCTTGAGGTTCCCACGAACCTATTTCTCACGAACCTATGTAGGTTCGGCTCTTAGGTTCGTCAAAGGTTCGGCAGATCGCACGAACGAATCTGCAAATCACTAAAATGGCTCTAGAATCTTCATTTTTTGGAGTTAGAAGGCCTATGAGTAGTCAAAATCTTCGTTTTTTCGAGGCGCATCTTTCTTTCGGATCAAAATTTGCAAAAACTTGATAATTTTTCATAGATCTGGCTTTTTGTTGACAAAAACGTGAAGAACTTCAAGAACACCACCAAGATGATGAATTTTTTGATCAAATTACTTGAGATTGATGTCCAAATAGTCGTAGAATCGAGCCAAACGCTCTGATACCACTGTTGATTTGAAGAATCGATCAAAAAATTCTACGATTCGATCATAAACGTGCGGAATCCGTTTACAACTAGAATTTAATCAACAATGACAATGTAATAGATCATGAATTTGAATTCTTCATTGATATCCAAGTGTTTACAAACAATAAACGTGAAAATACAACACTTGAACGATCAAAAGAAACAAACATGAAGAGAGTCTTGATCTTGAGCTTGAAAGAGAATTTGACTTTGTGTGTGTGAATTGTAAGCTCTAGATCTCCAAGTCTTCCAAGTCTACCTATATATAGGTTTCAAAAGGTTTGCCAATAGGTTTGCCAAACCTATAGGTTTGCCAAACCTTAAACCATGTGAGCACCAAACCTTTTAGCAATCAATCATAGCCAAACCTTCTTGGGTCTTTAGGCGAACCCTTAATCATATTCAACAGGCTATGATTTCATATACAACAAGCCAGGTTCACACATTAAATGCAGTTTTCACACAGAAAATGCACTAACAGACACTCGATTTACTGCAAACTTTTGGAGGAAATTCCAGGAGGAATTAGGAACTAAACTTATGTTGAGCACGACTTATCACCCTCAGACGGATGGTCAAAGTGAACGTTCCATTCAAACGTTGTAGGATATGTTGTGTGCATGCATTATTGATTTTGGGGGCAATTGGGATGACTATTTGCCATTGGCTGAGTTTTCGTATAACAATAGTAATCATTCTAGCCTTGGTAAGCCTCCGTTTGAGATGCTTTACGGGAGAAATTGTCGTACTCCTATTTGTTGGGAAGAAGTCGGTCCACGAGAGCTTGCTAATAAGGAAGTTGTTAAAGCCACAAATGACAAGATTGATCAAATTCGAGCTCATCTGAAAGCAACCCAAGATTGACATAAATCCTATGCTGATAAACGGAGAAGACCTATAGAGTTCCAAGTGGGGGACTATGTTTTGTTAAAAGTTTCTCCATGGAAGGGTGTTATTCGGTTTCGCAAACGTGGAAAATTGATTCCATGTTTTGCTGGACCTTTTAAAATTCTAGCAAGAGTCGGGGAGGTTGCAAACCGAATTGAGCTACCAGATGAGTTGAGTGGAATACATAACACTTTCCATGTTTCCTACTT
This sequence comes from Mikania micrantha, assembly GCA_009363875.1. NCBI lineage: Eukaryota > Viridiplantae > Streptophyta > Magnoliopsida > Asterales > Asteraceae > Mikania > Mikania micrantha. The sequence goes on along the minus strand of CM018683.1, from coordinate 36,410,274 downwards.
GAGGAAGTGTTTAGCTGACGAGACGGCTTATGTGCCATTGGAAGATGTTGAAATTGTTGACAAGTTGAATTATGTTGAAAAACCGGTGGCAATTTTGGATTGAAAAGTTAAGCGACTTAGGAATAAGTCAATTAACCAAATATTGATAAAATGGAAGAATCGAAAGGGAGCCGACGTCACTTGTGAGTCGGAGGAAGAAATGAAGAAATTTTACCTGTTTTTGTTTGATATGTAAATTGGTTTCATGGACGAAACCTCTCTACGGAGGGGAGAATTGTAACGACCCGTTTTGTTTAAATATTATAATATAATCGATTGGGTGAAATTTTGGTTAAATATTTATTTAACTAGTATTTGAATTGTGTGACTTGTGGTAAACTTAATAACTAAGTTAGTTAACTTAGTTATTTGTTTTGAAAGATTGACGGTTAAAGTTGCCAAAACCCCAAACTTGAAAAATTGGTGGATAAAACTTTGACTCAAGTCAAAGTTCTAGATATTTGTCATATGTGTGTGTGTTATGTACGTGAGAAGCCATGGAAGAGAGGAAAACGTGAGCTAGTCTTCAAATTGGTGGTGATCTTGAGATTTAATCAAAGTTTGAGTAGCTAAATCACTTCCTTTGGGGATCTTCAACAACTAGGTAAGTGAATTTGAGGTTTTTATTCTAGTTCTTGAAACCTTTGGAAGATGAACTTGAATGGGTTTTCAACAAATCTTAAATTGGTTGTTATCACTAGCAAAAGATTGTTGTTTTGACCTTGTAATCATGTTCTAAACACCCAAACACATGATTCTTATATAAAGGATCAACAGGTAAGGATTGGATGTTGGGTAAAACATGTGGGTTTGGGGTTTACATATCAACATGGTGAAATTGATTTTAAGATAATGTTATGTTGATGTTTTGAATGCAATTTTTTGGTCAAAACTCAACAAATATGTTAAATTATGAGATTGATCATAGAAATGAGTTATGGATAAATTGAAACTAACAAGATAGTGTGTAGGTAAAAGCTTGCATATAAGTTGTTTGTTAAAATGCCAATAATTGATTTTTAGACAATAATTGGAAATTTGGTCATGAAATGGGTTTAAAAAGTAATTATCATTATAAAATTGGTGATATGATGGTAAAAAGGTTGAATTGATAACTAGTATGGTAGTTAAGAGGATTGAATTGTTGTAACTAGGTGGTGATAGTGGAACTTCAAAAGGAAGTCAACGGGAAGACAAAGCACCGATTGTTAACCCGTGATTAGAAGTGCTAAAGTAAGTTATCTAACTTACTAAACACTATATATAAGCAGTAGTTATAGTCTATTACTTGTATTGGATTGATTATGAATGTATGAGTAATTGATGATATTGGTTGGATTGTATGGTTTGACTATTTAAAAGTCAAACTGTTAATAGATTGAAATATTTGATTTGTGAATAGATTCAATTGAGTTAAATGCAAATCGGTTATGTAAGTCTATGATAGAAGTATCTTAGGATATATATATCATAGTAGCATGGTTTATATTTGGTTATAAACATATAAAATGGTTGGTTGATATTGAAAACTACGATGGAAGGACTAGAGAGTGAACATCATAGCTTGAATTGGAAATTATTGATTACTTCACCACTTGAATGTGGAAGTAAACTTTGGCAATTTATGATTGAAGTACTTGGGAGAGAACATCATAACTATATTGAATATCAAGTTTCCACCTAAGTGTGGATAATTGATTTGTAATTGGTTAATTGATTAGAATTGGTTGAAATCTATAATGGAAGTATCTGAGGGTGAACATTATAGTAATTGTTGATGAAATATGTTTGGTTATCATTTGTATAACTAACTTTGTTAATAGAAATTGAAGTTTGTGAACGAACGCCTTTTTGGTGATTTTGACCCATTTGAGGTTTTGATTCTTAATTGAATGATTTGGTGCCCAATTATGTTTGGATATGTTATGATTTGAAATTGAGGAGTTGATACTCCATATAATATGTATTGGGAACTTGGGATTTAGTTTCGGGTGGTTTTGAACGATCGAAAGCGGTTAAAAAGGGTCAAAACGCGCGAAATGGAAGAAAACCTGCACCCAGGGCCGTAGGCGACGGGCTGGGCGTAAGCTACGGCCTAAGGTTTATGTTCCAGTGGGCATAGGCTACGGCTAGGCCGTAGCTTACGGCCCAGGAAAATCCCAAATCGTCAGTTTTGATGTTTTAAACGCGTTTTAAAGCCTAGAATCCTTCCGATTCGAACCATAACGTATATTTGGATAATCTTACTTAGTTCTTATGAACTAATGGTAAAATTATACGTGGTGTTTGTAGGTCGAAGGTAGATGTGCATAAAAGCTTATGATCGAGCCGCGTATTTTGGAAATAACAAATGTCATGCAACGTTTGGTTGTTGTGTTGTCTTATACATTATGGTATAATGATTTTGGGATGTAATTAGTAACTTGTCATGTTCATATTACTTTTGTAAATCTTTTTTGCGCTTCCGCATAATCCTTTGATAAAATTTTTGTGATAAAACTTAACTGGGACCTTATTTTGACACGTGTAAGCATGTAAATGTTTTGGGTGTTACATTTTACTAAGTTGAAACTCAGTAAGTTTAATAACAACATCAACAATCTACAGCCCATCTTTGGCAAAACATAACATGAAATATTGGAATGGCTCCATATTCAGGTTCATCACTTCATCATGTTAATTCAAAGTGCATAAACATACCCCAATAATCATACCAAAGTTAAGCTCAAGTTCGGTTTGCCTTGAATTTCTTGTTGAGTATATTGGGTTGATTTGATTCGTGCAAAAATGATACCACTAACATACTATTTTTTATCCATACAAATTATGTTGTATTTCAAGATTCACTTCAACGCAAAATCAACCAATATATATTTTTACATTTCTTATTACCATTCGTCTCTTTGAACTCATCACATCCATCTCTTAACAATAGTTATTAATTACAAGGTGACTTTGATTCAACAATCTTTCACTCATTTATAGTTTCCACTTAACCAACTCCATGAAAAACATGATTCTTAGATTTTTAAAATTGCCAACAATGGCACTGAAACAATTAATAAGATGTTCAGTACTGTTAATTTACAATAGTATTATGATAAACCACTTAAGTTTTATGATTAAACTTCCCATTCGTTTATCATTATATGAATCCTTCTAAGCTATAACAATGAATTTTAGGAGAGAAGATAAACTTACTTGTAGGATTAATATACTTCTTGATTCATAGGAATCCTTGATAATACTTTATTTTGTTTACAGATCTCTTGATCCTCCCCCTTTAGTTTTGAAGAAAAAGAAAAACCGTCAAATAAAATCTCTCTCTCATTTTTTTTTTTTTGTGAGCACCACACACAAGGCTTGGAACTTTGATGGTGGGTCCGAAACACAAAGTCGTAAGTTATCTTCTGTAATTCATAAAAAAAACAAAAAGTCAACCCTAGATGAACATTCAAATTAAATTATATGACCAAAAATTAATCTAAAAATCAAGATTAAAATCCAAAAATTTGGAAACTTACCTTGTCAAGGATTACCACTGAAACCCTAAAAAGTGGCCCGCAAGCATCACCGGTAATCACAACTTCCAAAGCAAAACCCACCCCCGATGTTGTTGAGATCGATAATGAAGAGAACAAAGGGTTGTGATCAAATGATTAAGGTAGAATTATGTGGATGAGATTCAGCCATGTGCATAAGCCGAAGTAGCTCGACATCAGGCAAGGCCGTTACTAAGATGGAGGGTCTGAAGAGGAATAAACTTAAGAAAGAGAATGGTAGGAATCTTGATGCTCAAGAATTTGGACGCTGATATATGTATGAATAATAGCATACGCTTCAATTAATGGTATCAAATGCATCACATTAGGTTAAAAATGAACAGTAGAAAATGTGAGAGGAGAAAGATTTGTTTTTTAATAACATTATATGTAAAAAATGAACAGGAGAAAATGTGAGAGGAGAAATATTTGCTATTTAATATATATATATATATATAGGGACTTATTGAATTAAAAATTATTAAATATGAAAGAACCAAAAGAACTAATTTTGAACCACATATTTTAAGGGGTAAAAAAGTAATTTCCCTTTAAAACAGGAGAAGTTACTTTTTTACCCTTTTAAACTTGTGGCTAGAATTGGTTTTTTTAGTTCTCAAGTAACAATAGTTCTCAATTGAACATTCCCCTATATATATATATATACATAGGATTGGGATCAAATAATAACACCCTCTTAAAGCAATAACCCAGATAACTTTGCCAAGATGAAGCCAAATCTTGAATTTTTTTTTTGAACATCATTGTAACACATTTAGAACACTATGTTCTTTTATGAGTTTGAGAAAACTCATCACCGTTTGAGAGTTTACATCGTTGTAAATTTTGGGCCTAAAACAGTTACAGTGCTGTAAATCAAAAACTTACAACGACAATATCTCTTAAACGGTGATGAATTTTCACAAACTCATAAAGAAACATAGTGTTCTAAATGTATTACAATGATGTTCAAAAAAAATCCAAGATTTGGCTTTATCTTTACAAAGTTATCTGAGTAATTGCTTTAAGAGTGGGTTATTATTTGAACATTTCCCTATATATATAGGGAGAGGATTAAGTGTTAACCCTCCCTTATAGCGTTAACTAGTTAACTTTGGAAAAAAACGCCCGAATCTTTGAATTTATGTATAATAAAGGCCGTGAAAAAAAATCAAAGATTCGGGCATTTTTTTGCCAAAGTTAAACGCTATAAGGGAGGGTTAACAATGGAACCATCCCCTATATATATATATATATATATATATATATATATGGGATGATTCGAATGTTAACCATTCCTTATTTCGATAATCGAACTACATTTTATTACTTTGGGGTCCACATTTGTAACATCCCAAAATTTTCTAATTACAAGTCATTTGAATTTACGAATGCGTAACAAATACTAAACTTGTAGGAAAATATACATGAAAATAAACTAAGTTAAATTCTCGAAATTCGTGTACTCGAAGAACAATACTCGAAATACAGTATTCGAAACTGATTTCGAGTACACCTAATTTTGAGTACTGTCACACCCCAACCTCTCGTCACCTGAGATGATGTCATTCGTTACTCTGAGAGGGTTGCGGAAGCATAGTGGTGATGTCTTAGAGGTGAGGTGTGACTTACTTGATCCGGTATCACAACACACACATTAACTTAAAGTAAATATATTACAAGGATTTCGTAATCACAACCAACATTACAATATATATAAAAAGTTTATTACATTATCTGATTTGTTTAATTACTAGTGTTTGGAGTGCTTTCTCACCGCGTGTCACTGTTTTGCTGCAAAAGGGTTTAGAATTAAAAGATCAGTACAAAGCTGATCAGTTCGTAAAGTTTATGTTCAACAATATGATATGCAATACAAGTTCTCACAATGTCCAGTTCAAGATAAACATGGGACCCGTATCTAGTTCCTTTCGGACTGTTCTGTTCTGTTCTATAAAGATACTACCCGTCGGTAAATATCTTGGTGCCTCATTGTCTTAATGTCTATCACTACATTAAGAAGTTCTGGAAACAGATAACAAACATTTACACCAAGGGGAGTTGCAAGCTCCCTGCAAATGGGTTGTCAGCCGATAGTACTATCATTGTTTTCTGTTCGGCCCCACATGGGTTCACTAGATACAGTTCACGAAATGAGGACTTTTACGTTCTGTGATAGAGTTATGTTCTACAGGCAAAATCCCATGAAATCCACAAGTTCTCAACAATCACATGAAATCACGCAGATAACAGTGATACATATCATATGTTCAAGAAAAGTTCCGCAGTAAGACCCCTGTGTTTATAAAACATTAAAAAGAAAAGGGGTTGTACGAAGCTCACCTGAAGTAAGGAGAGTGGTAAGATCACACGTAGAATAGAAATGGTAGCTGAATTCTGCATTAATTTATGTTTAATGAATTATTTATGTTTTAATTTACTGATTAGATCTTTTCTGAACGTCCAATGTCAAAGACATTGTCTTAACAATCATCAAACTGATGTTAAGTAATTAATTTATTAATTTAATGTTATATCATACAATGTATGATAATGTAGGAACCTATACTGATTCAGGTTCCTAATACAAGGTTGATGACACACTTGATTAATCAGAATAATCTCAGATTAACCAAATAGTTAATGTTGTTGATTATAATGCTAAAACAGTTTCTAGACAGATTAATGGCTTATGAATGATCAATCCTTTTTATTGTTTACCCAAATATCATGAAATATCAAAATGTAGCATTAGAATAGGTTTGATAACCATATTTAACATACTAATCTGACTGTTATCATAAACATCAGATAATCGTTCCAATGAGTATGTTAATGATTGTGATTAGTTTGAAACACTTGTATTTAACCTTGCATTTCAAAGATTAATTAAACTAATCACCTACATTGTCACAATCAAATGGTTTAAACCATTATAATCATGGGTATGATTTCATGCAAACCGGGCATTACAACGGATCAAAACAAGGATTTACACGTTAAAATGTCAAGTTTTTCGTTTATAATCAATCCTAGCCATCATCTAGGCAGTAATCAATAATCCTAACTATACCATTACGTTCAAATACAAGATCTAATCAATCAAAATCAAGCTAGAAGGTTAAAACAAACCGTTACCTAGTCAGGCGGATTTCTGGTTGTAAAACAACGATCAGGACTTGCAGAAACGTTCCCTAGCGTGATCGGGATGTTTAGAAACCTTCAAGATGAAGATTTTATGGTTACAGGAGCTGGTTTTTCGTCTGCAAGCAAGAAGAAGTCGAGAAGAAGAAAGAAATGTTCAATATCCCATGCAATCTGATCTTTTAATCCAATTTGCCGACTTAATACACGCCAGGCGTACCGCCCCGGGTGAGACTTTGGTCTGGGCATAGTGCGCGAGAGAGGAGGGGGATTTTTCTGGTGCGCCACGCGTACCGCCTAGAGGGGCAGCTCCGTGCTAGGCGTACTGCCTGAGACCATTTTTCTCAAATTTTTGTCTTTTTCTTCGTTTCGCTATTACGGACAATCCGTAACTCCGTTTCGCGCACTTTTTTTGCCTATGTTCATCATTTCTCGCATACTATCAACCTGTAATAATTACAATTGTCCAATCAACATGGATTTCAAGAACGACCAAATGTGATCTCGTCATTAATGACATAATTATCGAATGCAATTGTCACAAGTACCAATCACTGCCTATATATATGAGTGCTTTGGGAAACGTGCTAATCTTTGGCTGAAAGCACACTCTCTCTCAAGAACACGAAGAAGATTTCGAGAACTAAAGAATCGAGCATTTTATCGATCAAACGGAGGAGGAAACGCACGAGAATCCACATGAGTGATCATTTATCATCAAGTAAGTGATCTAAACTAAAAAGTTAGGATTTTTAGACAAAAGTGAACTTATGCATAAAGTTCGGAACTTTGAGGTTTCTGTGTGTTGGTAACAACCTAAGGAACCTGTAACTAGCTCCCCATGATCTTAGATGAATTTCTGAGATGGTTTATGGTGAGAAGATGAGTACTCGAAAATATGCTTAGGGGAATACTCGAAATCCTGTTTGGCTCATAAGACCATTTCGGGTATGCGATTTCGAGCATGTGAATTCTGAGTACAAGGTTTCGAGTAGACAGAGAGATTCGAGTACTCATGGGAAATCGAGTACACTAGCATTTCGAGTACTAGTGATATTTCAAGTATCCTGGTCTTCGAGTACTTGAGCAGTTCGGAAACAGAATGGTTTTCGAATATTGGGGGCTGGTTAGGAGGTTATGAGGACTTAGAATACATTCTAAGTCTAAGAATATTATGTAATGATACAATGTACTGATGTAGGTTCTTAAGTCTTGGCTAAGGAGTTCGGTCAAGAATACAAGGAGCCACTATCAGGTGAGTTCTAGATGCCCTATTTCATGTTTAATGTTTTGGGCTGGCATACATGCTTATTGTTATGTCTATGATGTTATGTGCTTATGATGATGATGAACGAATGATGATATGCCATGATTATGTATGCATGTATATGTGTTATGTATGATGAAATGTGCATGATAATAGGCTAAGTATGACGAATGCATGATAAATGAGTGATGAGGACCTAACGTGTTAATGATTGTATGACATCATGTATTACAATGATAACTATGACAATAGTTAATAGATGCTAAAATGAGATCCTAGGTAGCTAGGATGAACGAATGATAAATGATGATTAGATGCTAGCATGATATGAAAATATGATGCCAGGATGTATGATTGACGAAAGATGCTAGCATTACATGTATATGATGCCATGATGTGTGTTAAGAGATACGATGCTTGCATGCTATATACGCGATGATGGAAGGTTATGATGAATTCCTAAACGGTTAGGAAAATTACGAAAGGATGATATATTAGCACGACATGTTACAATGTTATGATGATTGATGCTATGATGCTATTATATCCTGTATGATGAATGAGTGATGTCCCTATATGTGCTATAGGATATGTATGAATGATGATGCTCCAGTACTTGTACTGGGTAAGTGTGAATGATGACCTGATTATATCAGAATATGAATAGCTGATCGGGTTATAAACACGGAGTCGACCGGACTATAAACATGAGAGTCGATCATACTATAAACATGGAGCCGACCGGGCTATAAACATGGAGTCGACCGGACTATAAACATGAGAGTCGATCGGACTATAAACATGGAGCCGATCGGGCTATAAACATGGAGCCGATTGGGCTATAAACACGGAGCCGATCGGGCTATAAACATGGAGCCGATCGGAGTATAAACATGGAGCCGATCGGGCTATAAACATGGAGCCGATCGGGCTATAAACATGGTAAGAGTAGATCGGACTATAAACATGGAGCCGTGTGCCAGCATAAGCCCACTGCTCATGTTGATGACAGTGGTTTTGATGATGACGAAAATTATATGTTTACGACAATGAAATGGTTATGTGCTATGGGTTATGTGTATGAAATGATGTTTTCATGTTAAGAATGTTTAACTCACTAAATGATTATGATGTTTTATGAAAACTAGAATTCACCAGCGTAAGCTGACTTGATTTAGCATGTATGTCAGGTTGATGAGAATACAAGAGGACATGATGCAGCCGTGGCATAAAGTTAGACGATCCGGTGGTTTTGGCAATTCGATATAATTATGATACAGACATTTAATTGTATTATGTTTATCAAACTATGTTTACATTTCCGCTGCATGATTATGAAACTTTTTAGTTTAAGAGCTATGAGTTATGATGGAAACCAACCTCTGTGAGGTCTCCCGATTTCGGGACCCCACAACATTAAAATAAATTTAAAGGTGTAGGTTTTTTCTTATTTTTTTGTTAATGTAAGTGGACCCTACATTAATTAAGAAAAAAACCAACACCTTTAGATTTACTTTAGTGTGGGTCCTAAAGTAATAAGACATATTTATTGGGTTAACGCAATAAACATGGGTTAACATTTGATCCTCTCCCTAAATATATATATATATATATATATATATATATATATATATATATATATATATATATAAACTAGGTTAATATCACGTGTATTACACGTGATAAATACAAAAATAATATATAGTCATCAACGAAAATCTAAATAATATAAATCGATTTGTTAAAATAAAATATGATTAAAAATTTTGAAAAAATTAATACTTTTTCAAACTTTGTTTTTTTTAAACATTTTATTTTAGAAAACTGTTTTCAATATTTCTTATTTTATAATAACTTTTATTTAGAAAAAAAGTATTTTTTTTGTATTAATATATTTTTAATGTCTTAAAAAATATATTGTCAATTTAAAAATATATAAATATGTATTCAATATTTAATATTATTATTTAATGTATGATGCATTAAATAAGAGAGAATCGGGAAAATTATTATGAGGATATTCTAGATTAATGACATGTGTCCTCTTTTATTTTGATTTATTATATATAATAGATGACTAGGAGTTTGCAAGAACTAGGGATCATATTTTTAGATGTGTCTTTTCAGATATCAATAGTGAGTATTCAAGTTTCCATGGATATCACGATAGAGGAACCGGTTCTGAAACCGATAACCGGAGCCGGTCCTATCGAACCGGTGGGTATATGCGGTTCTGATTTCTCAAATAGATCTCGTAACCCGAATCGGTTCCCCTTTTGCCCGGCCAAAACCGGAACCGAAACTGACAATAAACCGATAAAAACCAACAAAAACCGTCTAACATTGTCAAAAACCCGAACCTAATTGGATGCACTTGACTTTGTTGACCGAAACCGGAACCGGAACCGATTTGGAACCAGAAAACATCACGCTTCTTGCTTAAATCTTGGTGATGGTCGTTTAATGAAACATCATGGGTCGGGGGTCTCATTGAAAGCAACCATTATATTCCTACGGGGTAAGGACAAGACTATTTACATTTTATCCTTCTCGGTCTCTACTTAACTTTTCTAATGTAAGATATGTTGAGTAAGATGTTGATAAAAATAGGGTTACCTCTTTCTTTACTTGACCGGATGAATAAGAAAACTTATGCTTAAACCGATTAACTCCTTAGATAATTGATTATTGACGTAAATGCCACGTAATAAATATTCGTAACGATATAATGCGAATATAATTATTTATACAATTATAAGTGAAATGCTTTTACGTAAATGACAAATCGCGTTAAATGCATGAAGGCCAACGAAATGGTGTTGGCAATTACAAATTCACAAATAGATAATACTAGATAATGTGTCTAATAACATACAACAATATCTGACAATCTTAACCCGAAACAAAATAAATTGGTTGATTTGGGTGAGCAATTTTTGTATTTTTGGTTGAAATAAGCTGCACCATAGCAGTTGAAATAAGCAACGCCTTAACACAATACGTGTTAAAATGTATAACTTAAAAATAATGTGAATAAAATTAATTCAAACGGATAAGTGTGGTTAATAATATATTTAATGAGAAAATCATTAAATATTATTCAAATAAGTTATTTGTGTAGTTACAACTCATTCATAATTGAACTAAGTTGATGCTTTTTTAAAATGATTCATTTAAACCTAAACTTATTTTACTTAAAACTCGTCTTGACTTACTCAAATCCTTACTCGAATATTTAATGTTTTTTAAAACTCGTTTTAAACAATTAAATCGTTATATAACACAACATGACCCCGTCTATTTTGTCAATCTTACGTACGACCAAAAGAGTCTTATCATATAACAAGCAAGTACCAGTGAACAACATATTTGAAGGAGTTTAAATACATTTACACGTGTAAAAGTTGTGAAAAGTCAATTAATTAGATTAATTTATTATAACTAATTAATAATTGTTGTTATCTAGTAATAACAATTGGGAATTAATATTGATGAAATTATGAAATGTGCATGAAAATGTATGGAAGATTATATAATTCACAACAGCAAGTTTAATTGTATTAGTTAAATAACACTTGATTGTTATTTTTTTAAACGACTTGGAATTCAGACACTCAAGACGAGATTTCAACTGCAACGGATTTGACGCCCTGGTGCATACACCCAAGCCCACCCCAGGAGAAACCCTACAACTGGGTAAACCTCCCGACCTTGCATCAACAAATATGTTTTAGCCCGGATTCAAACTCAATACCTCCCATAGAGAAGCCACAGGAGTAACCGCTAGATTAGAATGTAACGACTCATTTTGGGAGAATTTTAAAATATAGTATATATGGTGTATAACTATGGTCATATTTTAATTCAGGGTGTTATAATAATATTTTGTTATATATTATATTGTGGTGGGTGTTAACTAACCAAATTAAGTTAGTTATATCTAGTTAGATTTAACCGGAGGTTGGAGGACATAAATTGAAAATAGGTTAAATAATATAGAAGGGGTTATATAAAAATGTGAGTGGTCAAAATTGGTCATAAGACCATTCTCTTTTGGAGGTCGAAGGAGGAGGGGGAGGGGGGACGGGGAGGGGGAGAGAAAGACCCAAAGATCTCATAAATTGGAGTTTAAATCTTGGTCTAATCACTCATGCAAGAAAAGAGTTGGATTCTCCTTGCATTCTACTACACCTAGGCATGTGATTTTCTTTGATTTGGTGTAAATTTTTGTGGATCTCTCATGGGGATATGAGTAGGATGAGCAAAAATATGAAATTGGGAGTTTTCATGGTGTTACTGGTTAGCAATCTTCATACATGACACCTAGAAACAACTTATATATCATTTTAGGAGTCTTTGATAAGAAGGTGTTAATAAGGTTTTTATAAGTGTAACATTAGTGTCCAAATCATAGACTGAACAATAATGTGTACAGTAGATCAGGTACGAACTATGTGTATTGCATGTGTACTATTATTATTTGATGCTCAGTATGAATCTATGATGTATTTATTTCAGAAACATATTGCAAATCCATGGTTAAAAAGTCAGAATCATATCTGAAAATACAAGTTTGTTATGTAGATGTTAGTTAAGATTTGATTATGTATAAACGTATGTGAGATTTTACAGAACAAAATAATGATGGACGTCGATACGTGGATATTAAACTGACGGATTATTTGTGTGGGTGACGATTCACACGAATATATCTGTAAGTTTAACGTTCTGAATAATGTCCAATAACTAGAAAATCAAATCGAAAAGTATAGTTATCGTCGTATTCGTACGGGTGACGATTCGACGAATACGCACGAAAACCGTACGTTTCGATTAAACAGTTAAATTAAATGTTTTTGGAGTTTTAAAAATAAACATAAGATAATTAGTTAATTTATTAGGAATTACAACCTAAAATAATTTATTAAACTCTATTTTTAAAATCGAATCATTTCGTTACGAAAACAATCAAAACCGACACTTCTACGAGAAACCGAACGGATCGAACGAGCCCGAACGCACCTGAGTGTTGGAAGCATTTATTATGGCATTAAATGTCATTTCTCATTTCCACCTACCAACTCTCTCTCTCTAAATTCGTCCATCTCTCTCTCTACTCTTTCACTACCTTCAAACCTTCATAACTCATTCATCTCTCTACGAAATTCGACGTTCTAGTAGTCAAAATGATCGTGGGAACGAGAGGACCACATAAGTACAAACGATCTGCTGTGAAATGAGCTGAATCAGTTGCAGTTCTAGAGAGAAGATTCGATTTTTGAGGGTTTTCTACTATTCCGGTAAGTTGACATTTTTATTTGATTTTATACCTTCAAATCAGTTAGGATATGCACAAAAACGATTTAGGACCTCTTGGGTTATGTTGGATTGTGTTTTGGATGATTTAAAATAGGGTATTTTGTGAAACCTTCAAGTTCGTAAGGTTCTGGGTAAACGGGAGGATGAAGATGAAACAATTCGAGAACCATTCATGTTTTTAAACATTAAAGCCGAGAAATTCATTAGCAACTCGAGAACCTTTCTTTTAAAGCCTCAAATTCAAGACCCAGTATTTAGAAAGCCACAAAATTCGAGAACCATTTGTTACGAATCTCTTGAATTCGAGAACATAATCAAGGACCAATTCGAGAACACCATGGAGACTAAAAATTCGAGAACTCCAATGGAAGGACTTATAAACTCGAGAATATATATACCAAGTTAGATAACCCCTTTTTGAACAACCCCAAAACTAGAGAACACATTAATTTTTTTAAAACTCTTGAATTAGAGAACACATTTGTGATCAAAAAATTCGAGAACCACAAGTTCTATACCAAATTCGAGAACCACAAGTTCTATTCCAAATTCGAGAACCACAATGTTATTTGGGGGACTTTACCAATTCAAGAACATATATAACAGATTTGAGAACACTTCCCTTGAACACCATAAAGTCGAGAACACTCAAGTAATTGTGTTTGAGAAACCATGGAGGGGTTTGAGTACAACGGGTTAAAACGTCCTTAGTTATATCACTTAAACTATAGAATTAGAAACAAACAAGTGTTTGAATCATAAACAATGGTTCAAAACATGATAAAGGTTTATAATTAAGATATAGTTAAACAAGGTTTTACTTATAAATGACTAAGTTAAATTTTACTACAAAGATTGGTGGGTTTACTTTAACTAAGTATATTCCATATAAATCACAACAACCTAATGGTTGTTAAGTGGTTATGAGTTTCAAAGAACTAAAGAACCATGATGATGACAAGAGGGTTCAAGAAATAACTAAGTATGGGTGTATTGATCTTAGATATCAACTCCCAATACTTGGTAAATTTCATGCTTTGGGTAACCAACCTAAGTTGTTTAAATAGAATAATCTAAGGTAAGGATTAACTCAAGAAGGAACAAAAACAAATTGTAACAAAGAAATATTAAGGAACTTGTTGTTAATCTAGTAAGACTAACTTAAGTTCTAACATGTTTAACATACATTTTTCATAACGATAACCTATGTTTTACTAAAATGTAATGATTTGTAACATGTGAACATACTTTTATAAAAATCATCATAACTTGTTTTACTAAAACATTTTGAAGTAATTAAAAGGATTTTTGAACTTAACTTTTATAACTTAAATAATATATTTATAAATAATGATCTATTAAAAGTCATATCTTTTACTAGTATAAACCTTATGTAAATAAGGTTTAGTGGTTAATGAATAAGGGATTAGGGATCATAGAAGGTACATAGTTTAGAATAATTAGAGGAATTCTAGTAAAACATTAGTAAAGATTAGGACACTTAGTTGCACATAGAGACCAAAACTCTATACACGTGAACTCCAAATACTTATAGTATTCGAATCATGATAAATCAACACAGTGCTAAAGATACATAGTTATAATCAACGAGCACACATATTTAGTTGGGACATTTCATAGCAACACAGGTTAGTTCATTGCCCATTTTCTAAACACTTTTGTTTTATAAATGCGGGGCTGAGAAGCATGTGTAAATTATTTTCTTGGGACTATATTTTACCTAAATGCTTTTATATCATATATGTTTTATATGTGTAACTGTTATCCTAGATTATGTCTAGGTAAACTTCTTTCCGTTTTCAAAAAGGATTATGTACTTATCATAAGTAGATAATTATTTCATTTAAAGAACTATTTTCAACGATCTATTTTCAAACTATTTTCAACGATCTATGTTCAAAGAACTATTTTCAACGATCTATTTTTAACGATCTGTTTTCAGGGGAATATCAGGGAAATATTCAAAGATAACATGTGCCTACGATCTAAACGAACAAGGACGAACAAGAACGATCTAGAATTAACTATAAAATCCTATACTTCATGAAGTCCTAGCTAGACTGACTGATTATAGGTTGCATGTTTGATGATATTTACAGAACCCCCTAACGTCTAAGTAACCTTTGATTGATAGACTAGTCCACTTGAGTTGACCAAGGACCAATCATTAGGACTTAGTTTTATTTTAAACGTTTATCTATTCATTTATTTAAGCATTTTAATTATTCATTTAAAACATTTTCCATGGTTTTGTGTGTGTGACGGAAATTACGGAACAAATGGAAACTTGGGTGATGGAACAAACGGAACCGTTGTGATGGAACGTACGGAACAAGTGTATGGGTTAGGGTGAAATGCTTAATTATCATCAACAACAACATGTTATGTGGTTGGGTATGTGGTGGGCTGGCGGCTGGGCTGGTGGTAAGCTTGACCGTATGTATGCCCTATATATAAGCATACTTGACTAGATAGCATATGTGGTTGTTGGTGAGGTTAAGGTTGTCATCCGGTTAGGTTGGTCAAATTTCATTTCCAAAAACAAAACGATATGAACTCACCAACCATGTGTTGACTTTTGTTTTCTTGCATGACTTCTCAGGTGACGAACTTGTTAACTAAGAAGTTTGTGTTTTTTACTAGGATGCTAGATAGAGGACCTAGTATTTTTGGAAGTGCATATTTTGAACGTCATTATACACATTATTTTGTATATCTTGTGCAGATACAAGATAGAAAATCTATGATGTTAGTAGTAGATTTACATTGTTAATTATAAACGATACTGATATAATTTAACTTTGTAATTCTATTTCAGTTAGTGCTTTCTCAATTTATATAATGTGCAATGTATACAATCTGATCATTCCGATTATCACCCGATATAGCGCCCCGAGACATTTCCGACCGACGGGAAAGTCGATCCAGCCCACCGGCTTGGGGTGTTACAGATTGGTATCAAAGCCATGGTTATATAGAAACATAGGTCATTTATTTAAACGGTATGGCCTATACTATAACCTAGGGACCCTTCATGAAGAGAACATAGGACTTAGGATTTACTTGCATTGTGTCTTCTGCATTCGATCATTGCACTAAGTGATGTTCTTTCGGTTGTGATCAGAATGCTGCCAAGAAGACCACCTCCTCTATTTCCTCCACCACCACCATCTCCTCCTCCACCTCCTCCTCCCCCAAACACTCCACCTCATCAGATTCCGAATCTGGAATTGGATCCTGCTACTGTTGCCTTGGCAACCTTACTGAGCAGCCAACTGACTAATCAGCTGTAAGAAGTGCTTCTGGACATGATCAATCGGATTCAAGGCAATGGTAACAACAATGGGAACTCAACTGGGGAAGCTAGTGGAAACACCGGCACTGCATCAGACTACTCCTACAAGTCGTTTGTGGGATGTAAACCACCAAGCTTTAGCGGTACTGAAGGAGCCGTTGGGTTAATCCAATGGGTTGAAAAGATGGATACATCAGCAGTTGTCCAGAGCATCACAAAGTTCGCTACGCTGCCGGATCAGTCAGTCTAGCTAGGACTTCATGAACTATAGGATTTTATACTTCGTTCTAGATCGTTCTTGTTCGTCCTTGTTCGTTTAGATCGTTGGCACATGTTATCTTTGAATATTTGCCAGATATTCCCCTAAAAATAGATCGTTGAAAATAGTTCTTTGAACATAGATCGTTGAAAATAGTTCTAAATCGATGGTGAATGTTTGGCCATTAGGTATTAATGGGCAGTTTCTAAATATTGTACTAACAGTGATTTGTTTCCCATTCGCTACTTCAATTATATAAGGGGAGTCTAAAGATTCCTCAACATGATTAAGCTGGCATGCAAAGTTGGCCGAGATAAAACTCTGATCCGCACCAGTGTCAAATAGAATAGTTGCATAAAAGTTATGTAAAAGAAATGTACCGGTGAACACGTTCGGATCCTGACGAGCAGCTGCAGCTCCCAAAGCGAAAGTCTTCCACGGGGTGCTTGAATTGCCGGCTGCATCCTCTTTGGGAAGCTCCTTGAGTAGTGGCCAACCTCGCCACAGTTATAGCATCCTCCGTTGTTTTGATTCAAATGGTTGGGTGGAGGGAGAGCTAAAGCAACATTGCTCAACAATTTCAGGTAAATTGCAACTCCTACACTCTATGTATTTCACATTCATACTTGTTTCATTTCATTTAATTATTTTTAATTAGATGAGTCAAACACAAACAACTGCGAAACGATAGTTCGAGGAACTTTCGAATCGTACATTTCACATTGTTTTTTGTAAACCAAGTGTGACAAACACAAACACAAACATAAACACAAATGCAAAACAATAATTCGTGGAATTATTGGATTGTGCATTACACGTTGATTTGGATTAATCAAGCATGAAAACGGTTCGTAGCGACGAACGCAAACTATCAAAGATAATTCGAGAAATTATCGAAACACACACACGAGTCTCACGAACGTTGGTGAACAAGCAACTTATGTATTATTATAGGATTATGTGCTAAACATGTATTAGATGTTTAGGATAAAAATTAGGAATCGATCACGAGCGAAATCGAATCATCGAAATCGAAAAAACTGGAAAATAGATCCTTCGCGGTACGCGACGCGTTGCGGGAGTCGGGACTCCCGAATTCCTCGGTGGTACGTGAAGACCATGCAAGATCGGCCTCGACGGTACGTGAAGGCCATGCAGATCAAAAAAATTATAAAATCAACCCCAACTCATTTCCACTCGGTTTCTTTGCAATCTACCCGAGTTCTTACACACATTCTCGGCAAAACACACCAGAAACCAGTCCCAAACCTTTGCAAACATCCCCTAAACCAATTCTTTACATTCTTGGAGTTCTTGGAGCTTGAGGAAGGAACCAAGAAGCTAGAAGCCACCATCAATCACTAGGCCTTCATCATCAGAAGTTGTTGCTTCCCAATCTCAGTGGATCTTAGCTTCTAAGGTAGTTTTATGTGTTCATTTATAGTTAGATCATACATGCAATCGGTAAATGATACACGAAGTTCATACTGTACACAAAAAAATCTTTGTATTCGAAATGATACATTTCGAGAACACAAGAAACCTTCATAAGTTCATCCATTTTTCTCTTTAGAATTTCTAATTTCATTTGACATGCTCGGAATCACTAGGCGACCATCATATCCAGTAATCGCCTTTCAATTTAAAGCACATCGATGTCAATTTACCCAAAATCCTTCTGTACACGAAAGTTGCATACTCGAAAACTTATTTTGTCCATAACTTTCGAATTTTCGGTCAAAAGTTTATAAAATTTTATACCTAAGGTCACCTATAGAAGATCTAAAAGATAGCCGGAGTCGAATTTTGAAAACAGGTCTAAAAAGTGAGATCGCCTCGTGGAGAAAATTCTGTACTCGAAATGAAGAAAACCTGTACACGAAGTGAATGATATTCGAAAATGAATGAGGTTGTACTATTTATAGCAGTTGTTTCGAGTATGAAGTTTCGTGTACTCGATTTCGAGTACGAGATTTCTTTCAAAATTTCTAACTTTATTAAAATAAAATAAAATAAAATAAAAATTGGAAACTTTGGACAAGTTTAAAGTTTAGTTGGGTCAAATTCGTGGGATCAAATCTGTTCGTCAAAATTTTACTGTCTTAAGTAATTTCTTAACGAAGCTCCACTTTTAAACAACTATTCCCCACCAATGATTTCCACTCGTTATTCCCTTACTTAGAAATCAGACATATGATCATTGTGAAAATATCTTATGGGAATTTGTGATCAGTCAGACTGCAAAACTAGATTAACATGCAACCTATCAATTTTGTGAAATCACTTGTTTCAAACTTTGATTGTGTTTCAATCGAACTTAAAATGTTGTGACAGAGTTTAAGGTGAGAAAAGAAGAGAACAGATCTATTAGATTAGAATCAAGAACAAGAAGGGGTTCTATCATCTTGTGCTCATTGGCATCTTTTATTTACTGATCTGCAGGCATATTGGCCTTAACGTCACACATCCAGGTCTTTGCTTACGCAAAACAGAGGATGCTTCAGTAGATATTTCCCGCTCTTTGTTTACACAAAACATAGGAAATACCCGAGTTTTTCAAAACGATTTCAAGTTTATTGAAACACAATCTTGTTTTGACTCAAGGACTTAAAAAAGAAGTCAAATAGTTGTCACACATCTCTAGTTGTCTAATGATCACAATTTCACACTTATTTATTTATATACATGCATATTTTAATTTGATCAAGTCTGATTCTTTCATTTGGAAAACTTGTTTCAACTTCTTAGTGCATAATAGATATTCAAAGTTGTTATTCTTTTAGAAATCTTATTAAGATAGTGAAATTTTGATCCTTAGAAATTATTTCACTTACCATTTGATCAAGTCTACTTTTGCTTGTCCAAACAAAATCTTTTTGTATTTTCTTAAGTTTTGAAATTATTTTTGTATTTTCTTAAGTATTACTCCCCCTAAACTTTGTAGATCATCTTAGACTAACTCAAAGACCGAAAATCTTTTTGTTGTTTTTGTAAATTTTCTCCCCCTAAATTTGTGATTTAAAACAAAAGAAGACACAAATTTTAACGTATTTACAATAGATGCTTTCAGTTAAAGCTTATTAGTTTGAGAGAGGCAAGCAAGTGATGAAATCGTACTGTGTCGAACGGTTTTGTGAAAAGGTCCGCTAGATTATCATCTGTGTGGACCTTTTCGAGATGAATCAGTTTCCGTTCGAAACAGTCACGGATGAAATGAATCCGGATGTCAATATGTTTAGTTTTGGAGTGTTGTACCGGATTCTTGACAATCTGTAAGGCGGCTTCATTGTCACAATAAATAGGAGAGTCAAGAAAGTTCAAACCATAATCGAGAAGCTGTTGTTGCATCCATATAACATGAGAACAGCAACTGGAAGCAGCAACATATTCAGCTTCCGCGGTAGATGTGGATACGGTGGTTTGTTTCTTGCACTGCCATGAGACAAGGTGATCTCCTAAGTACTGGTATCCTCCTGTGGTGGACTTCCTGTCTAAGTTACAACCACCAAAATCACTGTCAGAGTAAGCATACAAACGAAATTCAGAGTTCTCAGGATACCATAAACCGAGACGCGGTTTCCCGACAAGGTACCGAAAGATTCTCTTGACAGCAATCAGGTGTGAAGCCTTCGGATTTGCTTGATATCTGGCGCATTGACATACAGAGAACATGATGTCTGGTCTGCTAGCGGTCAAGTACATCAGTGAGCCAATCATCGAGCGATATAGGTGTTGATCAGCATCTTCACCATCAGAATCCGAAGTTAAGACTGGACGTGCAGCCATGGGGGTAGATGCAGGCTTTGATTCCAACATCTTGAATTTTGTCAGAAAGTCAGTGACATACTTTCCTTGATGAATCAGCACGCCTTTTGGATCTTGCTTCACCTGAAGACCCAGAAAGAAGGTCATTTCTCCCATTGCACTCATCTCAAACTTCTTCTTCATTACCCCTTCAAATTCCTTGCACAATGCCGAGCTTGTGGAGCCAAATATAATGTCATCCACGTAGATTTGGACGAGAATTAAATCATCTTTATCGTTGCTAACGAACAAAGTCTGATCGATGGCTTCACGAGTATATCCATTTGCAAGCAAGTGATCAGTAAGCGTAGCATACCACGCCTGCGATGCTTGATGAAGACCATAAAGAGCTTTGTCTAACTTGTAGACATGGTCTGGATACTGAGAATCTTCAAAACCTGGGGGCTGGCACACATAGATTTCTTCCTTTACCTTTCCATACAAGAAAGCAGTCTTCACATCCATCTGATATACCGTGAAGTTCATGTAGGAGGCATAAGCCAAGAAAATCTGTATGGCTTCAAGTCTTGCAACTGGAGCAAATATTTCCTCATAATCTATCCCCTCCTATTGGTAGAAGCCCTGAACTACCAACCTTGCCTTGTTCCTGATAATGACTCCTGAGTCATCTCTTTTGTTCTTGAAAACCCATCTGGTTCCTATAGGCAGCTTTCCTTTGGGAAAGGGAACCAGATTCCACACCTTGAGTTTTTGAAACTTCATCAGCTCTTCCTGCATAGCCTCGACCTAGCTGGATTCTTTAAGAGCTATCTTGACATTATTGGGCTCAACCTGTGAAATGAAACAAGAGTATAAACAGGAATTAATTGGATCTGATTGGCTTCGTGAAATATTGCTTTTAGGCAAGGTGTTCTGAGCTGGAATTGACCGGCTTCGAGTGAGAACTCCTTCTGAAAGAGGTCCAATGATGTTTTCCACAGGATGATCCTTGTTAATGCTAAGTGTTGGCACTTCCTCCACAGCTAAGTTGTTAAGTAGGTTGCTGAGGTGTGTCAGCTGATTATCAGTGGAGGAAGATAGATCATCAGTGGGAGCAGCTTCACTTGTTGCAGTTCCATGATCCACACAATGTTCCTCAGGAATGTTATCTGAGAACAGTGGATTATCAAAGGTCTGATGGGAAGAGGATGAAACTTGATCTGTTTCTGGAAGTGGCTGAACAGACTGAGAAGTGTATGATTCTGATGGAAGAACTTCATGTATCAGAGTGGGCTGATCTGTAGGAGCACGAGTGTACATGCCTGGAGGATCAACTGACAGAAGCTTTGGGTCACAGTGAACATAGTCAACTCTATAGTCTACATCATCATACTTGTAGAAATCATCGGGTTGCTCAGATGATCCTGCTCTCTCAGATGCAGTGTTGAATGGCCTAAAAGTAGAATCATACTCAAATAGCCAGTTTGGACCAGAACCGGCATCAGTAGAGTTCATTTCTTGCCAGTCAATATAATATGATTCTACGATCATCCGAGTCTTCTTGTTGTAAACTCTGTAGGCTGCCTTCTCGGGTGAATATCCCACAAAGTAACACTCATCTGCCTTATCATCAAACTTATGATTTGGCTCTATATGAAGAAGAGTGCAAGGACATCCAAACGACTTGAAGTGACCAACTTTGGGCTTCTAATTGAAGAGAATCTCATAGGGAGTCTTCTAATGGTGCTTGTTTAGGAGTGCTCGATTCTGAACATAGCAAGCGGAGTTAACGGCTTCGGCATAGAAGAAAATTGGCAACTTGGATTCTGACAGCATGGTTCGTGCAGCTTCTATAAGCGTTATGTTCCTTCTTTCAGCAACTCCGTTTTACTGAGGCGTTCTGGCAGCACTGTACTGTCTAGCAATCCCCTTCTCAACGTAGAAATCTATAAGAGTTTGATTTCTGAATTCAGTGCCATTATTAGTCCTAATCACCTTAACCTTTAGATTCTTCTGATTCTCAATCAAGGTAATAAACTTCTTCAGGATCTCTGGTGTTTCATCCTTCTTGGCCAGAAAGAACACCCAAGTGAATCTGGAATAATCATCAGTCACAACAAGACAGTATGACTTCTTCCCGATGCTCATTACGTTGACTGGCCCGAAGAGATCTATATGAAGAAGTTGAAGAACAAATGAGATAGAGTTGAATAGTTTAGGCTTATGGGGTCTCTTGTGTTGCTTCCCCTTGGCACATGCGATGCACTTCTCAATAGTGGAGAAGTCTTTAGAAGGCAACCCAATAACGTGATCTCCCTTGGCAAGTCTGTTGAGATTCTTCAGATTTACGTGACCCAGTCGGCGATGCCATAACAGACAATCATGCTCCGATACCTTTGATAATAAACACGTGTTCTCTGTGGATGAATCTGAGTTCATGTTGATAATGTAGGCATTGTTGATCCTTGGAGTTCTCATCAGAATCCACTTCTCAGGGACAACGAATCCGAGCTTAAGAATAAATCACTCCTTGTTTGTGAAGTGAGGTGAAAAACTCTGGTCACGTATCTGAGAAACACTTAATAGACTGTGATTGAGTTCTTCAACATAATAAACATCTTCAAAACTAAGAGTTCCACTTGTCACCGTGCCCTTCATGCTTATCTTTCCTCCCTTGTCTCCAGCAAATGAGACATATCCGCCATTAAAAGGTGTGACCTCGTGTAACTGAGAGAAATCCCCAGTCATGTGCCGGGAGCAACCACTATCAACATACCAAAAATTTTTAAGCTTGCTTGGTCGTCCCTGCATCACATTCAATCAACTAATGAGAGACTGGCACCCAAATCATAAAAGACTTAGGTACTTCGGAAATCGCATAGACTTTGTTTTTAGGTTTGGGTCTGTTCTTGGGCCTGTTTTTGGGTCTTTCTGACTTGTTTTTAACAGATTTTGACTTGCTTCCACTGCCATGGTCTACTGGTTTTACCTTAGGTCTTTGAAGAGAGTTAGTTTTATTTTTAAAAATCCTTGGATTTTGCTTACGAAAACCAGATTGAGTTTGGTTTGATTTCTTGTCCTTTTTAGCAGTGGAAGGAGTCTGAGTCTGAGTTCCCTTTTGAAAGGTTACCTTAGGCTTGGAGGATGGAACGGTCCTCACATGTTTGCTAACCAGTTTAGCCTTAGGTGTGACCTTCTGATTCTTCCCATAGAAGAACTCAGTAGGTCGGTGCAGACAGTGTCGAGCAATGTGGCCTGGTTTCCCACATGCATAGCAGCAGACTTTCTGGTGAAATTCAATTTGGTCAAAGGGCTTTACATCACAGTTACTTAGACCAGAGGATAAGTTTGAAGAAACTTGTTCCAAGAACCCAGTTGGAACATAAGGTTCACAGTTAGGATTCAACTGTGAACCCTCCTCCTTGGTAACTGTGGAATGAGCCGGTGCTGCCTGCTTTGTCAAAGGAGAGGAAGATGATTTTGAGACATGATTTATAGCAAATGTCTTCTAAAAATTTTTCAACATATCATTAGGCTTAATGTTAATTTCTTCAAATTTTCCAACAAAATCAGTTTTTGGAACAAAACATAATTGGCTTGTAGATGTTGAACAATCTGTGCTCCTCCCAGCACTTCTTTCTACCTCCTTCTCCTCTGAACCTGTAACACTTAGTTTTTTTGCACAAAAATCAGAATCATTAGTCATAACGGGGTAGAAATATGAAAACAATTAACAACTAACACCATATAAACTCCCAATTTCGGATTTTAACCATCCTACTCACACCCCCAATGGAGACCCACGAAAATCCCATCAAAACCCCCAAAATTTTATACCTAAATGTAGTATGATGCAAAGAGAACTCAATTTGTTTCTTGCATGAACAATCAAAGTTTAAAGTGAGCTTCAATTTGCTGAATTTTTGAGCTTTTCTCCCTGGTTTTCTCCTCTCTCACGTCTCCTTGTTTTCCAGAAAAGAAGAAATGGTCTTTTGACCAATTTTGACCCCTATCTCCATATAAACTCCCCCTTTTAATTAAGTTTCAGGAATTGTCACTTCTAACCCCTCAATTACAAGTTAAAACTAACTTATCTCCAATTTTATTAAGTTAGTTAACACCCACTACAGTATTTTTTTGACAAATATTTATTTAAACACCAACCAAAATTATAAAATTAAGATTATTACATCTTATAAAACACCCTTTAATTAGAATTAAACACAATCATTCACCAATCATGTTTTATTTATAATGTTTTCTCAAAATGGGTCGTTACATGATTTTTGTTGAAACCCTCGAAACTTCTTGTTGTTGTTGTTGTTTGTTGAAAAAGTTGAATGGAGCGATGGACACTCAGTAAAAATGATTAAAAACGCACTTATTCGTATACATTTGAATAAGAGGTTGAGAGTTGATCCTTTTATTGAAATTATTTGAAAATAAATCTTATTTGTTGATCATTTGAGTAAGAGGGTTCATATTATCAGCCCCAAGTGATTTGGAAGGTAGTAAGTTAAAGAAGAGAAGGGGTCTCTGAACTCACCTGGTTATGGGTCGTCGATGCACTTACTCGGTATGCTCTCTCGCTTTGAATCCTGTGTTATAATTTAATTAGTTAGATATTGGACGGTTGTGTGTTCTGCGTTTTGATGTGATTTTGGAATTTTTTTTTATTTCGTTTAATCTTGATTAAAATTTTGGTCTAAGGTTCGGTTCTATGAATACGAATGGTGTAAGATAGGACGTTCAACACTTAGCCATTTTTGGGCTGTTCTTGGCGTGAATGGCCTGTTTGTGCGAATGGCCTTCATTCACATGAATGGAATGATGCGAATGCATACTCTCATTCTGGTGTTCCATTCATGCGAATGTGCCCTCATTCGTATTGTTATCCCGTACGAATGGATCCATGTCATTCGTGTGATTGCTCATTCGTCCAGTAGTTGATTCGGGCGAGTTTTCTCGACGAATGAGCCCTTCGTTTGTCTCATTTGTCTGCAGATTCACCAAGAACGCCATTCTTGAAATCGATGCTTGTTTTTTGTGTTTTTACGGTCAATATTGATGGTAAAACGTTTTATGGTGTTTTGGCGCAAAGGATCGGTGCAAATACTTACTATGGAGCTCGTATTCAACCGAAATGGGTTGAAAATGGTTGAGATTTTGAAATGGAGATGTTGGGGTTGAAATACACACGATTTGGACAGTGAAATGGTTCGATTTCGCATGGAAATGATCGAAAAATCGAGTGGCCGAGAGTGGGGTTCGGATGCGAGGGTTGGGTGAAAAATGAGTTTGAAAAACGAAAGTGTTGCTTTTATAGCTGTGTTGTCACACGAATGAGTCATTCATACAAATGGCTCTCATTCGGCGGGATGACTGTGGCTATAAAGCTTCACCGAATTAAATCTATACGTACGAATGAGGGCCCATTCGTACGAATGGTTGTGTGTATCAAAATTTTGATTTTTTACTAAATTGTTTTGGTGAAATTTTATTAAGATTGTTATTATTTTATATCAGCATTAAAGACTCACGCTGACATCTGTATGAATCGTCACCCATACAAAAGTCGCGTTGGATTTAACTACTGACATTGTTTCTGTACTATAAAGATCTCATTTATTGCATTCAAATCTAACAACATATCCACATGGATCGTCACACATGCTGATATGTTGTTGGATCGATACTCCAAATGTTATCCATTCAGATTTTGTTCATTGTTTTCCCTCACAAGGTGTTTTTCTTTTCTTCTGATTCATGTTTGTGTGATTTAATGGATTTCCCTAACTGTTTTAGGGATTATCCGTGTATTTTGATTGTTGTTTATTATCATTATCGTCACTCTCGTAACACAATGTCTTACACTATGGTTGTGTACACCCTTGGATTTTAGACTCATGGGAGCTCGGATGCCGGTCGTCACAATCTCCCCCTGTTGAAGGAATTTCGGTCCAATATTTGAAATGTGTTATCGGTCCCTCATTTCCTTTTCGAATGTTCTGGGAGACGATCGGTTATGAATTTGAGTTTCCATGTTTTCCATGTTGTGCTGAGACGTACATGAGAAAAATGTCATTATAATCTTATATCCATTGACATGTGCTTCGTTCGGGTCCTATGAGTTGTCGACTACAATTTTTGGTTGGTTGTTTGGTTAGAGATGTACCGAATGTACACACGAGGTGAGATGTATTGTGGTCAACTCGGTCTTACACAGGTGATCAATACATAAATGATGTTACGATACCATCTATGTCCCAGTGGTATTTCTTAATCGAGATGTTGGTTGTAGTTTGAGCAGAAGCAGATGTATGAGTTCGATCAGTCTCTCTTGATGACCCTTGAGAAATTATCTTTTATCGACCGATCGACTCTTCTTGTCACATCGATTTAAAATTGTGTACTGGGTATCAGTACTATGCTTCTCAATTGGATAGATTTACGAACCTTGTTTGTATAGATTTTGAGGTTTGCTTAGTGAATTAGTCTAACTTGTTTAGACTTTTCATTGAAGCGGTGTTTCCACTTTGCGTTTCCAAGGACGTCTACCTCCTCACTAGACTCCCTGTTGTCCATGAAGCGTATTGAATCGTATCCTTTGAATCGTACGATTCCTTGCATTGTTCCTGAGGTGGATGCGCATGATTTCTTTTCTCCAATTCCCTAGGTTCACGGTTTGATGTTAGAGTTGTATGGATGTCCTCTCACCTTCTAGCCGTCATTACTCCAAGGTTAGTTTTGTAATTTTCTTGAGTATAGCAAATTATGGATTGTCCCTGGCTAGGTTTTGGGGATTCTGCACCTTGGAGTTCGACTTTTCCCGTCTTCTTCCCAGCGATCAGGTGCAGCTAGGTCAGTTGTGGCATTGCACAATCTGGCAGCATAGTTCTCTCAGAATTGTTCTAAACTGTTTCTCTTCCAATCCCATAGAACTCGTCAAGCTGCTCTCTTTGATTTAATCACAACGTTTTCTGTGGATGGTTGAGTTGGACACCGCATGTAGAGGATGCTTTCTGATGTTGGGTTGTTGAAATCATTACTCATTTGGGAGGTGAAGAATAACATTTCTTGACATTCTTTGTCAAGATCGGGTAATTTTAGGACAATAACAAATGAGGGTTTTTTGAACGCTGAGTGGCGGAAACAAACAGGTTCATTAATTGATCCAAATATTGATTGCATGTATTAATTGAAAAATAACACAACTGCCAATATCATTCTTCATTAATGATCAATCAATTTACAAAGAAGCTTGGATCAGGAAACATTATTCCGATCACAAAGCATCACTAATTTCCCTCTCTAAACTTTCTCTCTCTAAAACTGTGTAGCTGATAGTGTGTGCCTGTGTGTTTTTCAGTGTTGCCCTAATTCTATTTCATCACTTTCTATTTATAGAAAATTGGGGCCCATTAAAACGTTATAATCAGGACCTATAATAGAATGTAATAAACAAAAGAGCTATGATGTCAAAATGATCTTGTCAGCATCTTAGGTGTCATTCCTTGTCAGCAACAGCAGCACTCTTATTAGCATCCACGGCTTCTTTGTCAACATCAGCAGATAGAAGATAGAAAAATACCAAGTCTTAAAGGCATTATGAACATTTACGAATAAAAGTTTGCTTTTTCACAAAGTTTAGAGGTTCAGATAGTCCTGGACGCATTTGCAAAAGCTTCATCTTTAGAGAACAACAGTTTCAACAGGTGCTAAGTTCTTTAGAGAGCTTTTCTTCAAATCTGCAAGCTAAAAAAATTAGAGTTAGAAAGTTCAAATTTGATCTGAGTGTACACAATTTGAATATTCGTAAATATTCTTACTGTGCAACATTTGTTTATTCGCAAATGATTTGAGTGTGCACAGGTTGAACATTGGTAAATGTTCTAACTGTGAAACACTTGTTCATTCGCAAATGATCTAAGTGTGCACAAGTTGAACATTCGTAAATGTTTAAACTGTGCAACCCTTGTTCATTCGCAAATGATGAGTGTGCACAAGTTGAACATTCGTAAAAGTTCTAACTGTGCAACACTTGTTCATTCGCAAATGATCTGAGTGTCCACAAGTTGAACATTCGTAAATGTTCTAAGTGTGCAACACTTGTTCATTCGCAAATGATCTGAGTGTGCACAAGTTTAACATTCGTAAATGTTCTAAGTGTGCAACACTTGTTCATTCGCAATGATCTGAGTGTGCACAAATTGAAAAGTTGTAAATGTTTAAATTGTGCAACACTTGTTCATTCGCAATGATCTGAGTGTGCACAAATTGAAAAGTCGTAAATGTTTAAACTGTGCAACACTTGTTCATTCGCAAATGATCTGAGTGTGCACAAGTTGAACATTCATAAACGTTCTAATTGTGCAACACTTGTTCATTCACAAATGATCTGAGTGTGCACAAGGTGAACATTCGTAAATTTTCTAACTGTGCAACACTTGTTCATTCGAAAATGATCTGAGTGTGCACAAGTTGAACATTTGTAAATGTTCTAACTTCGCAACACTTGTTCATTCGCAATGATCTGATTTTTCACAAGTTGAAAATTCGTAAATGTTCTAACTTCGCAACACTTGTTCATTCGCAAGTGATCTGAGTGTGCACAAGATGAACATTCGCAAATGTTCTAACTGTGCAACACTTGTTCATTTGCAAATGATCTGAGTGTGCACAAGTTGAACATTCACAAATATTCTGACTGTGCAACACTTGTTCATTCGCAAATGATCTGAGTGTGCACAAGTTGAGCATTCGTAAATGTTCTAACTGTGCAACACTTGTTCATTTGG
Organism: Mikania micrantha; assembly: GCA_009363875.1. NCBI lineage: Eukaryota > Viridiplantae > Streptophyta > Magnoliopsida > Asterales > Asteraceae > Mikania > Mikania micrantha. The sequence continues at coordinate 36,380,846 of CM018683.1, read as the reverse complement.
AAATGATCTAAGTGTGCACAAGTTGAACATTCGTAAATTTTCTAACTGTGAAACACTTGTTCATTCGCAAATGATCTGAGTGTGCACAAGTTGAACATTTGTAAATGTTCTAACTGTGCAACAGTTGTTCATTCGCAAATGATCTGAGTGTGCACAAGTTGAACATTCGTAAACGTTTTAACTGTGCAACACTTGTTCACTTGCTAATGTTGCATCATTACAAAATATTACCTGTGAGCAATAACATCATTTGTAGACACTGTTAAATGAGTTAATAATGCAATATGTCCATCTGTTATGTCATAAGAATATATATATATATATATATATATATATGTCAGTATCTTATAATGAACATGTTGATAAACATCAAATTAACTGTGTTATATTATAAACAAATTTTGGACATAGCATCAATCCTTTTAAATACCCAACATTCTTGTTTGTTCTCTCACCGTTCGCGATCTTAATGTATTGAACTAAGACAGTTAGTGACCATCTCTTCACATTCATCCTTAGGATCGACTTCTTCATAGTCTTTGCAGTTATTGGTACTGCATACACTGATTGTATTTTCTCCGAAAATTCATGTTTCCGGAGATACTCTCGTCGGTGAGGGCTCTGCTTTTATTTCTTGAAGGGATGTTTTGAGTTGTCTTCACAACATGTAAGCCTTCCCTGTTGGGTTTTAGCTCTTGTTGTTGCTTATGATATTCCTAATGAAGGTTGTTGGTTCCACCTCTCGCTCCGATTCAATTGTAGTCGTGCTGATCCGGGAGATGTAAGCAGACTTAACTATACTGCCATTCTTTGAGTGATGGCTCATAAGGAAATCGCAGGGGACGCCTTGTTTTCAATCTGCCGATGGTGTGTGGAGGTCTACTTCTTTTCCTTGATGCCCTGTAGATCCAGCACTACCTCCTCAAAACGACGAAAGTCCTCCTGTTTTGGAGTGAGATAATTACTATCTCTTCTCACTAGCGTTAGGTTCGTCTGGTTTTGTTTTCTCTCAATCTTCTTCAATCCATGCCTAATCGGTAGGTGATAGTGTATTGAGGGTAAGGTCTCACACTGAGCGATGGGGTTTAGGCGACTAACGATCTTTGGGTTTATAGGAATTGAGTATTCAAGATTAGACTGAAGTGGTTAAAAGTCTCTCACTTAACCAGTTTGACAGTCCTAGTATTGAAAGTTGCTCTTGTTGTTTCCTCCGTCGGAGTTTTCATGGTCGGTATTCATCGAATTAGACTCCGACGTCCCATCCGAATAGGAGTTGTAAATTTCAGGGTTAGGAAACTCAATTGAAGGGATATCGGGCTCATTTGAGTTCTCTTGATTCCGTGAATAACTCCTACTCTTTCAGGAGTACTGATCCCTTGTAATTTTTAGTTAGATGGAGTCGGGTTTTGGAGACGTGCTTGTTCGATCTCATTAGAGCTGCTTAGAATAACGCTTTTACAGATCTTTTGCTCGTTGTGACGTCCTGCTGCTTTCTCTTTCCTCGTGTCCCTCATTACCTAGTGGTGACTGAGGTTGTCCTCGTACTCCTTCTTATAGTCCTAACCAAAACTCTAGGATGTGTTTCGCTTGTTGGCCTCTTTAGAGTTTCGTGCTATCGTAAGACGAGGAATGGACAGACACATTGTAATGCATATATTTAAATTACACACACTACGTCTATGGAGGATGTAGGAGAATGTATCTGTGTCTGTACCTCCTTCACAGTGTCTCGTGTGTGTGGGCGCGGTCAGCGCCTTGCTGTAGTCATCTGTGGTGATTCACACTCTCCTAAGGCACTTTTTGGCTACGTGACCAGGTTCACCACATGTGTACCAGTGCTTGACATTGCTTGGTGGAAGGCAGGTTGTTGCGACATCACCTGGGCGTTGAGCAGTTGGAGCCCGGCAACTCTTGCTTTCATGGCCCTATCATCTCGCATGTTGTGCATTGTTTACACAATTGGGTTGCGACATGTTGGTGCTTGCAGCGGGCGCACTTAGGAGAGATGCCAGCGTACTGCTTGCGAACTTGACTCACTGTTGAGTTGTAGTGTTGAGTCCAATGACCCGGCTTCCCATATTTGGAGCACATCTTGCACCTCATGCCATCAGGGTGGCGATACTGATATTTGGTGCAAAGGGGAAGTGTCCTAGTGTATATAATCTGTGAGGTTTACCTCGGTGGCTGGAACCTTCTTGGTCAGTGTAGTCGGTTCTTCGTCTCTAGGGGAGAGGGTAGCTAGATTCGTCCGTCGATTCCCTTTGGCTTGCTCCGTCTTCGGTCTTCAGCACCATGGGGGCGTTCGCTGGTTGAAGTGTGTCGTGGTTGATTTAACTCAAGATATTTGGAATGGCAGCAATGAGTTGCTCTGCGATGAGTGTGGTAGGGCGGCGTTCTCCGGGTTGACGCGTGGCTTTTCCATTGGAGGCATCCTGGTTACCCCCGAAATGGAGACAATTAGTACCTGTGATCAGACACGAGTAACATATGCAATTTTTCCTATCCTAACTTCTCTACATGAGGTCCCTAGGTTATAGTCTAGGCCAAACCGTTGAAGTAAATGACCTAATTCTCTATAACCATGGCTCTGATACCAATCTGTCACACCCCGGGCCGGATCGGAGACCCGTCGGGCGGAATAATCGTAAGGCGTTATTGTAATCGGAGTGATCAGATAACAACATTGCACATGATAATATGAGAAGTACTAAAATACAATTATTAAATAAAATGAAATTGCAACTGTTTTATAATTTAATTCTACTACAACTTGACTTGGACATCTGGAATGTGGACCAGATGTCCCACAAGAAATGCTTGCACAAGTGCAAGTCTTGAATCTTGTAGCCGATGTGGGCTGATGAGGTTCCATGCAGGAGTTGTAGGTTCCTCTAAGGGATCTTATCTTTATGTCTCTAAAAGTCAGCATGCTTTCACCTGTTCTTCACCTGAGAACATGTAAAATTTGTCAACACTAGGTAGGTGAGTTCACATACGTTTTAAAAATATTAGGTTTTGTAAAAGGTTTAGTGAAAACTCTTTTCCATTTACACTTGTTTTGAAGTTGGTGTTTAAATGTTGTTGAAAATACGAATGAGTTACATAGGTGCTTAATTCAGAACCTCATTACTGAAGACATCCCGAATCATCGAATGTAGTTTATGTACAGGGCATACGTGGAGCCAAAGCTCAGCCGCCAGCCCACCACCCCTTCGGAGATCCACGAAGGTGTCCGTAATGGAAATCAGACTTCGTCACTTATGTACCTCTATTCGACACAGCACGGCGGATGTAAAAGAAATTTCTTGAGAAAGAAGCGTATGCTCTGTCTCTTACTATAGGAGACATGTTTTGTTTGTTTTGAAAATGTTGGTTTGGTTGAAACCGATCAGGATCGAATACAAAGTCCTACTAACTATCAACTACGTGCAGAATCCATAGTCAATATGTAGAAAATCAAAGAACACAAGCAATTCAATAATCAACTCTTGTATTATTAACAAATGATTACAAGAAATCACTTAGAAACAAAGTTCTCACACAGAGAAAATCTCAGAAGTTCTGTCCAAAGTTCTAAAAGTTCTTCTGAAAAACAGACAAACCTTCTATTTATACAAAACAGACCAGCGAACCTATTTCTGGTAGCCGAACCTTAGGTTTGCCAGCCGAACCCTAAGGTTCGCTGGACGAACCCATAGGTTCGTTAGACGAACCTATGTAATCCTACCAAAAGGTTCGCCGAACCTATCAAAACAATAGGTTCGCCAACCTGCAAAGGTTCGTGGGCCAGACGAACCTATGGCAAACCTTTGGCCAAACCTTCTCTAAAACTCAAAGTAAATACAATTTTTGAATAGCAAACAATTACAAATATGTACTAACAAACTCCCCCTAAATGTTTGCTATCAAAATCTTCAATCTTTATCTTCAACTTTGTCTTCAACTTTATCTGCAGCTTTATCATTTACTCTGCTGGATTCTCCAACCTCTTCAACAACCACATTATCCACCGCTCGTATAACAACCGAACATGGTATCTTCGCTATCCTCTCAGCTTCAATCTTTTCATCTCTTTCATCTCTCTCCTTCTGAATTTGCATCAACTTGGTATAGAGATAATTCACATTTTCCCAATTGCATCCCGTATGAATACCCTATGTAAAATACATTCGTGCAATGGTTTGAAATTGAATTGCCATATCTTTGAAACTTACTCCAACATCATGATAGCCTTCTTCAGCATATATCTCAGCAGTGTTAAGTAAATCCACATCATCCTTTCAATAGTTTACAATCCAAATAGGATCAAGCATCCGGATTACTCTCCAATTGTCATCCTGCTTCAATAAATCACACCTTCAGAAGTTCTATCATCATAAAACCAAAATTTGAAGAATGGATTCCAATCTTGTTCAACCTTCCTTAGTCTTGGTCTCTTGAAGACTTTAGGCTTCATATAATCTTTGAATCTTTCTCTGAACTATGGTGTTAACAAACTCCAACCTATTCGTGCTTCTTTCTTCAACAGATTCTCAAAAATTTCATTATGTCGAGTCTGAATAGGCTTTATCATCCTCAATCTTGAAAGATCTTTACACTCGAATGCGGGTAGACTCATCAGATTAGTAGCCTTGCCTGGTATTGGCATCCATATATCCGTTTCACCATATAACATCCCTTATCCATCAAATTTCCTGAAATGTTATGAAAATAACCATAACTAATAATCCTTCCGATCATCTTGGATTTAGATCCAATCTTGAACCTTTTGGATTGTTTAGTTTGATTTTCTGGATCTTTATCTTCAAAAACTTCTTTCATAATCTTGAATGAATGTAAATGATCAATGATGTACTTTTTCTCATCTTGAAATGCTTTCCAATAATCCAAATTTGTCTTCACTTTAACTGGATCTAAAGTTGTTATAGACATACTTCCAGCCTCAAACATTTTCTTCATCATGTTTAAATTCAACAGCTCTTAATCAATGATATCTTTATCATAATCAGATAAATCAAAATCTTGATCTTCTTCAAAATCAAATATCAACTCATCATCATCTTCAAGTAAATCTTGATAATCTTGAATAGAATAATCACCTACAATCTCTCCTTCTTCTATCTCTTGATAAAGTTGAACTTCAAAAATATTTCTTTGCAAGAAATGTAGGCAAGGAGTAATCAAGAATCCTTTCAGGATATTCTATTGCATCCAAATCTTCAAATTCAACAGAAGTACAATCCCTAGCTCTATCAGAAGATACAGAAGAAACTGGAACAACATCTGTAGTAATCTTCGAAGGAGTATAAACAATGATAGCTCCAGTCACAGCATCCAGACCACCATCACCTCCAGCAATTCCACCAGCACCACCACCTGCTCCATCATCACCACCAAGATCAAAATCATCAGGATGTTCATCAATATCAGTATCTCCGTAATCAACTGCTTCTTCTTCTTTCTTCTCCTCCTCTATCTTCTCCTCAACATCAACATCCACATCCACCACCACCTTCTTAACTCTAGAACTCGAAGCTTTTGACTTTGTAATCTTTGACTCCAAATCTTTTATCTTGAATCTTAAGTCAGTATTTTGATTCTTATGTTCAACAATGTCTTCCGATTGAAGTTTAACAAAAAAATTCTATTTCAGAAATTTTATCTTTCATCTTCTTCTTCTCAGCAATTTCTTCTTCTCTCCACTTTATCATCAACAACATTTGAGCTTTCAACTCATCTGGCTCAGTAGTGGAAGAAGATGGTATAATAGCAAAATCTTTTTCTTTGATCTTCTTGTAATCTTCAAACTCTTTTGGTAATAAAGATAATCTTCTCTTAAGATCAGAGTCATCATAATTAACAGTGAAGTTAATATCTCCCAAATCATCTAATCCTGAAAATAAATCATCTCTGGGAAGATCATCATGATGAATAGAAATCTCTGGCAAAGAAGTGGTGACTGTATTAGTCTCGGCAAAAGATGGAACAAAAGATGCAACATTTACAAACTCTGGAGTTTGTAAAGTAGAAACATGAATAGTAGTCACGGGAACTGAAAAAGTAACAACTGGTGAAACAGAAACAGAAACTGAGGTAGGCATAACAGGTGAAGACACAACGGTCTTAGTAGTTTTGGCCTTTTTCCTCTCATAAGGCCCTCCTTTGGCCATTCTCTTCAGCTTCTTTGGTTTAGAAGACTCAGACTCTTCAGGAATAAAACTGGGATCAACTCTTTCATCCCTTTCTTCTTCAGCCTGTTTAGCAAACTTTTTCTTGAGTCTTCTAACCATCTGGTTCCCTTCTTGAACCATTTCATATTCTGACTCAGTGTCAGAAGATTCTTCTTCATCATCACCAGCAACAGCAACCTCTGTCTGCTGTTCAGACATATCAACTTCTAATGGGTCCTGTGAGCTCTGCTCTTGAGAAGATTTAGCTTTAGGAGTAGATCGGGACAATTGTCCAGTAGTCTTCCTGACTTGTTGTCTTGGAGGAGGTGGAGGTGGTGCTTGATCATAATCTGCAACAAACTCTTCAGTGTCGGATCCTGAGTCAGCATGTCTCCAGGCATCCTCATCAAGAGCAACATAGTTTGCCCTGGCACAATGACCAATCAACTCTTTCTCAAGCACAACATCCCCAGTCCTTTGATACACTCTGACCTGACCCAAGCTGGAATCAGTCATGTGTTTAACCTTCAATAGATCTCCAGCTTCCCTGGGTAACTACCCTTCTGGCAACCTCTCATATATCAACATCTGCATGAACCTATGATACATGTAGAACCTATCCTTAGCCTTCGTGATGTTGTCACACATATAACGGAAAATAATTCCAGAAAAATTGAACGGTTTGTTCAATATAAGAGCCACCATAGCCGACCTCATGAAGTCCCTTAGCTCATCAAAAGTTCCCTTCCTCATACTCAGACTGTTGGTTTGGTTGAAACCAATCAGGATCGAATACAAACTCCTACTAACTATCAACTATGTGCGGAATCCATAGTCAATATGTAGAATATGAAAGAACACAAGCAATTCAATAATCAACTCTTGTATTATCAACAAATGATTACAAGAAATCACTCAGAAACAAAGTTCTCACACAGAGAAAATTTCAGAAGTTCTGTCCAAAAGTACTACTAGTTCTACAAACAAACCTTCTATTTATAGAAACTAGACCCTTGAACCTATTACTGGTAGCCGAACCTAAGGTTTGCCAGCCGAACCCTAAGGTTCGCTGGGCGAACCCTTAGGTTCGATAGACGAACCTATGAAAACAGACTAAAAGGTTCGCCAAACCTTTGTCAGGTTATAGGTTTGCCGAACCTATCAACCCAATAGATTCGCCAATATGCCAAGGTTCGTGGGCCAGACGAACCTTAGGCAAACCATAGCCGAACCTTTTTCTAAACTCAAAATAAATACAACTATTGAATAGCAAACAATTACAAACATGTACTAACAAACTCCCCCTAAATGTTTCCTATCAAAGTCTTCAATCTTTGCCTTCAACTTTATCTTCAGCTTTATCTTCAATTTTATCTTCAACTCTGTCAATTACTCCACTAGATTCTCCAACTTCTTCAACAACCACATTATCCACCGCTCGAATAACAACCGAACGTGGTATCTTCGCTATCCTCTCAGCTTCAATCTTTTCATCTCTTTCATCTCTCTCCTTCTGAATTTGCATCAACTCGGTATAGAGATAATTCACATTTTCCCAATTGCATCCCGAATGAATACCCAATGTAAAACCCATTCATGCAATGGTTTGAAATTGAATTGCCATATCTTTGAAACTTACTCCAACATTATGATATCCTTCTTCAGCATATATCTCAGCAGTGTTAAGTAAATCCACATCATCCTTTGAACAGTTTACAATCCAAATAGAATCAAGCATCCGGATTACTCTCCAATTATCATCCTGTTTCAATACAATCACACCTTCAGAAGTTCTATCATCATAAAACCAAAATTTGAAGAATGAATTCCAATCTTGTTCAATCTTTCTGAGTCTTTGTCTCTTGAAGACTTTAGGCTTCACATAATCTTTGAATCTTTCTCTGAACTGTGGTGATAACAAACTCCATCCCATTCGAGCTTCTTTCTTCAACAGATTCTCAAAAATTTCATTGTGTCGAGTCTGAATAGGCTTTATCATCCTTAATCTTGAAAGATCTTTGCACTCAATTGCTGGTTAACTCATTAGATCAGTAGCCTTGCCAAAGTATTGGCATCCATCTATTCTTTTCACCACATAACATCCCTTATCCATCAAACTTCCTGAAATGTTATGAAAATAACCATAACTAATAATCCTTCCGATCATCTTGGATTTAGATCCAATCTTGAACTTCTTGGATTGTTTAGTTAGGTTTTCTGGATCTTTATCTTCAAACACTTCTGTCATAATCTTGAAAGAATGTAAGTGATCAATGATGTACTTTGTCTCATCTTGAAATGCTTTCCAATAATCCAAATTTGTCTTAGCTTTAACTGGATCTAAAGTTTTTCTTGACATACTACTAGCTTCAAACATTTTCTTCATCATATTTAAATTCAACAGCTCTTCATCAATGACATCCTTATCATAATCAGATAAATCAGTATCTTCATCTTCTTCAAAATCAAACATCAATTCATCATCATCTTCAAATAAATCTTGATAATCTTGGACTGAGTAGTCACCCACAATCTCTCCTTCTTCTATCTCTTGATAAAGTTGAACTTCAAAAATATTTCTCTGCAAGTCTATGTTAGAATTCATTTTAAACAAATCAAGAAATGTAGGCAAAGAGTAATCAAGAATCCTTTCAGGATATTCTATTGCATCCAAATCTTCAAACTCAACAGAAGTACAATCCCTAGCTCTATCAGAAGATACAGAAGAAAGTGGAACAACATCTGTAGTCATCTTTGAAGGAGTATAAACAATGATAGCTCCAGTCACAGCATTCAAACCACCGTCACCTCCAGCAACTCCACCAGCACCACCACCTGCTCCATCATCACCACCAAAATCAAAATCATCAGGATGTTCATCAATATCAGTATCCCCATAGTCAACTGCTTCTTCTTCTTCTTCCTCCTCTACTTTCTCCTCCTCTACCTTCTCCTTATCATCAACATCCACATCCACCACCACCTTCTCAACTCTAGAACTCGAAGCTTCTGACTTTGTAATCTTTGACTCCAAATCTTTTATCTTGAACCTTAAATCAGTATTTTCATTTTTAAGTTCAACAATGTCTTCCGATTGAAGTTTAATAAAAAATTCCATCTCAGAAATTTTATCTTTCATCTTTTTCTTTTCAGTCAGTTCTTCCTCTCTCCACTTGATCATCAATGTCATTTGAGCTTTCAACTCATCTAGTTCAATAGTGGAAGAAGATGGTTTATCAGTAACATCTTTTTCTTTGATCTTCTTGTAATCTTCAAACTCTTTTGATAATAAAGATAATCTTCTCTTAAGATCAGAGTCATCATAATTAACAGTGAAGTTAATGTCTCCCAAATCATCTAATCCAGAAAATAAATCATCTCTGGGAAGATCATCATGATGAATAGAAGTCTCTGGCAAAGAAGTGGTGACTGTAGTAGTCTCAGCAAAAGATGAAACAAAAGATGCTACGTTTTCAAACTCTGGAGTTTGTAAAGTAGAAGCATGAATAGTAGTCACAGGAACTGAAAAAGTAACAACTGGTGAAACTGAAACAGAAACTGAGGTAGGCATAACAGGTGAAGACACAACGGTCTTAGTAGTTTTGGCCTTTTTCCTCTCATATGGCCCTCCTTTGGCCATTCTCTTCAGCTTCTTTGGTTTAGAAGACTCAGACTCTTCAGGAATAAAACTGGGATCAACTCTTTCATCCCTTTCTTCTTCAGCCTGTTTAGCAAACTTTTTCTTGAGTCTTCTAACCATCTGGTTCCCTTCTTGAACCATTTCATATTCTGACTCAGTGTCAGAAGATTCTACATCATCATCATCAGCAACAACAGCCTCTGCCTGCTGTTCAGACATATCAACCTCTAAAGGCTCCTGAGAACTCTGCCCTTGAGAAGATTTAGCTTTAGGAGTGGATCGGGATGATTGACCAGTAGTTTTCCTAACTTGTTGTCTTGGAGGTGATGGAGGTGGTGCTTGATCTTCATCAGCAACAAACTCTTCATTATCTGATCCTGAATCAGTGTGTCTCCAGGCATCCTCATCAGGAGCAACATAATTTGCCCTGGCACAGTGACCAATCAAGTCTTTCTCCAGTACAGTATCCCCAGTTCTTTGATACACTCTGACCTGACCCAAGCTGGAATCAGTCATGTGTTTAAGCTTCAGTAGATCTCCAGCTTCCCTGGGTAACATACCTTCTGGCAACCTCTCATCTATCAACATCTGCACGAATCTAGGATACATGTAGAATCTATCCTTAGCCTTCGTGATGTTGTCACACATGTAACGGAAGATCATGCCAGAGAAATTGAACGGTTTGTTCAATATAAGAGCTACCATAGCTGACCTTATGAAATCCCTTAGCTCATCAAAAGTTCCCTTCCTCATACTCAGACAATGAAATAGAACATGAGCCAAAAACTTGTATTGTAGAGGTAGCTTTCCCTTCTTCACTGATATGGAGTTATAAGCTCCAAAGTAACCAATACGAAGAAAACAACCTTTGATGCACCTCTCAGGAATGAGAGTCACACCATTCGGTTCTCCCCCAAACTGCAACACCCTCCTAATATCAGCCTCAGATATACGAATTGCTTGTCCAAGCACATTCGCATCTATGACATAATCCTCATCAACTGAAATAACACGAGCAGATTCCCAGAAACTCTGAATATGAGAACGATAAATCTGGAATGAGTTGGAAATCGCATAATAAATCCTCGATCTCCTGAGAAACTCTATCATAGGCCGGAAATCTTGACCGTTCCGTGTTGTCGGATCTAGGTACGCACAAACATTGTATTTGTCTCCAAATGTTAAGTTCGCCATTTCTACAATTAGAAATAAAAAAACAATTAGAAACAAAATTAATCAAAAATAAACAAAAATTAAAAAAATTAAAAAATTTCTAAGTAGACCAGCGAACCTATCCCCTTAGACGAACCTAATGCTAGGCGAACCTAATTCAGACGAACCTGATAATCAGACAAACCTTTTGAACGAACCCTTTGATGAACGAACCTTTCAAACAAACGAACCCTTTTAGTCAAACGAACCTTGACCAAAAGGTTCGGTTCTTTTTGAAATACATAGGTTCGCCACGAACCTATCAAATTCAGACGAACCCTCAAGGTTCGGCGAACCTATCAGTTCATCCAACGAACCTGTTCATCAGCGAACCTTTTCCACTTTTCAAATCAAATTTTTAAAACTTTGAATTTGATGATAAAAATCATATACCCAGGTTCGAAACATGCCGATGAACAACATTAATGAAGATGGTTTGTCCAAATTTTTAGATTTTAAGCAGTTTTAATCCAATTTACAAGTTCGATCTAAAATTCTTAAAAACACTCAGATCTCTCAAATTAACCGGTCAAATTCAGTAATTTCTACCTAGAAATGATCACAAGATGATTCTGAATCTAATGAAGTCAATAAAAAGTTCTGGGATGCTCTAGAATGGAAATCGAAAAATCTCTTCTTGCAGGTTCGCTAATCGTGAAAAAGATGAGAGTGACGAACCCTTCTGGCGAACCCTCTATATATATGTCACGAACTTTTTCAGACGAGCCTTTCACGAACCTTTGCTACGAAACTTTTGCAGCGAACCATTCAAACGAACCATTTCACCGAACCATCTCAGACAAACCTAGTAAGCGAACCTAGTCAGTGAACCTAGCTAACAAACCTAGCCAGCGAACCTAACCAGCGAACCTTACCCAACGAACCTTCTCAGCGAACCTTCTCAAACCAGACGAACCTTTTGAAAAATTTTGAATTTTTCTTTAAATTTCAAAACAAAAACATGTTTAATCATTCCAAAGTCAAACAAATAATCGAAAATTATTGATTTAACATCAGATGAAAATTTAAAATCTTTTTGTAATTTTTCAAAAAATTTTAGAACAATTAAACTACAAATTTAACAAAAGTACTATCCTAAAAATATTAAATCTTTTTGTTTGAGAAAGATCCTGACATGAGATCATATTATTTTACAATTTTCAACACATCTGTTTGTATTATTTCAAATATTATCTGCAAATTACAAGTCTAAGATGATTGTCAATATACTTATCCTTTTAAATTTATCACTTAGTCAAGAAATCAGTTTAAAACAAGATTATGAGAACACTTTATAATAATCCATTTACTTGAATACATCCCCGATTTGTGAATAATTTAATTAAAAAAAATGTTCTTAAAACTTATGATTTCAATTTCAACTAATCTGATCATGCAAAAATAAAGCAGAATTTCTTTTTGAAAATAACAAAATAGAAAACAATTTGAAATTGTTCAAAATCTTGGAATCAAGGTTGATACTTACGTATGCTCAAATGATCCAGAAAATGAACGAAACAATAATTTAAGATTAAGCTTTTAACAATCAGTTCGATATTTTCATATACGCAGAGATTGTCCAAATATTAATAAGAACCAAGAAAACAAATTTGAATTGTTTAAAGCTATAACAATCAGGTCGATACGTAAGTATACGCAAAGAATGCTTCAGCTTTAAACTAAAATAAAAGAAAAACAAAATCAGAATTTCTTCTAAAAATTAAACACATGATCAAACTAGTACTTTGACTTTTTGTTCAAGAACATTTTGTAAGAAAAAATTACCACTCTTTCAGGACAAAACTAAGTACTGCATTCTAAGCATCTGTTTCTTATAAAGTATAATCAAAACTTTGTTTAAACTTATCCTAACTAAGTTATAAACCTACTTCCATATCATACTTAATACTTGTAATTATTTATTAAATTTTTAATAAAACATACAGATATGTTTCCAAATGCAAATAATGTGCTATCATTTCTCATTAGGTCGAATCAATTTCTCAAATTTTTAATTTTTTTCATGTTTTTTTATTTTTGATTTTTTAATGTTTTTGTATTTTTCAAAATTTTCTCCCCCTAAAAAAAACACAAAAGAAAAAAATAAAAAAAAATCTGATGTTAATTCAATAAAAAATGATTACGAAGGAAGTTGATTCTTGATTACCTCACCCATGACCCTGATCCCATTTAATTTGAGTAAATACTCAAAACGTTGTTTTTCAAAGGCCTTGGTGAAAAGGTCTGCCCTTTGCTCGTTTGTGTGTATCTTCACCACATCAATCAATTTCTTTTCATAACAATCGCGTATGAAATGAAATCGAATATCAATGTGTTTGGAACGTGAATGATACACTGGATTCTTGGTAACTGCAATGGCAGCCTCATTATCTACATGAATCGGGGTAGATAGAAAGTTCAATCCATAGTCTCTCATCTGTTGTTGTATCCACAATACTTGGGAACAACAACTGGCAACAGCTACATATTCAGCTTCACATGTAGATGTAGCAACAGATGTTTGCTTCTTACACTGCCATGAGACTAATCTCTCCCCCAGAAATTGTGCACCTCCAGTAGTTGATTTGGAATCAGTCTTGCATCCTGCATAGTCTGAATCACTATAAGCATGAAAGGAATAGTTATCATCCTTAGGATACCACAGACCGGTGTCTGGTGTACCCTTTAGATAACGTAAAATCCTCTTGACTGCAATCAGATGAGAAACTTTAGGCTTTGATTGATAGCGAGCACATATACTTGTAGCGAATACAGTATCCGGTCTTGAGGCTGTCAAATACATTAAGCTCCCGATCATTCCACGATATAATGTAGCATCAATTAACTCCCCCTTAAGATCAGGCTCAATCCCATGATTGGGCTGAATGGGCGTGGAAATGGGTTTACAATCAAGCATGCTAAACCGTTTTAGCACATCTTGAATGTATTTGGTCTGATGAATAAAAATGCCATCATCAGTCTGATCTATTAGTAGACCCAAAAAGAACTTAATGTCTGACATTGCACTCATCTCAAACTTCTCAATCATAACCTCTTTAAATTCCAAACACAACTGTTCATCGGTAGATCCAAAGATGATATCATCAACATAGATCTGAACTAGGAGAATGTCCTTGTTCTTTTCCCGATAAAACAGTGTTTTGTCTATCTGACCCCTCTTGAACCCGTGTTCAAGAAGGTGAGTCGAGAGAGTCTCATACCAAGCTCGAGGAGCCTGATGAAGACCATACAGTGCTTTGTCAAGGATATATACCTGATCCCGGTGGATCGGATCCTCAAAGCCCGGTGGCTGAAAAACATACACTGTCTATTTCAAAGACCCATAAAGGAATGCAGACTTAACATCCAGTTAAAAAACTTTAAATTTCTTGTGAGCAGCAAAAGATAGAAATAATCTAATCGCTTCAACAACCAAACGCGCCTTGTTTCGAACAATCACGCCTCTATCGTCTCGCTTACACTTCAACACCCACCTTGTGCCAATCTTCTTCTCACCTTTTGGCAAATCCACTAAATGCCAAACTCCCAGTTTCTGAAACTGATTAAGCTCCTCTTGCATGGCCTCCACCCAGGCGGGCTCACGCAGGGCTTTAGTTACAGATTTAGGCTCAATCTGAGAAACAAATGCAGAATGCATCCATAACTCTTAAGTCCCATGATTTCGCTCCAGCTCAACGTACAAACTCTTCTCGTTTGCAACTTGCCTTCTCGTCTGTACTCCAACAGACGGATCTCCAATAATCTGCTTCACAGGATGATTCACATGAACTCTGGACACTGGCACTTGCGGGACTCCAACACCATGATCAAGATTTGTGATATTCTGATCTTCATCTTGATCTTGAGAAAGGGCATCTTCAAAAACATCCTGATCATCCTCCGATGACCAGTCATGATTATCTGCTCCAAAAATGCCTTCCTCAGTTGAATGATTATCATCAACCTGATGAGAAACTCCTTGATCTTCAGAATTTTGTAAGTCATATAACATCTGCAAAGAAATTTCATCATCAGTAATATTAGGAGACAAGTTAAAAGACTCGAAAAGTTTATCATAATTGAATAACCAATTTGGACCTTTGCCTTCAGGTATAGGTGTATGTCTTTGAACATCCACATTATACCAGAGTTCCACAACACGAGTGCGTTTGTTAAACACACGTTTGTTGGGAAGGCTATAGCCCAGAAAGAAACCATCTTCAACCTTAGAGTTGAATTTAGCATCTTTCTTGAGCATAGTACAAGGAGCCCCGAAAGGTTCCAAGTGTTCCAAATTTGGTTTCCCATTCTGAAGAAGTTCATAACAAGTCTTGTTATGTCGTTTGACAATCAGCACTCGGTTGAGAGTAAAACAGGCGGTCGCTACGGCTTCACTCCAGAAAGTAATGGGCAGCTTCGAATCAGCGAGCATCGTTCGAGCAGACTCTATCAATGTACGATTCTTCCTTTCAGCTACACCGTTCATCTGTGGTTCATACGGTGCACTAAATTGCTGCTGGATTCTCTTTGAATCACAGAATGCTTCCATGTTCTGATTCTTGAATTCTGTCCAATTGTTTGATCAAACACGCCTAACTCTCAACTTATACAAAGTCTCCAATCTGTTTACCAACAAAACAAAATTTTCATAAGTTTCAGATTTAAACTTTAAGAACATTACCCATGAAAATCTAGAAAAATCATCGGTCACAACAAAACAATATGATTCACCACCGATACTCTTCACATTAATCGGTCCAAACAGATCCATGTGTAGTTCCAATGGTTTATCAATAGAAAACACTGTTTTGGACTTATGTGACCTCCTTTTCTGTTTACCCTTCTTACAGGAAACACACACATCAGGTAATTTGAAATGTTTAACAGGTACACCATCAACCAAATGATTGTGTACAAGATGATTCATCTTTCTGATGTGTATGTGACCCATTCGCCTGTGCCAAGACCGAGTATCCTGCTCAGTGGCCTTCGACACCAGACACGTCCAACTTTGTTTACCGTCTCCGCATTAGCCATGTCTAAAAAATACAAATTTTTACACCTATCAGCAATCATCAAAATCCAGTCATCAGGAATCTTAATTCCTTGTTTGAGCACATAGCATTTCTTATCATCAAACAAAACCTTATAACCTTTATCACTTATCTGTGACACACTCAAAAGATTATTAGTTAACTCCTTGCATTAATTCACATTGTCAAAGGAAACTTTACCATTAGTCAAACTACCACTCCCGGTAAGCTGACCACCTTTGTCACCTGCAAAGTTAACATAACATCCGTTCATCTCACGAAAATCTTTCAACAAACTGATCTCTCCTGTCATGTGCCATGAACATCCACTATTAACAATCCATCGACTGTTGATATGGCCCGTGAATGCCACCTGCACCATAAATTAAAACAAAAAATGATCAGTACCAAAAGGGATGACTCCCGCCATTCCGGCGTTGAGTCTCCCCGAACAGCCTCCTGCCATTCGATCTCGATGAACTACTTGAAGATCCTTCTTCCAAGTATTCATCCTTCCTCACAAAAAATCGATCATCTGACCTGGGTCTGGATTTCCAAAAGAATTAGACTTAACATTTTGTTTTGAAAATCTTTTAGGAGAAAAATTGTCATAAAATTCATCATCAGATGATGATGTCTTTTTCAAAACTCTTTTATCCTTTTGTTGGTTTTCAAAAAATTGTCTTTTATGAACCTTGTCCTCCTTGACCCAGACACACACAGGGTCAAATTTTCTGAGTATTCTCATCTCCTCTTCACTAGGCTTTACCCTCCTAGGACTCCCACCAGAATGGATCACATGACTGTCATTAACAGAAGTTTTCTTATCGACCTTGTGATTTAGACAATTGACTGAAATATGTCCTTTTCCTCCACAAGTAAAACACTGTCTTGTTTCACGTGGAGTAAAAGTATGAAATGGATTACAAGTATCCAAATCACATTCGGCAATGACATGGCCCACTTTCCCACATCTGTAGCGTTTCCTTGATGACACAGTCTTTGGTTTTAATTCATCACACCTCTTAGATGAACCCAAAGATTTGGATGCTACAGATGGAGATAAAACCTTATTTTTCAAAAACATGGTTTTGTCTTGACAGTCTTTTGAGAAATCTTTGATTTGCCCTTGTTTCCATCCCCACTTTGATTTACTTTGGCAACAACTTTGACAAACTTCTTGTCAATCTTTTAAGAAAATTTCTCTTGTTTTTGACAAACTTTGCTTGACTCTCCTTTTTGTGTGGTAGAAGACTCAACAAACACAATTGGCTTTAGAGTAGAATTAGTCTTGACTTTTTTATTTGGTTTGAAAACATGCTTTTGTTTAACCACTGTTTTCCCAGCTGATTTTACTTCAGATTTTGGTTTCTTGAAAACTGGACTCATCTTCTCAACATTTTTAGCTTGTTGATGACCAATCATTCTTAGAATATCCTCTGGATATTCTAAATCAGTGATGTCCTTGATGATAGGAGCATCATTATCAACAAATTCACTCTCATGAGATGATGAACTTTCCATCTCCTCAGACACTTGATCAGACACACTTTCCTTTAAAGAAACTGGATTAACTTCCAATTCAGGATCAAATTGTGGTCTTGATACATAACTTTGAGGATTTGGCACAGCATGAAAACCAATACCAGAATTATCACGCGAAGATCTTTGCATAGCAGCAAAGTAATCAATGACATATGCTGAATTCTGGTAGTTTTCAAGCTTGGCTTTGATCAACTCAGCTTCAGATTTTGCAGCTGATAACTCTACTTTCAACTTCTGAACTGAATCCAAATGCACAGAAACATCATGATTATTCTGTAAAACCTTGATTTTCAAATCTTCGTTTTCCTTAGCAAGATCAATTATCTTTTTGTCAAATGCCTTTTCTTTTGAAATCAACTTTTTGTTGGCTTCTGTGCATTCTCTCAGATCAGAAGTTAACTGAGAGTTCATCTCTTTGAGTCTATCTATCATCTCATGCAAATCATGTTGTACCTCAGTCATCTCATCGATCTTCTCTTTTCCTTTCCCTGATTCTTCTTCCAATGAAGCCATGAAAGCACCCATAAGATCATCATACTTAATACCCCAGTCATACCCTTCATCAGCTTGACTCACAAGTGCTTTATAAAATGATTCCTTAGATTTCTCTTTCTTCTTTTTGGCTTGAAAGGATTCAGATTTCCCTGCTTCTTGGGATTCTTGCACTCTCTTGGAAAATGACCTTGTTCACCACAGTTACAACACTGGGTAGATTTTGGATTGAATCCAAACTTTGTGTTCCGGTCAAAAGTGAATTTCTTCCCAGTCTTCTTCTCATATCTATTAATTCTGCGAATAACACTCGCCAAAGCCCACTATGTGTCTATCAATTCCATTTCATCTTCATCAATTTGTGCATAATCTTCAAAAGTAAGATTTGCATTTCCGATTCTTCCAGCCACCTGTTCATCATAAGCACTTACTACACACGACAAAATAGACATATGGTCTTTAACTGCTTCAACTGTCACTTTTCCCAAATTTGTAGTGTTAAGCTGTACTGGAGGTGGTGTAGACTCAGACTTTTTCTCATTGATAGGACAATGTGAACTAGAACTTGATGACACCGAAGAACTCTGAGTAGCTTCAGAAGTCCTAGACACGAAAGTAGTCTGTATCTTTGCAGATGCTGCAGGTGGTGTAGCAACAGAACCACCATACAGAGAAGGATCTTGTGTGACATTTACACGTCTTGCTTTACGTTTGTCCTTCATTTCTTGTTCCTCCAGTTTCTGAATAAACTCTACCAATGTCAATCCAGGTAGGTTTTCTCTCAATATGAGAACCAAAGAATTCCATTTATCAGGTAATGCATCAGCCAAACAATCAATCTTCTCATCCTCTGAATACTCAATACCATATTTTCTCACTTCAGTCAACAAGTGTCTGTATCTGGTGATTAAGGCATCAAGAGTCTCATTTCCAATGATGTTAAAATTTTCAAACTCCTTTCTGATATCTGTAGCCTTCATTTTCTTCATATTTGTGTTGCCTTCAACTCTTGCCTTTAATGCATTCCAAAGACTGTAAGCAGTCTTGTGTTCATCAAACTGATGCAGAATTTGATTTGGAATGGCTTGACTTAATAACAAATAAGCTTTCTTCTCTGAGTCATACTTTTTCCTCTCATCTACATCTAGTCTTTCCAAGAGTTGAAACAAATCAGTACCAACTACCCTTGGTCTTTGATAAGGAGATAAGATTCTTTCCCATAAGTTTGTATCTGTGCCATTTAGATGAGTCTCAAATCGTCCTTTCCAACTGTCATAATCAGCTAAATCCAATAGCTTTGGCACTTTATTTGTACTACCCACTTCATTCTCACTGATTAAAATGCTCTAAAGTTTGGAGTTCTGGCTTGCCATCGCCGCATACATGTCAGACATAATTTCTGAGTTGATAAGAAGCGAACCTTTTTCAAAATTATCACTAGCCGAACCTCAAACGAACCTCAGCCGAACCTTCATAAAGAAATTTTGTTTTAGCCGAACCTACAGACGAACCTCAGCCGAACCTATGGACTAAAATTTGTCTTAGCCGAACCTTCAGACGAACCTCAGCCGAACCTATGGACAAAATTTGTCTTAGCCGAACCTTCAGACGAACCTCAGCCGAACCTATGGACAAAATTTGTCCTTTGAACAGCGAACCTTTGAGCAGCGAACCTTTGAACAACGAACCTTGAAACTCACGAAACCTTACACAGACGAACCAAACGAACAGAAACTGGCGAACCTTTGACAAACTATCACCCAAACTTGCCGAACCTTGACAGAACCTTTGCCGAACCTTCGCCGAACTCTTGCCGAACCTCTGCCGAACCTTCAGTGAACTATCAAACGAACCCTCTGAAAAACCTTCTAACAGCGAACCTTTGTGTTCAGCAAGTCACAGGTTCGTCCCACGAACCTGTAGCGCAAATTTTGAAAATTTTGGGCTGGAAACCTTCCAAAACTTCTAAAAAATCCTTCCAAATCTCTACCAAAAACCTCCAAAACTTCAATTGTTGTAATTCAACAACAATTGATGATAAAAACAGTCTCAAATCACCAGAAAATCAATCAAGAAGAAAGAATTTGATCCATCAAATGTCTTCAAATCTTCAATTGCTTGAATTTCTTGAAATTGTAGTGTAGAACCTCACCAAACTCTCTGATACCACTGTTGGTTTGGTTGAAACCAATCAGGATCGAATACAAAGTCCTACTAACTATCAACTATGTGCGGAATCCATAGTCAATATGTAGAATATCAAAGAACACAAGCAATTCAATAATCAACTCTTGTATTATCAACAAATGATTACAAGAAATCACTCAGAAACAAAGTTCTCACACAAAGAAAATCTCAGAAGTTCTGTCCAAAAGTACTACTAGTTCTACAAACAAACCTTCAATTTATAGAAACTAGACCAGCGAACCTATTACTGGTAGCCAAACCTAAGGTTTGCCAGACGAACCTATGAAAACAGACTAAAAGGTTCGCCGAACCTTTGTCAGGTTATAGGTTCACCGAACCTATCAACCCAATAGATTCGCCAATATGCCAAGGTTCGTGGGCCAGACGAACCTTAGGCAAACCATAGCCGAACCTTTTTCTAAACTCAAAATAAATACAACTATTGAATAGAAATAATTACAAATGTACTAACACAGACAGTGAAGAAGAACATGAGCCAAGAACTTGTATTGTAGAGGTAGCTTCCCTTTCTTCACTGATATCGAATTGTATGCTCCAAAATACCGAATCCGTAGAAAAACAACCTTTGATGCACCTCTCAGCCTCTCAGGAATGAGAGTTACACCATCCGGTTCTCCTCCAAACTGAAGAACCCTCCTAATATCAGCCTCAGATATACGAATTGCTTGTCCAAGCACATTCGCATCTATAACATAGTCTTCATCCACATAAATAACCCGAGCCGATTCCCAGAAACTCTGAATATGTGATCTGTAAATCTGAACAGAATTGGAAATCGCATAGTAAATCCTTGATCTCCGAAGAAACTCGATCATAGGACGGAAATCTTGACCGTTCCGTGTAGTCGGATCCAAATATGCACAAACATTATGCTTGTCTCCGAAGGTTAAGTTCGCCATTTCTACAATTAGAAATAAAAACAATTAGAAACAAAATTAATTAAAAATTAACAAAAATTAAAAATAAAAAAAATTCGTAAGTAGACCAGCGAACCTATCTTCTTAGACGAACCTAATGCTAGGCAAACCTAATTCAGACGAACCTGTTAATCAGACAAACCTTTTGAACGAACCTTTTCATCAACAAACCTTCTGATGAACGAACCTCAGAATGAACGAACCTTCTGATGAACGAACCTCAGAATGAACGAACCTTCTAATGAACGAACCTTCAAACGAACGAACCCTTTTGGTCAAACGAACCTTGACCAAAAGGTTCGGTTCTTTTAAAATACATAGGTTCGCCATGAACCTATCAGATTCAAACGAACCTTCAAGGTTCGGCGAACCTATCAATTCATCCAACGAACCTGTTCATCAGCGAACCTTTTCCAGATTTCAAATCAAAATTTAAATCTTAGAATTAGAAAATAAAAATTGAACACCCAGGTTCGAAAACTGCCGATGAACAACATTAACAAAGAGGGTTTGTCCAAAACTTAAATTCTAATCAGTTTTAAGTCCAATTACAGATTCGATCTAAACATCCTAAAAAACACTCAGATCTCTCAAATTAACCGGTCAAATTAAGTAATTTCTACCTAAAAATGATCACAAGATGATTCTGAGTCTAAAATTATCAATGAAAAGTTATGGGATGATCTCAATCGAAAAATGAAAAACTCTTCTTGCAGGTTCGCGAATCGTGAAAAAGATGAGAGTGGCGAACCCTTTATATATATGTCACGAACCTTTTCAGATGAGCCTTTCACGAACCTTTGCTACGAACCTTTTGCAGCGAACCATTCAAACGAACCATTTCAGACAAATCTAGTAAGCGAATCTAGTCAGCGAACCTAGCCAGCGAACCTAACCAGCGAACCTTACCCAACGAACCTTCTCAGCGAACCTTCTCAAACCAGACGAACCTTTTGAAAAATTTTGAATTTTTCTTTAAATTTCAAAACACAAACATGTTAATCATTCCAAAGTCAAACAAATAATCAAAAATTATTGATTTAACATCAGATGAAAAATTAAATCTTTTTGTAATTTTAAAATTTTTAGAACAATAAAATTACAAATTTGACAAAAGAACTATCCTAAAAAATAAAATCTTTTTGTTTGAGAAAGATCCTGACATGAGATCATATTATTTTATACTTTTCAACACATCTGTTTGTATTAATTACAAGATTTAAATGCAAATCACAAATACAAGATGATTGTCAGTATACTTATCCTTTTAAGTTTAATTACTTAGTTCAGAAATCAGTTTAAACAAGATTATGAAAACACTTTATAATAATCCATTTTCTTGAACACATCCCCGATTTGTGAATAACTAATCAAACATAAATGTTCTTAAACTTATAATTTCAATTTTAACTAATTTGATCATGCAAAAATAAAGCAGAATTTCTTTTTGAAAATAACAAAATAGAAAACAATTTGAAATTGTTCAAAATCTTGGAATCAAGGTTGCTACTTACGTATACTCAAATGATCCAGAAAATGAACTAAACAATAATTTAAGATTAAGCTTTTAACAATCAGTTCGATATTTTCATATACGCAGAGATTGTCCAAATCTTAATCAGAACCAAGAAAACAAATTTGAATCGTTTAAAGCTATAACAATCAGGTCGATACGTAAGTATACGCAAAGAATGTTCCAGCTTTAAACTAAAATAAAAGAAAACACAAAAACAGAATTTCTTTTAAAAATTAAACACATGATCAAACTAGTACTTTGACTTTTTGTTCAAGACCATTTTGTCAGAAAAATTAACACTCTTTCAGGACAAAACTAAGTACTGTATTCTAAGCATTTGTTTCTTATAAAGTATAATCAAAACTTTGTTTAAACTTATCTTAACTAAGTTATAAACCTACTAACACATCATTCTTAGTACTTATAATTACTTTTATATTTGTAATAACACATACATATATGTTTCCAAATACAAATAATGTGCTATCATTTCTCATTAGGTCGAATCAATTTCTCAGATTTTTAATTTTTTTCTTGTTTTTGTATTTTTGGTTTTTCAAATGTTTTTGTATTTTTCAATCAGTTTCTTTTGATAACAGTCACGTATGAAATGAAACCTAATATCAATGTGCTTGGAACGTGAATGATACACTGGATTCTTGGTAATTGCAATGGCAGCCTCATTGTCTACATGAATTGGGGTAGATAAAAAATTCAGTCCATAGTCTCTCATCTGTTGTTGTATCCACAAGACATGGGAACAACACTGGCAGCAGCTACATATTCAGCTTCACATGTAGATGTAGCAACAGATGTTTGCTTCTTGCACTGCCAAGAGACTAATCTCTCCCCCAGAAATTGTGCACCTCCAGTAGTTGATTTGGAATCAGTCTTGCATCCTCCATAGTCTGAATCACTATAAGCATGAAAGGAATAGTTATCATCCTTAGGATACCACAGATCGGTGTCTGGTGTACCCTTCAGATAACGTAAAATCCTCTTGACTGCAATCAGATGAGAAACTTTAGGCTTTGATTGATAGCGAGCACACATACTTATAGCGAATACACTATCGGGTCTTGAGGCTGTCAAATACATTAAGCTCCCGATCATTCCACCATATAATGTAGCATCAATTAACTCCCCCTTAAGATCAGGCTCAATCCCGTGATTGGGCTGAATGGGCGTGGAAATGGGTTTACAATCAAGCATGCTAAACTGTTTTAACACATCTTGAATGTATTTGGTCTGATGAATAAAAATGCCATCATCAGTCTGATCTATTTGCAAACCCAAAAAGAACTTAATGTCTGACGTAGCACTCATCTCGAACTTCTCAATCATAACCTCTTTAAATTCCAAGCACAACTGTTCATCAGTAGACCCAAAGATGATGTCATCTACATAGATCTGAACAAGGAGAATGTCCTTGTCCTTTTCCCGATAAAACACTAATTTGTCTATCTGATCCCTCTTGAACCCGTGTTCAAGAAGGTGAGTCGAGAGAGTCTCGTACCAAGCTCGAGGAGCCTGATGAAGACCATACAGTGCTTTGTCAAGGATACATACCTGATCCCGGTGGATCGGATCCTCAAAGCCCGGTGGCTGACAAACATACACTGTCTCCTTCAAAGACCCATAAAGGAATGCAAACTAAACATCCAGTTGAAACACTTTAAATTTCTTGTGGAAAACAAAAGATAGAAATAATCTAATCGCTTCAAGCCGCGCCACAGGTGCAAATACCTCGTCATAATCAATTCCTTCTATTTGTTTGAACCCTTGAACAACCAAACGCGCCTTGTTTCGAACAATCACGCCTCTATCGTCTCGCTTACACTTCAACACCCACCTGGTGCCAATCTTCTTCTCACCTTTTGGCAAATCCACTAAATGCCAAACTCCCAGTTTCTGAACTGATTAAGCTCCTCTTGCATGGCCTCCACCCAGGCAGGCTCACGCAGGGCTTCTGTTACAGATTTAGGCTCAATCTGAGAAACAAATGCAATGCATCCATAACTCTTGAGTCCCATGATTTCGCTCCAGCTCAACGTACAAACTCTCCTCGTTTGCAACTTGCCTTCTCGTTTGTACTACAACAGACGGATCTCCAATAATCTGCTTCACAGGATGATTCACATGAACTCTGGACACTGGCACTTGCGGGACTCCACACCATGATCAAGATTTGTGATATTCTGATCTTCATCTTGATCTTGAGAAACGGCATCTTGAAAAACATCCTGATCATCCTCCGATGACCAGTCATCATTATCTGCTCCAAAAATGCCTTCCTCAGTTGGATGATTAACATCAACCTGATGAGAAACTCCTTGATCTTCAGAATTTTGTAAGTCATATAACATCTGCAAAGAAATTTCATCATCAGTAACATTAGGAGACAAGTTAAAAGACTCGAAAAGTTTATCATAATCGAATAACCAATTTGGACCTTTGCCTTCAGGTATAGGTGTATGTCTTTGAACATCCACATTATACCAGAGTTCCACAACACCAGTGCGTTTGTTAAACACACGTTTGTTGGGAAGGCTATAGCCCAGAAAGAAACCTTCTTCAACCTTAGAGTTGAATTTAGCATCTTTCTTGAGCATGGTACAAGGAGCCCCGAAAGGTTCCAAGTGTTCCAAATTTGGTTTCCGATTCTGAAGAAGTTCATAACAAGTCTTGTTATGTCTTTTGACAATCAGCACTCGGTTGAGAGTAAAACAGGCGGTCGCTACGGCTTCACTCCAGAAAGTAATGGGCAGCTTCGAATCAGCGAGCACCGTTCGAGCAGACTCTATCAATGTACGATTCTTCCTTTCAGCTACACCGTTCATCTGTGGTTCATACGGTGCACTAAATTGCTGCTAGATGCCCTTTGAATCACAGAATGCTTCCATGTTCTGATTCTAGAATTCTGTCCTATTGTCTGATCGAACTCACCTAACCCTCAACTTGTACAAAGTCTCCAATATGAAACACACACATCACGTAATTTGAAATGTTTAACAGGTACACCATCAACCAAGTGATTGTGTACAAGATGATTCATCTTTCTCATGTGTATATGACCCATTCGTCTGTACCAAGACCGAGTATCCTGTTCAGTGGCCTTCGACACCAGACACGTCTCAACTTTGTTTACCGTCTCCGCATTAGCCAAGTCTAAAACATAAAAATCTTTACATCTGTCAGCAGTCATCAAAATCCAGTCATCGGGAATCTTAATTCCTTGTTTGATCACATAGCATTTCTTATCATCAAACAAAACCTTATAACCTTTATCACTTATCTGCGACACACTCAAAAGATTATTAGTTAACTCCTTGCAGTAATTCACATTGTCAAAGGAAACTTTACCATTAGTCAAACTACCACTCCCCGGTAATATGACCACCTTTGTCACCTGCAAGTTAACATAACATCCGTTCATGTCACGAAAATCTTTCAACAAACTAATCTCTCTCTGTCATGTGCCATGAACATCCACTATCAACAATCCATCGACTGTTGATATGGCCCGTGAATGCCACCTGCACCATAAATTAAAACAAAAAATGATCAGTACCAAAAGGGATGAATCCCGCCATTTCGGCGTTGAGTCTCCCCGAACAGCCTCTTGCCATTCGATCTCGATGAACTACTTGAAAAACCTTCTTCCAAGTATTCATCCTTCCTGACAAAAAGTCGATCATCTGACCTGGGTCTGGATTTCCAAAAACAATTAGACTTAACATTTTGTTTTGAAAATCTTTTTAGAAGAAAAATTGTCATAAAAAGTCATCATCAGATGATGATGTCTTTTTCAAAACTCTTTTAACCTTTTGCTGGTTTTCAAAAAATTGTCTTTTATGAAACTTGTCCTCCTTGACCCAGACACACTCAGGATCAAATTTTCTGAGAATTTTCATCTCCTCTTCACTAGGCTTTACCCTCCTAGGACTCCCACCAGAATGGATCACATGACTGTCATTAACAGAAGTTTTCTTCTTGACCTTGTGATTTGGACAATTGACTGAAAATGTCCTTTTCCTCCACAAGTAAAACACTGTCTTGTTTCACGTGGAGTAAAAGTATGAAATCTGTTACAAGTATCCAAATCACATTCGGCAATGACATGACCCACTTTCGCACATCTGTAGCATTTCCTTGATGACACTGTCTTTGGTTTTAATTCATCACACCTCTTAGATGAACCCAAAGATTTGGATGCTACAGATGGAGATAAACCTTATTTTTTCAAAAACATGGTTTTTTGTCTTGACATTCTTTGAGAAATATTTGATTTGCCCTTTTTTTCCATCCCCACTTTGATTAACTTTGTCAACAACTTTGACAAAGTTCTTGTCAATCTTTTA